>OY723394.1:32662272-32789772 GCA_963210295.1 Ophion ellenae | reverse complement strand
AAAGCCTATTTTTCGGCCTCTAGAGTAGCCTAAGGCCTTACTGATTGCGTCCAATTGCTTCCTTGAGCTCTGAAATGATCTGTGGATCATTGGCATACACGTTTCCTTTCATAAAACGACAAAGAAAGAAGTCCAATGGCGTCAAATCGCACGATCTTGGTGGCCGATTCACATCGCCCCAGCGCGAGATAACATGACCATGAAACATCGTCTGCAATAACTATGCAGTAACAATGCAGCAAATACCAATTTCTCTCCGTTGCTCGATCGTATAATTCTCCATGACTAAACCTCGATACTTCCTGATGTCAGTTGTCAAAGATTAGTAGTCTATGTTTGGCACAAAACATGGGATGCAATTGAAAAGCCCAGGTCGTTCAGAGACACCCTTTATTTTCCCTCGAATGTTATTACTCTCTCCCACCTCTCTGGTGGAAGCTGAATCCCAAGTGAAAAAAATGCCCTGTCTTTGGACGCTATTCAGTCATCTATAGATTTTAGGACTTCTTCGTACTTGCGGAAGTGTGTATCTTCTAGTGACAATCACTTGGGGCAATATCTGGAGAATACGCTAGGTGAGGGAGAGCCTCCCATTCCAGTTCCATCAGTGTTTTTTTTCACCGCCAATGCAGCGAGGGGCTGAGCGTTGCCGTGCAGGAGCAGAACCACCTCTCGGCGATTCGACGCTACTGAGAGCCTTTTTTCAATTAAATTATCGTTCAAACGCTCCAGTTGCCGTTGGTAACGTTCGCCACTGACCGTTTCCGTGGGTTTCCAGCTCTCGTGAAACACTAGTCCCTCTATATCCCACCAGACGCGCAGCATGCCTTTGTGGCCATGGATATTCCATTTTGGCATCGGTGCTGGCCAGGATCAACCTATGATTCTCTGCATTTAGGCTTGTCGAAATAAATCCATTTTTCATCACCAGCTACAATACTCCAAACGAAACTTTTTTTTCGGTGCCTCGCATAGAAATAGTGGTTTTTTGTTACTTCGGAATGGCGTTCTTGCCCAGCTCATGTGGCAGCTATGGTCCTTCGTGTGGACTAGTCAACATTGACCTGTTTAGTCAATTCTCCAAACGTTTGAGAAGAGTTTTCATTCAGCAAACTTTGCAATTCGGCATCTTTGAATGTTTTCTATGATGTCTGTGATTCCCTGCATTTAGGCTTGTCGAAATGAATCCATTTTTCATCGCCAGTTACAATAGGGTCGGAGTGGGATCAGTGGTTGATGTTTTTCAGAGGTCTGTAGCTGCCTACGCGTTCACACAATCTCAATGAAATCTTGACTAAACGTGAGGTGTGTTCAATGGCCTCACTTTGTTAAATCACACTGGACGTCCTAACCCAATAGATATTGAGATAATAACCATATTCAAAAAAATGTGATTTGATCCACTGTATACTTGGGGGTGTACTCACAAGGAACATCCCTCAGGTGACACCCTTCGATTTTGTTGAAATTTGGATATGTTACAAAGTACCGAAAAATAAGCGATACGTATCTTTTTTTATCGCTGGAAAAAGGGTTTTAAGGGGTGAAACCACCCCTCGAAACAAGGCATCTCTAGGGGTAATATAGTAGTTTCACACGCAAGGGGTCCACCGATTTTAATGAAACAAAAACGAAAATTCTTCTAATCCGAAGCAATGAAAAATCCACTATAGTGACATTGCAAAAAAAAATTAACGGGTGAACCACCCCTATATTAAGGGGTGGTTTCACCCCTTAAAACCGTTTTACCGCCGATAAAAAAAAATACGTTTCGCGTACTTTTAGGTGTTTTATAACATATCCAAATTTTAACAAAACCTGAGGGATGTTCCTTGTCAGTAAAAAATGCCTAATTTCACAGTCAAATAAAATTTCAAAATTTGTTTTACTACATCGAAACGAATATGCCATGCGTCGTAACATTTTTGTACTCTGTACAATATCAAAAGTGAAATATCATGCAACTAGTGTGAGATAGAGATAAGGGTATATCATGATTGAAATATCAACAATATGGATCCGAAACAATAGTATTTTTTGCCACAAAATACAGGTGACATCTGTAGCAACGCATTTAGTCTCTGGTAGAAACGAATATGATATTCGATGAAATAAATGTTCATTGCAATCAAAATAATATATTTGTGAATTCGAGAAGTCATGTTTTTAATGTGATTCTATGTGCACTTGCAAACATTTCTTGATTGTTGGTTCAAATAAATGTACACTCACAAGAATTCCTGAAAATGTTCAAAAAATCACATGAAGTCGTTTGAAATACGATAGAATTGTCACAATAAAGTGTTTGATCGAATTCGTTTTATTGAAAAAATTGGAAGTTTTTCAATTTTTTTTAAATCTTAAATAAAAAGTGAGCATTAGAATGATCATCCACGATAATAGCGGATGAGAATATCAGATATTCAACCGATAAGAACAGATACTACACTTTGATCTTAGCCACGTGCCAAGACACGATACTATTTAGAGTTTCTCCGGCGTTTAAGTAGATTTTCGGTTCGCGCTACGCTTACGAGAAACGAGCGCGCGTGCGGCTTCTAGCGGTTACTCCGAGAACTACGGGTTTCCTCACACCTATAATTTCGGTAGCGCTCGGCCATGATTTGGTTGAATTTTTTTCAAAAAAATGCGCAAGAAACAAATTTTATTTTCGCATAATTTTTTAACCGATTCAGACATTTACTTAATATTTTTCAATCAAAATAAAATATCAATATTTTAACGAATAATGTACCCAATATCGGATATGGAGAAAAAAATAAAATAACATGGTTACTCAATACACATTTTATCTGAATCAAACGAGCGACATTCAATTTTTCTCGTGTATTCGAATCAACAGTATTCACGTTATGAATTGAAACGCTTTTTTTCGTTCGTTGCAGAAAATGCATTCAAAACTATATAATTTATTCGCGATAATTTTTTAGATAGTTTCAATAATATATTGTTCTCGGCTAACAATATATCTTTTGAATTAAACAAACTTTTAATGTTATCATATTATTAAAGTCAATAGCGTTTTGTTTGGACTAATAAATCCGATTATTTACACCAACAATTTTACAATTGAATCAACGAAATTTCATTCAATAATACCAATGACACTGGATCAATGATTCTTTTTTCTCAGTGTAGCACAGGGTCACCCTTGAAGGTGACTAGAGATGCCTACCCCCGAACAGCCGCTTCCATCGCAGCCACCCAATATGATACACATACAATGTATACCATTTAGTGAGCACAATTTGTTGCAGTCAAAGAGTTTTGTTCGTTGGAAGCAGTTGCCGGTTTCACGACGTATAAAGGGTTTACCACGAGTAAAGAGCGTAACGACGTTGAATAAACACACGTACACGTGTATACATACATATCCGAGTGCGCTAAAGCCATAAGAGTGAGCGTTAACCGTGAAGGTCAGTAGTGACGAGTTCGCCGTAGGTAAACTCGTGAGAGCAAGTGGTGACGGTCCGACTCTGGTCAGCCACGAACGCCAGAAGGACACACACATTGCGTTCCGATGAAACATGTTTAAACAGAGAGTGCAGGTTTATAGCGACGAACGAAACTTTACGACAAGCCTCGAACGCGTGCGAGCTAAGTTATACATATTAACAGCGGTGATGGAACAACGAGAACCGTATGTCAGAACACAATGTTAAAGGTCGAATGTTTGCCGCATTCACTGCAGCCACAACCGCACACGTTTCTCTCTTATGTTGGAAAACTACGGGAAAATGGGACATTTTGAAATCTCGTGATGATATTGAGCATCGTGCTTTCAGCTGCAGTTGCATTCCTGGTGGAACTGAGAAAAATGATGGCCCTAAAACAAGTGTCTTGTCTCAAGACGTGCGTAGAGGCACGTTGGGAGTTTTCTGTTGGGAGTGGTTTTTGTCGTTCGGAATGAACACTGAGATGTTCTGATAATGTCGAGTTGAGAATTTTCAAGATCCTGCCGTCACTTTATTTATGCAATTAGATATATATGTATGGAATCAACTGTGTGTTAAGGGGCCAGTCCACTTTGAGAGTTTCGAAAAATCGAAAGCAAGCAAGACTTGAAGAAATCGACGATGATGAGCAATCGGAAGGGATTTTGTACGGTGCAGGAATTGCCGATTGAGTTTAGGTAAGAGTTTTCCATGGTATAAACTTCAAACGCGTTTTTCTCGAAACAACGTTTTCAAAATCTAGCTCCAACGTATCTCTAAAACTGATAAACCGATTCTCTTGAAATTTGAAATTTTCTTCTTTTCTTGGTAAAATTTTGATTTTTACTCTTTTTTTTGCGAAAAACTGCGAAAAAAACGCGTTTTTATAAACTTTTTTCGTTTCTCATCTGCCATTTTTTTATTTTTTGATAAAACTTTATATCCGAGGGTCATTTTGTAGCTGGTGTCATACTGAATCTAATGGACTCAATTTTTTTGTTTCAGACAAGCCGTTGCCGAGTTGTAATGGAGCTACCTGGCCCACCTATTTTTGAGGCGTTACGTTGAACTACAGTTTTTGTACTTTAAAATGAATTAAATTTTTTTTTAATGTATTTCAAGACTCGATGTATCAAGCCCAACAACTTTTATATTTATATCTTTTATAAAATCCTCAAAAAAGATCGCGAAAATAGCCTTCTTTCGTGGTTTCGAAGTGGACTGGCCCCTTAAGGGGTTATAAGCATTGAGGGCTTATAAGCCTTAAAAAATCACTTTTTAAATTTAAATTTTTATTAAAAATTTTTTTTTTAATTTAATTTTTTTTAAAATGTATTTCAAGACTTTATGTATCCAGCCCAACAACTTTTATATTTATATCTTTTATAAAATCCTCAAAAAAGATCGCGAAAATAGCCTTTTTTCGTGGTTTCGAAGTGGACTGGCCCCTTAAGGGGTTATAGGCGTTCAGGGCTTATAAGCCTTAAAAAATCACTTTTTTTTTAACAAATATACTTTGATAGTATAACATGTTATCAATGTTCCCTGAGAATTGTAAGGTAATCGGATAAAAATTGACAGATTCATAGGCCGTCGTGTTGACGCCCGTCGGAACACTCGGAGCGTTATTCGGAATTTTGAACGCTTTTTTCTCGATAGTAACTTTGGGGGCTTTTTCTAGATGTAAAAATATAGTATTAGGTTTTTTTTTCCGATGGACATTATCGGTCAAAAGTTATCGGACACTTCTGATAATTGCCTCTCGACTACTGGATAATCGCCAAATAATGTTAGAATGATGTAATTAAATTAATTTATTATTTTACGAAGATACTATATATAACTCTATACAGGGTGTTTGGCACATGGACCGACACATTTTTTGGAGAAATGGGGGGGGGGGGGTTATTTGTTAATTTTTCACCCTAAGACCCTTTATCCTAACTGTCACGATAACTGAGATATTTTTTTTCGTTTTTTTAATTACCCGAAATTTCGCCTTTAAGTCGTCCTAACTTTTTTTTATTTGTGGTTGTAATAGCCCGGAACAACTTTTGTTATATTTTGCAATGTATGTTTATTATAAATAAATCATAATTTGATACAATTGTTTTCAAGAAAGTGACTCTTGAGCTTTCAGTCTTATAAATTTGTAAATGTATGAAAAATTTCAACTCCCAAATTCATTATAAAAAAAACGTATTCTCTTTATTTTTACCACATAGTGAATGATTTCTATGACATGTAGTTATAGCGTTGGCAAGGGTTTAAACTAGAGAACTTTTTAAGACAAAGCTAAGTTCGAAATAGCTTTTGGTTTTTTTTATAATTAACAGAAGTTGACATTTTTTACACATTTACGCATTTTTTAAGACGTTGGAAGCTCATGAGTAATTTTCTTGAAACCAATTGTATCAAATAATAATTTATTTATCATAAACATACAGTGCAGAATACAACAAAAGTTATTTCGTGCCATCACAACCACAAACAAAAAAGTTCTGACGATTTAAAGGCAAAATTTCGGGAAATAAAAAAAAACCAAAAAACATCATATTTTAATTACCGTGACACTTAGGACATAGGGGCTAAGGGTGAATAAAGTAGAAAATGACCCCCCTATCCCCTAAAAAATGTTCTCGGGTTATGTGACAAACATCCTGTATAATGAATTATATTATTCTAATATAATTGTACAATTATCCAAAGTCATTGAAAGTTTTGCAATTATCTGAAGTGTCCGAAAACTTTCGACCAGTAGTGTATATTTTCGATTTCAGGAACGAAAAAAGCCATTTGTTTGCAAAAATCAAGACCCACTCTGAACACACGCCATTTTTCTTTAAATTTTATATTTTCGAAATTCCTTCGACTAATCATAGGGTAAACTAATATATTAATGAAATCTGTTTGATTTTTATTATATTAAATAACCTGGATCAAAAGGGCATTGCTTACCGCAAAAGGCGTTTTCGAGAGGTGCTTCTCGGACATCGACTGTAAAACCGCTTGTTATAGGATATTTTTCCACAAAAAAATTACAGAGAGTTCTTCAGATGATACTTTTTCAAATACCTAATTTTAATAGAAATTTATTATTTTCCAAATTTCCAAAAAAATTCAAATTTTTTTTTAACCCAAAATTGAACTATTTTCGACTGTTAAGGAATCATCACAGTGTAACGTTTAAAAAAAATCGATTTTTTTGTTGCTTTATCCGATGGTATACACGGTTATAAACATTCTGTCCAATTTTTACATCGAAATTCGAATTATTTCGGTCGCTACAGCCTTTCTTAGGAAAAGTTGAGCCTTTCTTAACAGCCTTTCTTGGAACTTTAAACGCATTTTTCTTGGAATGGTGTTTTTCAAAACGGTGGCCACTCTCAAAGGAAGAGTTTTCAAGCTATTCGTGTGAAATTTTAACAAAACATTCTTCACGTCATTCCTTATGTTACTATGGAAGCTTTTTTTTAAATCTTCCTATTTTTTTACGAAAACCTTCGAAAATAGACTAAATTTGATACCTTTAGTTAAATACGCCACCATTTTGTAAAAATTCACTGACAAAAGCCTTCATAGGAACATAGCGGCTTTCCTACAGATTGATAATCATTTTGAAATCTTTGTTTCAGACAAATTTGCAGCCGCAATCCTGGCCACCATGGGACACCATTTTTGCCAAGCAATTTTCCGCAATTAATAACTATGTTACACAACAAATAAAGAAATTTAAAAAAATCATTTTGTATTCTTTATCGGAGCTTCAATTTTTAACAAAAAATTAAACCGATTAGTTTCTCCTATCCACCTAAAAAAATTTGCGAAAATCGGCTATTTTTCGGGCGGCCACACTGTGATGATTCCTCAAAACTAGGCATAACCCGTTGAGGCGTTAGGCCAAAGTAACAGGTATAAAATAATGTGCGAATTTAACAATTTTTTTCCGTATGAAAAAGTGATTCACTTATGAAATTAATTACAAATCCATTTGGTATGAATATCAAGCTGTTTGAAAAAATATATATACATATTTTTTCTACGTAGAAACTCTACAAACGATGTACAGACTACTCGACACTTCTCGAAACAACTTTTTCCCAATTGGCGTGACAAATAACTTCAACAATTTTCACTCGATTCACTTCAAATTTAAAAGTTATGTTCCTAATTGCATTCCGCAGAGAAGTACGTACGGAATTTCTGATTAATCGAAAACTTTCCATTTTATGAGCAGTTTATGAGCAGTTATAACGAATTTTTTGACTGAAAAGTAATTTCTTAAGTGCCAATACCTACAACTTTTGAATAAAACAATATTTTTTAAATTCTGTACGTACTTCTCTAGGTATTCTAATGTAAATTGACGAGATTTTTTGTTTTTTGTTCTGGGCAAAAAATTGTGGATGCTAAACGTCACGCCGCGGAGCGCCCAAAAAAAGATAACAAAAGAAAATATTAGTAGTCGACCATTTTGTACATCGAAAAAAAAAAAAAAAATTTCGAACAGCTTGATATTTACACTAAATAGATGTGTAATTAATTTTATGAGTGAATCACTTTTTCATGCGAAAAAAAATCGTTAAATTCGCACATTATTGTATACCCGTAACTGTGGCCTGACGCCTTAAGGCGAGGGTAGGGGTTTCAGCGTGAAAAAAAAAACACTTTTTTGCGAATTTTTTTCATCTATATGGATAGAGTAAATTTATTGAAACCTTTCGTACATTGTTAAGTGTCATTTCAAGAACATTCCGTGAAATTTGTACGCGAAAATATCCACAAACAAGCCGGTGCCGCGTTTTTCTCGAAACCACTTTTTCAAAGTCCGTGTTCACTGCCATGCGAAAACTACATGACCGATTTATTTCAAACTTGGTACACACTTTCTACACATAAAATACCTCCCCCCAACGGTTAGTTTGAGATTTTTTTTACATTAAGGGGGTTTTCCACCCCCAAAATGGCGGATTTTTTCGTGAAAAATAGCACTTTTCACTTTACATGACCACCAAAAATTTAGAAATGATAAAAAAAATTATCAAAGACCGTTGGGGGGAGGATTTCATGATACTTTGACTAAATATTGATGGTACTTGATTTCAGATAATTTCTAGCTGAGATACAGTGAACACCGCAAATCGTGTTTTTGCAAAGGCGTTCTTGGAAAAACTTTGTCGGCGGCTTGTTTGTGGATATTTTTGCTCACAAATTTCACGGAATGTTCTTGAAGTGACACTCAACAATGTACAAAAGGTTTCAATAAATTTACTCTATCCATATAGATTTAAAAAATTCGCAAAAAAGTGTTTTTTTTTTGCGCTGAAACCTCGTAAAGCAGCGCGAGAATTTTCTTCCATTCGGTCGATTCCCTCCGGTTCTCAAACTTCAGCGGGTACGTAGGAAGTCACCGGAGACTTTTTTCATCACGATTTTCTATAATCGTCACACGTCCCAACGAAGCGTACTTATTTTTGTAATAATTACGTTTTGCGGAATTTCATCGAAAAAAATGTTTCAAACGCGTGTCAAATTCAAGTCAAATAAATCGAGTAAAATATAGGATGAGCATATACGAGGGCAGAGAACGGTGAGAGGGTTAAAAGGCAAGAGGGCGAGCAAGCAAGAGAGCAAGTGCGGTATCTACACGCATATACATATATAATATTTATACCTACGTAACTCTATATACCATAACCCTCGTTGCTCTCGCTGCTGAATGTAAATGTCCAACATTTGTTACTTCGCGTGCATGACCCACCCTCTGTTTGTTTGTATTCGCGACCAGCACGGAGGCATTCTCATGGAGAGAGGAAACGAAAGAGGGAGAGGGAGAGAGAGAGAGAGGGGGGGGAGTGGAATAGAGGAACGTAGAGTCGGAATGATGGGGTGAACGAGGCTCTCGACCTCACCCGCTACCCTCGGGGTAGTTTTCCCTTTGCCCTGTTGATATTTCTCCTCTATTTTTCATTTCGTTTTTCTGTTTTACCACCCCTACTCATCGTTCCATCTCGTTTGCACGCTTATTTTTACTTATTTTTTCTGTTGTTCCATTTTCTTTTCTTTCTTGACATTTTGCCCCTTCAACCGCGCGATCCCGCACCCCCGTCCTCATCGGTGCTTCGCGTATTTCGCAGGCGGGCTGCGATGCGTGCGGTATACTAACTAAGAATACAAATACGAACGGATGAAAGCGAAAGCAAACGAGGAAAAGAGGATACTCGTTTGGAGAATTCGATGATGGCTTCGGAGGTTTTCAGTGAGAAAGAACATTGTGCTACGAAATTATTTTGCGATCATTCACCTGTAACGATTTTTTTTATTTGCAAATAACAACAAAGATTGTCGGGTTAACAAAAAATATTGATTACAACTAGGAGAAAAAAAGCAGATATTGCATTCACAAAAAAAAACAACGTTGCTGGGTAAAATTACTTATTTTCTAATTTGAGATGGAACACCACTGTGAGTGGTAAAAAAATGATTTTTTTTTGCATTTTCTCAAGGTATACATTAGGGTGATTCGTTTCAGGGCAACTTTTTTTTTGACCCATCGTGCCCGGAAACCTTTAGTTGGTACCCAAAACCGAACTTTCGTGAAAGGGGGGTGTTGTCAAAAAATATTTAGAGGTCGCGAATTAAAATTGAAGGTTTCCCATTTTATTAACATTGAAAAAAATGTTTTTCTCATTATTAGTGTTACCATTCCGCGAATTTTGATATCGCGATATTTTCCAAGTGGGTTCTCATAGGAAATATGATACTCCACAATAAAGTTCATTGAGCCATGGCCGTAAATTCAACCGTTTCAGCGGCATCATTATTTCAAGTGAATATTGTGGAAAATATCTATTCAAACGGCTGTAACGCCTAAGCTATTAGATATATCGAAAAAAATTCAGATGAGAACTTTGTAGAGAAAGTAATTTTCTACAAAAAAGTCTTATAAGCCGAGCCCGAAAATTCAGCTCTTTCTCAGCTATAGGTGGATGAAGTGAAATAAATAGATATTTTTTTAAACAAAAAAAATCTATTTATTTTACTTCATCCACCTATAGCTGAGAAAGAGTTGAATTTACGGGCTCGGCTTATAAGACTTTTTTGTAGCAAATTACTTTCTCTACAAAGTTCTCATCTGAATTTTTTTCGACATATTCGAATTTTTTGTTTAAAAAAATATCTATTTATTTCACTTCATCCACCTATAGCTGAGAAAGAGCTGAATTTTCGGGCTCGGCTTATAAGACTTTTTTGTAGCAAATTACTTTCTCTACATAGTTCTCATTTGAATTTTTTTCGATATATCTAATAGCTTAGGTGTTACAGCCGTTTGAATAGATATTTTCATACAATATTCACTTGAAATAATGATACCCCTGAAACGGTTGAATTTACGGACTTGGCTCAATGAACTTTATTGTAAAGTATCATATTTCCTATGAGAACCCACTTGGAAAATATCGCGATATCAAAATTCGCGGAATGGTAACACTAATAATGAGAAAAACATTTTTTTCAATGTTAATCAGATGGGAAACCTTCAATTTTGATTCGCGACCTCTAAATATTTTTCGACAACACCCCCTTTCACGAAACTTCGTTTTTGGGTACCGACTAAAGATTTTCGGGCACGATGGGTCAGAAAAAAAAGTTACCCTGAAACGAATCACCCTAGTATACATATTCAAGACTACGTGAAAAAAAATTCGAGACAAAATATTGAAAATTGACCAAGGTACAGACAATTTAGTGAGAGCAGGTAGCCCAACAATTTACGTATACTAAAACTTTCAATAGCGTTTTTTTCGAAACGACTTTTTTCGACCTGGCTGGAATCATAACTCTACTTATAATTGTCCGATTTTCAATTTTAAGAAACCAATTTTCCGTAATCGCAGTAGCTATCGCTGTAACGTGATTATTTGTTTATTTGGTATTTTCAAGCCCCCGAATATAAGTAAAAATTTCGCTAATGTTACACTTGTTTTTTTAACAACCGCAATTTATATTTTTTTTCGAAAAACGGCCACGAAAAACGAGAACTACATTTATCTAGATTATCGTACTTTTTTATTTTTATTCTCAGACCGACCATTGTCAAGTTATCATTGATCACATTTTTTGTACCGAGGCTCTATTATACCGCAATAACGTTATTCATTTTTTATTTTTTTAAACGAAAATTTACAAGAAATACGTTCGATATATGCAAAATATCATACTGTTTTTCTAAATTCGAAATAAATAATCTAGTAGACAAAAAAAATCAGAATAAACTACCTTTCTCGACTCGTCACAGTGGTGCCCTCTCTTAACAGTTTTATGTATTGGTTGAAAATGAGGATCTTTCTCGTGGGGTTCTACAAGAGGGTTTTTTTTTCATTTGAAACATTGTTCGTTGAAATAGATATTTTATCAAAATTCTACGAAAAAAATGTTCGAACTTAAGGGGCGATGGGAAAGTGAACCTCTTCGCTCAAAGCCCTTCAAGGCTTTTTATTCTCGGGGTAAGAGCTTGGTTTGCACGAAATATCAGCCAGATCCGAGGTCTGTGTTTTTAGATATAGCGCTCATTTTTCAAGTCTTTCGTAATCTATTAAAGGTTTTTTCTATATTAAAGGGTGTCTCAAACCTAACGTATTAATTTATTAATAAACCGTATTATTTATTGAAAAAGTACGAATATTTTTATTTCAATATAAGGTACAAACATGGAGGTTATTTGTGAAACACAATATCCGATAAATGGCCGTCTCGTCCCTGTTTGCAAACGTTCACTCTTTTGACAAAATTTTCTGTTTTATAATATATATATATATGCTTTTATAATATAATAATCCTCACATAAATATGCTAATATAAATATACAATACAATATAAATAATGCTAATATAAATATGCTTTTATAATATAAACTGACTATCACGAGTACGCTGAAAATAAGATAAAAGCCCGCAGCTCGATAATGCACCCACCCGCGTGCATATCTATTCCCTAATTCACAGTACAACTTCAATCAAATTATAGTTGGCGAAGTTATTTCTGTAAAAAATCTTCACCCATGTTTATTAAGGACTTAGGTCACTCCAAAGGCCGAAAAAATTGGCTTTTTGAGGATTTTTTTTTCAGAAAAACTCAATAAATCGAGATTACAAGAAAGGGTGTTTATCATACATATCAGTGACTGTATACAATAATTTTTTTTAAGCGATTCATTTCAAAATGGCGGCTGTGCAGCGTTTATCCCAAAACTGCATTTTTTAAGTTGGCCGCAAACATAACTCAGACAATTTTCAACCGATTCACCTGAAATGTTGAATGTATCTTGAAAAATACATTGTCTATGGAAGTACGTAAGATTTTTTTTATATTGCATAATTCATTTGTTATTAACAATTGTTTAGGCAAATTTTTCACTT
Source organism: Ophion ellenae (assembly GCA_963210295.1). Taxonomy (NCBI): domain Eukaryota; kingdom Metazoa; phylum Arthropoda; class Insecta; order Hymenoptera; family Ichneumonidae; genus Ophion; species Ophion ellenae. The sequence goes on along the minus strand of OY723394.1, from coordinate 32,776,898 downwards.
CCCAAAAATTTGCCTGAATCGTCAGATAATTGTTAATAACAAATGAACTATGCAATATAAAAAAAAATCCTACGTACTTCCATAGACAATGTATTTTTCAAGATATATTCAACATTTCAAGTGAATCGGTTGAAAATTATCTGAGTTATGTTTCCGGCCAACTTAAAAAATGCAGCTTCGAGATAAACGCTGCACAGCCGCCATTTTGAAATTAATCGCTTAAAAAATTATTGTACACAGTCACTGATATGTAAGGTAAACACTTTTTTTTGTAATCTCGATTTATTTTGTAGTTTTTCTGAAGAAAAAAAATCCCGAAAAAGCCTATTTTTCGGCCTCTGGAGTGGCCTAAGTCCTGAACAAACAAATTCATCATTTCAGGATTTGTTCTAATATTTTACGTTACGAAGAAGCGAATGTTGATGAACTTCCGAAAATCCATAGGAAACATTCCCCTGTATCGTACAAGATCGCACATTCAGGTATCCGCCAATTATATCTAGAATACCTCGTATTTTATAATACTTGACAATATAGTAAGAAGATATACCACGTATGAACTATATGGAGTCTAATACCTGGCCCGACGACGCCCACCACCGTCATACCCGTGTGGGGTCTGCACACTCTTTTGATATTTCAACAGAGCAGACGGGTGGCGTGACGTAATGAAATCATCCCCCGCGCTTTGATCTTCCTCGCTTCCACTCTCCCCTCCCCCCTCTCTCTCCCTCTCTTCCTCTGCCGCCGAACATCGTTTCCTTCCGCAGCCCTTCTCCAGTGTGCAACCAGCATGTTCGGATGCTCTGTCTTCCCTACCCCCATATAAGCCCAACACATAATAACTCACCGCGAACTCTTTGATAGCTTATAACACGTCGTCTCCAAATTTTGAGTGTGTACATCGAGTCTGTGTGTACGAATGTACATAGATGCAACTACTTCCAAGTGGTAATAAAAAAATGGCCACGTATGCATCCCTCAAACACCACGTGGGTTCCCTTCACCGTTCCTTTTGTCCATTTCTCGTTCAGATCAAGCACCCTGACGTTGCCAGGTTTTACCCCGGCTCTGTGGATTTCGTCGGTACAAGCCGGAGGTGCAATTTCCTAATTATGAGTCTCCGAGCCGTGACTCCGCTGATAGACGCTCTTGCGCCATGCTCTGCACCGGAAAATTCAAACATTCATCAAGGAAAGCCCTGCGCGGCTTTGCTTGTCACAAAGAAGCGAAGCGAGTTTTAGTACGAGCTCACAAACGCATCTCTTCCTCTCTACTGGTACGTCGTTGATCTATTTTCTAGTAGGGACATGGCTCTGCTACATACAAAGGCATTGGCGAAGCTGCCATCTTGGTTCTTTCATCTGTTCCACTTCACAGAAGATCAGACGATTAGGTAACCCAATCTGGAAGTCGAATACTTCTTATGCCCTTATGTTGATTCGGCTCCGTAGCTGAGTCGTCTAGTTTCACGAAACTTTTCAGCAAACGATCATTGTTTTTGTAGCACGTGAAAGAAGCTCACGAGTGAATGAGGGAGGCATGAAGAGTCTCGATGATGTTGCTCGATGTTGGGAGGGAAGTTTTTGGCTCGGACGAGTCGGCGCCAACTGCCGCGAGGATGGACGGGACTAGAAAAGGGCGGAACGAGTGGAAAGGGGTTTGTACACGATACGGACTACCTATATTCATATGAACGTAGGATATACAAGGGAAAACAAAAAAAACTGAAGAAAATAGAGACCGCGGATGAGCAGGGTAGGATGTGAGGGAGGAAGAGAGCTGTACCTTGGACTGTCTTTGCCAACGGACTATCTCGGAGTAAGGACCAAGATCCCTCGTGGCTTCAATCTCTCACCACTCTCTTTTTTCCCTCTTCCTGTTTCCCTTGGTTCTAACAAAACGCAGCCCTTTCTCGTCGACACACCATAGCAATGTCGTGATCGCCAAACGCAAAGATCGACTTCTGCTATAACATGTATACGCATTCCTTCCATCTTCCTCCGCGCGTCCTTCGTACACCCTGGCTTGGTTATGGCCCGCTGAAGAAAATTGACTTGAATCCACGCCAGGATAATAAAAACCACACACCCTAGTCGCCTCTCGCGATTTTCCATCTCCTTCTCTCTCTTTTGCTTTTTCTGGAGAGAGAGCCGCTTGTGCGTGGAGCCGAGGCGAGAAAAATGAAACGGTGAATGCCAGTGGCCGGAAAAAGATCGCGAGGAAGGGTTCGGTGGAGATGGAGGCTAAAATCAACAGCTTGGACCGTTATTCCATACTCGAATGCGAGACAACGAATATCTATATCCATGTATAAATATGTGGGTGGTTGTATACATATAAAAATGGAACGCCGGAATAGTTGTTGGAGGAGGAATGAGACGAGATGAAAAAGAAAGGGGTAGTTCGTCGGGGCCAAGCCACGCGTAAGGGTGTACCGAAAATAGGGAGACACTGCCACGATACAGTTCAGTGATGGGGCAAATCATTCGTCGCTGTCTTGTTCCCTCTATTCACGCGGAGGCTTTTCTTACCCGGACAAAAGTTTCTTGGTCGGATTCTCGTTTCGTCACGTTCGCGAGATCGCCGAGACAATGGTCGTATAGTTTTTGTTTTCATCATCGTAAGATTGATACACGTTGTATACAGTCCAATCTCTCGCAGCCTGGAGGGATCTTGAGACAGCTGGCATTATAATTAAATCATAGTTGAATCAAGGACATTGCTGTGATTCGAGCGTGAGAGACGCTCATTGCAATGCTCTTACTTATCTTCGTGTCGTTTATTTCTCTACTATTATTCTTCCAGATCGACGGTACGTACAGGAAGCTTATTTGATTCGTTCGCGATGATGATAAGACGGCTGGCGAGTTTCTTAAGCGCGAAAATTTAATTTGAAACAGGCTTGAAGTGGAGGGAGACTTGTTGACTTTACCTTGTTTGGTGTAGTCGCCTGTTGCTGCTGTTGTTGCTGATGCGGTGAGCAACTAGTGCTGTGAACGGGATTCGACGCAGCCGTAACAATGTCCTGATGATTCAGATGATTCAGCTGATTGATTTGGCTCAATTGGCTCAGCTGAGGCGGTTGTTGCGCGGGATTCTGCACGGTGTTGCCCAGCTGCTGATGATGCGTCTGATGCTGAGCGGGATGGGATGTCTGATGAGCCGCGGGGAAGGTGGGCACCGGGAACGGGACGAACAGCATCGGGCTGCCGAGGATGTGCGCACCACCTCCACCCACTGCGCCCGTCTCCTCCCTGCACCTTTCGTGGATGTTTTTGCTTTGTGTTTAACTTTTTCGAAACTTTGCCTCGGCGTTGATCCTTCTCGCTATATTATTATTATCTTTGGTGCTGATGCTGGCTTTTTTGTAAATTACCTCTACGACCTTTGTATTTATCTGATTGCATAAGGTTTTGACGTTTTCGTTTGATCAATGCGAGACTATAAACTACAGCAGTATCATTGATGTAACATGACTCTGTCGCACTCTCCGCGACAATCGTTTTGCCAAGATTCAAACTGATCACAGGAAAAAAAAATCCGTTGCGGATACCAAGATCACTCCAACACGAGAATAACGACTTTTTTAGTTGCTAATATCGTGTGTTCGTTTTTTGAATGTACGGCTGAGCTCACATATTCACACGACGTCAATGTGGGATTCCTTAGTGTATCTCATTAGCATCATTGGCAGCAACTTTGACGTTAATGTATTCGAAAACTGCTTGTGTGCGAGTTATAGATTTTTTTGTTAGTTATTACCTGCACTCCTGCCCCAGCCCCTGGTGCTGGGGATGGGCGTAGGGGGCGGCTCGGACGGAGGTGGTGGACGCCACCCTCGCTACCCTCAGCGATAGACCGGCCCGTTGGCTCGTGAGCTGAACCGAAGCAGCCGGTTGATGGTTGCTATGCACGCAGCAACAGGCGCGGCAGCCCGGATGCTGATGCTGATTCGATATTGACGGCTGTAGAATGTGCGATGTGGGGCCCCTGGGCCCCGTTGAGGAGCACGGGTACACCCCAACAAGGCAACCCACCACCGCAGCCCCGGGGCCTGGTGCGCTACGAGCCAAGGTGCTTGGAGGGGCCACCCCAAATTCCTGATTCCTCGTGCAAACGCCGCACCAATTCACCCACCCACGATTATTTTCGCTGTTATTGCTGTTGTTGCAGTTGGCGCTGATGTTGCTACTATTATCGAGCACCTGAGGATGATCGCGATGACGATTCTCGCACGTTACGCGAGGCCGAGCGTCTGCTTGGCCCGTGAAATCGTCGAGGCGCACGAGACGATGTACGATTGTGTCCAAAGCACCGGGAACCTCGTTGCCTGGGGCGAGATTTCCTACGGGCGGGATTTTGCCTAATTTCTTATTTACTTTTCGCAAACTCGTCACCGACTTAACCTCTTTTTTTCTCAAGCTGCTTGACACTTTCCTAAGCTTTGCAGATTGCAGTTACTTCACGTGGATTCAAAGAAGACCTTGCTGATCACACTTTTTCGTTATTCGGAGCGTTTGCGTCGCTGTATTGCTTGTCTAGGAATCACAACTGAGTATTTTTTATGCACTTCTCGCTTCACGGTGTCACAGTTTTTTTTGGCGTTTCTCGCTGGGCTGTGATCATTCGCTGAACTTAGAACGAGACCGAACTGTATTCGCGACACGCGCTATCCAGCGTCGGACCATCAACGCGAAAAAAGTAAATCCAGAACTGAGATTTCAATTTCGAATCTACGATTCCGAAAATTCGTAGAAATGAACAATTTCAGGTTAACTTTTCACTGATTGAAGCTCTGTGGGTGGCGATGATTCACAGGAAAGAACTATCGTCGAAACCGATGTCGAGTGGACAAATATTCTATTGGATCTGGTGATAGCTCGTTGAAGCAGCTATTGGCGATTAAAGAGGGTGCTTTTAGGGACGCGCATATACGGTGAAGTAGTTCGAAGGATGCTCGAGTGTCCTGCAAAGGATCCTGTTGCTCGCTCCTCGCGAGTGGAAGTAAAGCGAACAAAGAGGAAAAAAGGCGGAAGCCTGTAAGGAAGAGAGAGTAGATTGAAAGGCTCTTTTCAACGGTTGATTGTGAATGCACTTTGGAAGGACGGTAGACCTCAGATACGGTGTATTTTCGTTCAACGGATAGGCAAGTTGGCTCCAACCCTTACTCGATCGGTTCTTCCTCCAGCTGCCCTCCCCCGTGGAGTACACAGCCTTTGCGAAGCGAGGGGTGCTCACCTCGCTTGACTCACAAGATGCAAAGATCCCGTATATTCCGTCGGACGGTAAGGTGAACCTTAAATTCTTCCAAACGAAAGGATATGTATCTCTCGTATCACTGTACGTAATTTCGATCGACCTTCACCCGTATGATTTAGGGATTGCTTTTCTCTCTCACGCTTTCTCCCCCTCTCTCTCGCTCTTTCCCTCTCTCGTTGACCGTCGAATGGAGGGAGAATAAGACCGATAAGCGCTCAGGCTCAACAAGTATACAAGAGTATGGCGAGGGGTCCGTGAAGGTTACAGTTGGTTCGACACCGAGACGTTCGTTTTCCGCTGCATCAGCCTTTCCAACGCTTTTCCTCTCAGGCTTTTGTGTACCGGCGAATCGCGGTGTACCCAAGCTCTCATCTCTTTTCGATCGTGATCCTTTTACCTACCACCAAGAAGAAAGAGAGCGAGAGAGAGAGAGAGAGTTGCACAGGAGTATCACAGCGAGACACACGACGAGCGAGTATTTCGTACACAAAGACACGAGGATCTCACGACCGGTACAATTCCTTTGTCGTATCGTCCAATAGTCCACACGCGTATGACACAATCGCCTCACGTGTTGTATACCCCACTCGTCCCCTTCACAACGTCACAAAAAAAACACACACACAATTCACACAACCGAGCAAATCTCTTCCCAGTTTCCTTTTACTCTCTCTCTCTCTCTTGGGCTTGAAGTTCCTCACAGTTGTCGCAAGCGTGTTTTATCGGCCAACGAATCTCGTTCGCCACCTCCAAAGATCCCGCGATCTTTATCCAAAGTGATGAGCAGCAGGAACACACGCGTTGATAATTTTTTTTTTCACGATCACAACCTGGACTACTTTTCGGATGATCGAAAAATGTTATAAAGTTGATCCTTATCACTGATTCAACTATCACGCTTCGCGTATTCTGTTGTCCGCGTCGTGCCCGACGATGAAAAACGTTGTGATAATCGAAGAGACACGGATTTATCGATAAGACGACGTTTGGAAAATAATGAACACTTTGGTAACGAGATGACTGCGGAATGAAGGAAAAATAATCACACTGTACGTCGCATCGTCGATGATCAGCTTGTGGATCCGTGTGTGGAGTAGACCACGAGAAGAAAACGTTAACGATGTCACAACGAAGTTTCAACAGAACACTTGACCATTTGTCATTCGTTTGGAATCACGTAGTTATCTCTATCATACTGCACACGTGTTTACATCTGTCTCAGTCCACCGTTGGACCGTTTGTTTATATCCAAAGTGTCCGCGACTGTAGCAAGCACAAGGTATGATCTTCAAGTGTCATCAAGACACGTGATCAGTGTTTGAAGATCGTGATGCAAAACAAGTGTTAATTGGCTCTGTCAGCTTCGTTCGTAATTGTTCCTGGGATGAGATGCTGACCGGCACATTCGACCTCATCAATGACGTCGATGTTTTATTTTCTTCCGTCCGTCACGATCATTATTGTGTATCTCTCATCGGTTGTACTTCTTTGTATGAGCCTCCGTCGTATGTATCGCGCGCGCGACAATCGTGAATGCCGGGCGATGGAGAAACCACGATGAACGATATCTCGGGGGGGATGAAGCTAAACCGTGATGTCGGAAGGTCGCTCGCCGACTGACTAGCACTTCCGCTCTTGCTGTTGTGCGATTGAGAGAGAGAGAGTGGGGGGGATGCCTCGTTGGGTTGTTGTGTGTAGAAGAGAGGTTGCTCGCGACGGTGGCGGCGGTGGTGGCAACGCTAGCGGTGAAACGGCGGCTCGGGGGGGGGGGTGACGCGTTCTCTCTTTCTCCCTCTCTGTATCGCGGTCGCAAAGCTTTTGCACGCGGGAAAACGCGTCGAGCTTGCCTTCTCGTCTGTTTCGTGTATCTCGTTGATATTGCGTCTAAGCGAGCTCGCTCCTTGCCAGCTACGACGTTATTTCGTGAAACTCTTTGCTCCGAAACACTCACCGGCGGCCAATCGTAAGTAGAAAGCTCAACATCTGTATTTCTTCCTTTCTTTGCTTCTCGTTTATTGACCTCCACCCTTAATTTTTTTCTTCATGCAACACTCATGAAAGCAAAAAGTTTCAATGAAGCTTCTTTTTTTCGCCACTTTACCGAATAGATAGAGAGTATCAATGAATTGCTTTTGAACTCATTTTTCCTTACTTTTCTCAATGAGATCCAAGTGGATTTGGTGGTGAGAAGGCAAGCCACCGTATTTCGATAATTGAACGAGAGATCCTTCGCTATGTACTCTCAGCGTTTTTTACGATCGTAGTAATAACGCCGTGAACTAGGGTCCCAAGTGGAAAAAGCGGAGTTTGGTCAGACGGGCGTCAATGGGGATAGTCAAGCTATTGGAGATTTCATCGCTCCCGGGGGCGAGACCTTTGCTCTCTCTCTCTCTCTCTCTCTCTCTCTCTCTCTCTCTCTCTCTCTCTCTCTCTCTCTCTCTTTCCTTACTCAGTCCCACGCATTATCGCCTATAACGCTTGCTTACACGACGTACGAATGCTCTCGTATACGACCAAATTCTTCACCGACTACTCTTTTTTTATAGTACAATCACTCGACGAGTCTCGTCCATCCGTCCGTGCTGATACTTTCGTCACTTCAACTTCTCCACGTGACGCACGTTTCCTTCGTACTTATCTCCCTTCACCACATCGAAGATCTGCGTTAAATTTTTTCGGGTTACTCACAACTTGGCGGAAAAAATGAAAATATGGATCCTGAATTAAAGTGGAGTCTAAGGGTTCTCGCGGTGATGTTTCTATCTTTGCTTCCCTCGTGTTTCATCTAACATTGAATTATTCAATGGCCGAGTGGTCCGAGGACCTCGCGATGACAAATTGCGAAGGTAAAGTCCGTGAGAACGGAAGAATTCTATGGCTAGGGGGGGATGAAAAATGAAAGAAACGACGCTTCGTGGGAGTATAGTAAACAGAGAAACAACGCGGATGAAACGAGGCTCGCAAAGACGGTTCGGCGGGGGTGCAAAACGAGGGTAGGTCACGAAACGGGGTTGCGTACGCACTCGACTGCAGACACGTTGTTTTCTCTCTCCCCTCTCTCTCTCTCTCTCTCTCTCTCTCTCTCTCTCTCTCTCTCTCTCTCTCTCTCTCTCTCTCTCTCTCTATTTAACATCTACGTTATCCCTCGCATGTGTGCGTCTCACTGACAATGACGTAGTCGTTTGTACGCCGGCGAAAGAGAAAGTTTGAGTACAAGAAAGAGAAGCAGAGGGGTAGGAAGACAAAGCGTGGATTGAAGAGAAGGGTGAGCCCGGCGTATGTCTATATGCATGCCGGCAAAAACGTGTTGTATCGTTGTATCGGTCTGGGGCGAGCGGCGTGTGAGGTAAACGAGCGGGGGGGAGGGGGTCGAGGGTGAAGGTGCTTTACGCGTTCGTTCGGTGGTCGGCGCGCTTGCGTGTTTGTGTTGTCACGTTGTTGTATGCGTGTCGATGTATCTCTTTAAACCCTTCTCCCTTTTATCTCTACTTTACGCAATCTTCGCGACACCCTCGGCGCTTTTGCCCCGCCAAACCGGCGCTTTTGCAGTCTCGCCGTTGACGTTGCCCGACGGCCGAGGGGTTCTTCCAATGTCTCGACACTGACTTTTTTGCGTTCGAATGTGTACGGTGAGGTTTGGAAAACGGTGCTCGATGATCGATGCTCGTTGGGCTATCCTGCAAGCACAATTTTACGGCCGTCAAGGTCACTTCGCCGCGACGCTTCGAGCTTTTAAATGGCCATGAATCAAGCCGGCTGTGCTCAAAGGGAGCCGAAGGGCCGTCGTAGGAGCAGTGCGTAAGACCTTGAAGACGAAACGGATGCGGGGTCGCGGAAGCCGGGCGCGAGAATTGCGAGATGAACGCGGAGAACGTGGAAGCACACCGTGTGTATCGGAATGTATCGCGGGAGCGCAGCAGCAATACGGCTCGAGAGAGCTCCAGAGCGGAGGGATGAACGGCGTCGGCGTCGGCGTCCGCGGCGGCGGCCCAGAAGCTTCGTCGCCGGCGTCGGGGTAACGTGGAGGGAGATACGGCGGAGAAGGCTTCAACGGGGGTGGAAAGTACACTAGGTCTCTCTTTCTATCTCTTGCTCTCTTCGTCCCTCTCTCTTATTCGGGATGGGGCTGTTTCTCTTTCCCCGTTACCAACGGACACACTACGGAGGCTGAAACGAGCCCTTGTAGCGCTAGCCTACAGCTGGCTCTCGCACTTTTTGGCCCTCCGTCGAGAGAGGGGCGAATTCCACTTCCATCGCATTGGGGGAAGTTCCAAGAGGGCCGACGCGTTCCCGCGCTTTGCGATCTCAACTCATCGCTGATGGGACACCAGGCCCACACTGTCGTGAACGCACATACGGGTTTCCGACGATCTAGCCGGTCATGAGTCAATGTTCGAAGCTTGACGCAGGAAAAAAAACCGGCTTTTGTCAGTGTCAAATGACTAGATGACAATAGGCAACCCTTACCCGTCGCTCATCGGTTGCACCCGCGACATAGTTGCAGTCGGAACTTCACAATCGGTGCAAGTGGACGTATCTTTCTCGGTGTTCCAAGTTTGACTGTCTCGGTTAAGGCGGGACATTCACAACGATCAAAAAATCCATTCCTATTTTTTTCTCTTTAAACGATAGATATATGTAGAATATTTTCCCAAAGATTCGAGGCGAAATTCGAGAAACTTCAAACGTCGCTGCCCGTCAACGCTGTGCCTCACCGCTCGGGTGCGGAGCGGGCGTGAAATTCAAACGCGTTTTTCTCAAAACTGCATTATCGAAATTGGCGTGCAGGATAACTCAACAACTATTGAGCCGATTGAGTTGAAACTTGGTAGAAATATTGATAATATTGGTACCTTCTACTTGACGAAAATTGTTTTTGAAAAATTGAAAAAGATACGACATTTTTAATCCACATTTTACAGAAATGTTGCGTGAAATGATGTTCTTTTTTCAATGCGTGCCATTTTCTAAAATGTGCATTTTATTCATTTTAATTACCGTCACATAGAAACTATACATGTTCTGACTGAAAAAATGTTTGAACGTTTTTGCAAATCAAAGTATATGGGAAGCTAGACTGCACGCCGATTCGCAACTCCCACGGCGACCGTGCTGTAACACTCTGCCACAGCTCCGCCATTATGACGATAAATTAAGGGGCTATGTCAGTGTGGAACTTTAAAAAAATCGTTTTTTTCCCTTTTTCGACAATTTATACTTTCAAGAATATCATTATCATTTATATTATTTATATCAATATCAATTTGTCTTGCAACAATCGATAGTTAAATCTTTAAACGCGTTTAGACTTTAAAGTATGAGTTTTTTATACTTTCAAGAATATGAAAAGAGATTTTTCAAATTTGCTGACATTGTAACTCAAAGAGCAATTATCCGATTGACTTGAAATTTGAACTGAGTACGCTTGAAAATATTTACTCTACAATGACGTAGGATATTTTTCGTTGGATGAAAATTGACGATTTGACATTGAAAAAAATGACCATTTTACAGGCAAGAAAACAGACTTTTTTCATAACTACGCCATTTTGTTAGATTTTGATATTTTTCGAAAATCCTACGTCATTGTACGGGAAATCCCTTCCAGTTTAACGACATTTTTTTCCTTTTTCGGTTTCAGCTACTCAATCGGCCGGAATCATGTCAGCAGTGGAGGAACTTTTTTTTTGGCGCCTCCGAACGCAGCCCATAAGTCGCTTGGATCTCAATATTTTTCTATGAAAAAATTATGTAATGCAGATCAAATGTAGCCAAATATATTCTTAATTTTCCGAAACATTTAATCGAGTACTTTTCTTCCAAAAAAGTCCCGAACATCACCCAAATTTTCAGCGTTCACATTGGTATAGCCCCTTAATCTAATTTCTACTACTTGTAGCTTGATAAAACATTTTGAAAATTGTCGATCAGTTTCTTGGCTGACGTTACGTCAGCCAGAAATCACATTTATTTCGCCGCATTTATTGCACACGAAAAAACCGGAACGAATTTGCGTTTCCTCCGAAACGTAATTCAAATTGTCTTTTTATTTCTTCTTCCTCGCGATCCTTTCATCTTAGGTGCATCCTTGGGTATTTCAAAGCTTGCGCATTCTCGCTCGTTAAGAGGGAAAACTTTATTCACGTCGTTAACATCGGTTACTCGAATAAAGTTTATGGACTACCGAGTGGTGCCCTTTCAACCCTTTTACTCCCACTGTATCCTCGTCGTTCGTCCCCGGGCTCTCTCTCTCTCATATGCGCGTCAAACGGGGGGAAGAGCATGTTAATTAAAAATTGCTCGCGGTCTTGAAACATGTAAGGGATGTGGAACGTGTTAGAGAGGGAGAGAGAGAGAAGGAGAGAGAGAGAGAGAGAGAGAGAGAGAGAGAGAGAGAGAGAGAGAGAGAGAGAGAGAGGGAGAGAGAGAGAAAGCGAAGAGGAAAGGGCGTCTCGTTATAACGACTGGTGGAGGCGGCTATTGGTAAAAGGTTGGTAGCCTACCCGATAATTGAATCTGCGATGGGCCTCCATCCATTGGTGCCGCGAGCACCTTCCCCTCTGTCGCCTTTGGTTTCCTCTTCGCACCATATATAGATCGCTAGCAAACAAAGGGCCATAGCCTTCGCGATCACATACCAATTTGAGCTACATCCTTATCGTCGTTTTTAATAATCGATATTCATAGGGGTCTGTAATATAAATTAAATATTTTTCCGAATATCTCGTACCCATATGCCATTCTCTCATCCATACACTCTTTCCTCGCAGTTGGAAATGTTGGCTTTTTCCGGGCGAGGGTCAAGTGAGGGTTAAGGGGTTATGCCTGGGTGTAAAAGTCGAAAAATCACTTTTTTCAAAATCAAGTTATTCAAGTGTGTCAGCTTATAAATGTGCCCTGAAAATGTCAAGGTGATGGATCAGAATTGACGGATGTATAGGCTGTCATGTTGACGCCCGTCGAAACGCTCGGGGCATCGTTCGAAACTATATGATTTTTTTTCTCGAAAGTAAGTTTTCGAGGTCGGTGAGCAACATTTCTCGAAACTATCGAATATTTTCGTTTGTGAGAAATTAAAAAATTCGAAAGGGTGCCGAGTTATGGGCCTGTACAGGGGTCGCGGGGTTCGGAGTAACCGACCAACTGACCTGCACGGCGCGCATGACCTTTTTCGAACGCCCCATCCGCCGGTTGTCTATTGAGATTTATTATTATTCGGGGTATATGGAAAAATCCGAATGAGTGCCCGAAAATCGCAATCCTCAAATTTTAATTAGCTCTTTGAGCAGGAAGGTGTGATGTATGGCCCTCAAATACCGTTCTTTAAACTTAAATACGTTTTTTCTCAAAAGTATTGCAATTTTGAATGCATTTTTTCTGAAAACTATTGCAATTTTAAATGCGTTTTTTATGTTCTATGTTAAATGCGTTTTTTCTCAAAACTATTCGAACGTTTCAATTTGCTGGTCAAGATATTTCGAAAACTAATCGACCGATTTACTTCAAATTTAAGGCGTTACCCCCACTTGTAGCGGAAAAAGGCCTTTTTCATGATTTTTTTAAAAGAAAACTACAAAACTTTTTTAATCGATCAATATAACATCTTAAAGAACACATCTTGAAGAACTTTCAGTAATTTTTTTATTGAAAAATATTACATAGTTTAGTGGCAAATGGTCGTCAATGAAATAATGTTTTTATATACACGGTTTGCGGTGACCAACATTACGGCGAAGTGAATCATCTGAAAAAAAATGCGGCTGGATTTAGTCAAATATAAGTAGAAACTAGTCTTTAATCGAAGGATTTTAAAAAATATTCATTTTTCACAAAATGGCGGACAGTCAAAGTTAATGGTTCGATTTTAACGAAAAAAACGGCCGTTTTTTGGCTATAAAACGGCCATTTTTTTCGAAAAAAAAAAATCGAACGATTAAAGACTACATTTTTATGTATTAAATAAGCCTGCAAAATTTCAAGAAGATCGGTCCATTAGTGTTCGAGTAATCTTGGTCACCGACTTCAGAAATGCCATTTTGAGAAAAACGCGTTTAAAGTTTCTCTTTCAACGCTCTTTCAACGCGGATTCTTCTCTTTCAACGCTCATATCTCAGTCAATTTTGTTCGGATCGACTAGAAATTTTCAGGACATATTCTCAGATACTTATACTTCAAAAAAATGCAATAAAAAAAATCGATTTTTTCAAAATCGCAAGTGGGGTAACCCCTTAAACCACATGTAGTGTATACTGTTGCCTATTGCATATACTAGAATCAACTCGATAAAAATATATTGACTATTTTTAACATGCATCATAATTCAGAATTATTGCATGAGAAATCGTTATTTTCGGTTACACCGTCGCCATTCTTTCAAAAATGTTCTTTTTTATTCTAGCAAGCGCAATAGCGACATGCTTACAGACTATACAATTTGTATAATTTGTTGTTCCAGGTCACTCGAAGCTGAGATACCATGCCCAAAAAACGGTGCCATCCATTTGTTTTAGCCATATCAATATACGTGTAATTTTTTTAATAATTAACATTTTTTGGATCTGTAAAAACTTTTGTGTTCTTCATTTCTTGTTTAAGGAGTCGTAACAGTAACATTTTGAAAAAAGAAACGATTTTTTTTATTATCTTCTCAATTGGTATCATAATCGTCTCAAATTTTAACACAACATTCTCGACGTCATTCTTTATCTTGCTACGGAAGCTTTTTTTTTAATCCTCATATTCTTTTAACGAAAAACTGTAACAAAAATTCCTAAATTCGATGTTTTTTTTCAAACCACCGCCATTTTGTTAATTATTATTTTAAAAAACCCTATAGCAAGACAGCGGCTTTCATACTGATTAATAATTGTTTTACAAAAATGTTGCTTCAGATAATATTTACGGCTACAACCGCGTACACCGTGAGGACTCCTTTTTCAAAGACATATTCAACCGTTGAAAAATGTAAACAAAATAAAAATGAACGTTAAAAAAAATATTTTCAATTCTTCATGAGTGCTTTGATTTGACATTTTAAAAATCTGACTGATTAGCGTAATTTAACCATCGAAAAAAATCGCGAAAATCAGCTATTTTTCAACCCGTTACACGGTGATGATTTCTTAAGGCCTTAGGCCACAGTAACGGGTATAGAATGATGTTCGAATTTAACAATTTTTTTCGTATGCAAAGGTGATTCACTCATAAAATTATTACACATCTATTTAGTCTAAATATCAAGCTGTTAGAAAAACTGTATTTTTTTTCGATGTACAAAATGGCTGACTACTAATATTTTCTTTTGTTATATTTTTTGTAGGCGCTCCGCGGCGTGACTTTAGCATCCACAATTTTTTACTTAGAACAAAAAACAAAAATTCTCGTCAATCTACATTAGAATACCTAGAGAAGTACGTACGGAATTTAAAAATATTGTTTTATTCAAAAGTTGTAGGTATTTGAACTTAAGAAATGAATTTTCAGTGAAAAATTTCGTTGTAACAACTCATAAACTGCTCATAAAATGAAAAGTTTTCGAATAATCAGAAATTCCGTACGTACTTTTCTGCGAAATGCAATTAGGAACATAACTTCTAAATTTAAAGTGAATCGAGTGAAAATTGTCGAAGTTATTTGTCACGACAATTGGAAAAAAGCTGTTTCGATAAATTTCGAGTAGTCGGCCGTTTTGTACATCGAAAAAAATATATATATTTCCTACCAGCTTGATATTCATACTAAATGGATGTGTAATTAATTTCATGAGTGAATCACCTTTTTATACGAAAAAAAATTGTCAAAGTCGCACATGATTTTATACCCGTGAGTGTGGCCTAAGGCCTCAATAAACCACCAAAATCCGAAATGTCCTGTCTGATGGTTTACGAAAAAAAAAAAACTCAAACAAAGACTGCGTTTCTCTATTTCCACACTAGACGACGGCCTCAACTTCTCGTTTTTTCGTACGGCTATTTTACTCGATAATCATTCGTTCCGATAAAAAATCTGGGCAACTTGAATTGTATCCTAAAATCATCAGATGTTCCCAGTGGATTCGACGAACGATTTGAGAAACGCCAGACTCCACGCTGCCAAATTCGCCATCGTTAAACATTGAAAAACGTTTTATTTATAAATCTTCCAACAAGGGACACGAAAAAAAATCCTTATCCCCTCGTATCGCCGGAGGGGATTAGCTCGTCCTTCACTCCCCTGTCTCCCTCTGGTCCTCGGTAATTGCCTGTTTCCAACCTCGATGAAAACTATTCGACTGTCGAAACTTCCTCGTCCCTTTCTTCGTTCCCTTTCCCTCTCCCTCGTCCGATCTTATTCATTCAAGTTTCGAATCCGGAAATTTCTGCATTTGCTTCTCTCCGCAGCTCGCCTATCCGCAGGGAAAAGGCGATGAGTCTCAAACGGTTGAGCCGCAATAACGGATAAGCGGCTAGGTTCATCGTACAGTTCTCTACAAGCCAGGCCCGAGAGAGATCTCCTCTTGGATCGAGGAAGGTGGACGCACCGCGTTGAGTAGACGAACCGGCACGAAAGCTCGCTTGCACATTGGCTATCTCTCTCTCTCTCTCTCTCTCTCTCTCTCTCTCTCTCTCTCTCTCTCTCTCTCTTTCTCTCTCTCTCTCTCTCTTCCTCTCTCTTTCTCTCTATCTCGCTCCCTCCCTGTGACGGGCCCGGGACGTTCGAAAGACTATGTGTACCGTCCTCTCTCAACCCCCCTTTTCTTCTCGCTCTTCATCCCTCCTGTACAACCTCCCGCACAAACTCTCCGAACGGTATATTTA
This sequence comes from Ophion ellenae, assembly GCA_963210295.1. Taxonomy (NCBI): domain Eukaryota; kingdom Metazoa; phylum Arthropoda; class Insecta; order Hymenoptera; family Ichneumonidae; genus Ophion; species Ophion ellenae. The sequence continues at coordinate 32,760,840 of OY723394.1, read as the reverse complement.
TAATGACCCTATATGTATGCAAATGGCTGCATATCGTACGGACCTATTCCACTCGTACGTGGCGGAGGGCTCGATTCGTTGCCGCGTGTGCCACGAGCAACGTTGCCCTCTCCACCTTTCATATATATATATATATATTTATATATATATATATATATATATATATATATATATATATATATATATATATATATATATATATATATATATATATATATATATATATATATATATAATGACGTGCGTGCAAATGTGAGATTCGCGTTAGCAAACGTCATATGCATCGCACACGACGACAACTCCGAACGAAACAGAGTGCAAACGCATCGATTACGAACACAGCGAGGTTGCATCAGGATTTAGATAGGAAAACGGATTTTATCGCGATTTGTCGAATCTCGATTGCCATATTGTAAGGAGAAGAAATGTACATTTGTACCCACGTATGACATGTGAATTGGAGAAGGGCTTTGAATCGATCCGATGAAGAAGGAATGACAGAAGACAGTAGGGGGGGGGGGGGGGGTCTCGTTTCTACAATGTTTATCTCTACAACGCTGCAAGTCCGTTTTTCAACTTTACAATGACTTGTCTCTCATCTGTACAAACCGGAAATCCACCAACTGTACAAGAGTCTAAAGTTTGAAATATTGAACCTCTACAACGATTTAGCCTTATGATTATCCGTCCAACGTATTTATTCGGATGTGTATCAACTACACAATGAGGGATTTGCAATATGCATTAGTTCTACAATGTATCAACTCTACAAGAACTTTGAATACGCGATGTTCAACTGGGCAATATTCTTGTTAACTCTACAACAGCTGGTATATCAGGTGTTGTAACTTGAGACTCTTGTACGGTTGGTGGATTTCCGGTTGGTACAGATGAGAGATAAGTCATTGTGAAGTTAAAAAACGAACTTGCAGCGTTGTAGAGATAAACATTGGGGAAACGAGACCCTCCAGACAGTAGTGGCTATGGCGAAGCTTCTGGGCAAAGTTCTGGGTTTCTTGGGCAGAAATTGTCGTAGGAATCCCATTGGCTTCCTATACTTTTATACCCTACTTGCTTATAGGGATCCAATGGGTCATTGCGTTGGATCTCTTTTCTAAAACGTCACGCTCGTAAAGCGGATTCTAATCGGGATTGATCATTCGAATCCTATATACGAATCCAGTTTGAATCCTCAAGGATTCCCACAGTATGAAGCAGAATCCAAGACGATTTTTTATGGATCCCATTGCATTCTGCACGATGAATTTTATAGGCAAAATATAGAGATCTGTAAAATTAGTGGATCGTGGAAAAGTATGAATCTTAGCTTAAGGGGGGAGATACCTTTAGGCGAGGAACAAATTTGCTGATTTACATGATTTTCTTTTAAAGGAAAGAGTTCGTCATTATTTTTGAGACTGAGGGTTTTGTTTTATTAATACTTTTGGCTGTTGCATGGTTTTTTTATCTTGAAAAATGGTGGGGGTATGGCATGGTCTTCTAAACTGCATTTTTATAACTGTGTGACCTATAGCAAAAAAACTAATCGACCGATTCTGATGAAATTTGGTCTTTCGAACCTTATCATCTGAAACATGACCCAAAATATGTTGGAATTTTTTGTTCCGAAATGTAGCCTTTTGTAGAAAATTAAAAAATGTTACTTCAAATCCCACGATTTCATCGATTTTCAAGGTTTCTCACTTTTTCTTGATTCATATTATGCGTATGAGTGTCAATGAAAGAAAACTTATCGTTGGTTTTTTTCGGATTAATCCCGCCGACGCTACGTGCCATGCCGTCTGATAACATCCGCCGCAACCCGTTAAGAAGACCATACCTCCTCCATTTGTAAAGATAAATAAAGAAAATACCACGTAACGGCCAAAAGTAGTAACAAAACATACCCTGAGTCTCAAAAATGGGGAAAAAAGCGTTCCTTTTAAAAAAATATCATGAAAATCAGCAATCGCCTAAAGGTATCTCCCCCCTTAAGTATAAATCGCGTAAAAAGTGTACCATAAAAATCGATTTGAATCACATCACCGAAAATCCACTGTAATTATCGTTCATTTATTTGACTGCACTTTGACACACTATCACAACACACGTACACGCTCACGAAGCGTGCAGGTTATGTTTCGACACGCAGAGTTTTTTCTTGTGACTTTTCACGTATTTTCGATTCGAACGTGGTAAGAATTCTCAAACGGCGTTCATCGAAGAACAGTGCAGAATCCAATTGGATCCCAATGAAGGGGGTGGCCCTAAAAAGTCCCTATAGAGACGTGGATGCATTTTGGTACTCACCAACAAATTTGTGCACGGGATCACGAAAGGATATTTTTTGGGAGACCCGACAAAGTCCGTTTGTGAATTTCAGATAAAAAAATGCTCAAACGACGTCGATCGGGAAATAGAGCGGTATCCACTTGAATTCCAATGTGGCCTCCCTACGTGCGGCGTCCCGATCAAATCCCTGTACGGATGTGGTAGGATCTGGAAACTCCCCAACAAATTTCTGCACCGTCTGAGGCCTATAAATTTATAGGTATACGAACAGGAGGATGAGCTTTTCCGGAGCCTGTACAAAGCTCGGTGATCGGCGTTATCCGTCATCGATGAACTGTTGTGACACACCGGGAAAACAGTTTATTTATAGGAAAGAAATACATTTAGTAGGCACTTTTATTCAAATAATCATTAACTGTTACAAAATTTGTTAGTCGTAGAAATATTCATGTTCTCATGACGAAATTTTATAGCCCTAGTATTTTTTTTTAATGATTGATTTGATCACTTTTATTTCTCTGGACTCAGTAGATGTTAAGTTCATGGAATACCGAGTCGAAATTGTGATATGATAATACAGTTCAAAGGATTAGAGATTTGTTCACAATTAATATATTTAGATGTGGGGCCGTTAACTCATAGTTGTCGCGACTATCCTGTGTTCAATGCAAATGAACATGTCACAGCATTAACTGATCTTCATTCAAAACGACTATCTCGGCCGCATTTTAGCCCAAATTGAACTACAATTTGTTGTTCAAGTTTATTATAATGTTGCTAAAGTTGATTGCAATGTTGCTCAAGTCGATTTTGATTTCAATGACAATTATAAGATAAGGATAAGGATATTTTAATGTAAAATGCTTCCGCAAGAGAGGGCACCACTGTAACTCCCATTTTCGACCGTTTTCTTTCGATTTTTTTTAAGAAAGGAATAAAATACATGGTCAAAAGAGCTTTTAGGTTTTATAAGGGTTGTATTGAAATGTGTAAAAAAAAATTATTTGTCAAAAGTATACAAAATGGCGGCGCACGAGTCACTACAGCACTACTGTTTTTCAGCCAACCCTCTCCACGGCACGCAGTAGAACTGTCGTAAATTCAGTCCCGGAACTAAGAGTGAAATATTTTCGTTAATTATATTATTTTTAGCAGTCAAGTCCGGGGGGAATTAAAAAAGAATTAAAAGAAAAATAGTCAAGTTTGAAAAAAAAATCGTTTTTTCGATCTCAATGTTCATCTCAAAAGTGACATCTTTTTAACAATTTTCAATTCATCGAAAAAAATGCCTGTACGTGACTGTTAAAGCAATCCACGAATCTACAGTCAAAATTTCAAAGCCGATTGGATGAAAATTGTTCGAGTTCTGCTGCCTTAATAACGATGACAATTTGGTTATAAAAAATCGTTGTTTTTCATTGATTCCATGTATAATGCATAAAATATTACATTCTTTATGGTGCAATTGGTGCAATTTAAACAATGGAGGGGGAGAGAGAGAGAGAGTGAGAGAGAGAGAGAGAGAGAGAGAGAGAGAGAGAGAGAGAGGCAGGATACGACAAGAGATGACTGCTCGTGGCTCTCTTCGATCATGACTCGCCCTCATCGCCCGATCGCCCTCTTCAGGCAAGGGAGGGAAATCGAGGGGCTGTTCGCATAAATTAGAACGCTATAGGTTTCATTTATAGAAGTGGGATATAAATTGGCTAAATTTTGCTGATCAACGCAAAAACCTGCCGGGGTTTTTCGCAAATTCGAGTATTTTGAGAAACTCTGATAAAGAGGGATGGACGGGGAGAAAAAGAGAAAAAGAGAGAGAGGATGAGGTACACGAAACTTCATTGAGGTATCGAGGGTGTATTCTTCCCTCTTCGGTGCGTGTTTCCCATGTTGCCCTCTAGATTTTTACCATTCCGTAGCCCGGTGCAGCGTCCCGTTTCCGAGGTCATAATTGCCATGGAGCCAAAATTTCGTTTCCTCGTGAAATTTCGCTGTCATGCGAATGTGTGCTTGTATCATCGTAAAGCGGACTGGGTTGTGTGGGGGATGAGGACGCATAGCGAACGAGCCATTATTCTCGGCGCGCTGTTTCGATGCGGACCGTAAAACTCGTACAGGACGAACGAAAATGTGAGTGCCTCCGGTCATCGTGCGTGCCGCGAGCACGAACTATATACAGCTCGTGTCGACAAAGAGTATGAGGGAATGGGTGGGGAAGAAATCACGCCAAAAATCGATCCCTCTCAGTACGTTTTTTTTACTCTCTTCCACTGCTCGCTGTGCACTAATAGGCTCACGCATTGCAGTCGCGGAGCTGCACCTACGCGTGTATCACTCGGAAGGGGAAATTGATGGAATGACTGAAAAACGTTCGATTCCCCGTGGCGAGAACGAAAATTAGTGGAATCGATGAAAAAAGAAGAGGTTCATTCAGCCGAAGGATATGTAGGCTTATACGTCCGGAAAAGTTAATTAAGAGGTTACGTGGGTTTAGAAGCCAAAAAAACATATTCTCTCTATTTAATAAAAATATAATATATTTTTTATACAATATAATATATAATAAAATATATTTTTTTTAAATATAATATATTTATATGTTATATTTTTGAAAAATAGAGAGAATATGTTCCTTTGGCTTCTAAACCCACGTAGCCCCTTAATTAACTTTTCCAGACGTTATTTTATTCAAAATGTAAAGCACATATAAGAGCAACATTTCAACAATATTTTTAAAAAATTTCCAGAAGATTTGGGAAATTCAGCATGTGGAGCCTGGTTTCCAGAGAACCCTAAAAAAAGTGTTCTCGTGGTGGTCAGGATAACTCATGATAGCTTTATCTGAAATTAAAAAACCAAATTTGTTCAGTTAGTAGATAAGTATGTGACTGAACGAAGGATTTAGAAAAAAATTAAAATTTGATCTTTTGGCAGAGTTGTATGCAAAATAGTTTAATTTTTGGTACAATTTACACTACGTATAACCTTGTACAATTCGTTGTAATGGAAAAAAAACCCTTTGTTCGATCACAAGTCAATGCTATTTTGAAGAAGTGTGCAAAATTTCAATAAGATCGGTGCATTAGTTTTTGAGAAATCGTGTCCACCGACTTCAAAAATAATGTTTTGAGGAAAATGGGATATACCTGCGTCGCTCCCGGCTGTGATATACCTGGTCTTATAATATAAAATGTGATGTGATATACCTGGTCTTATAATGTAAAATGTGATGTGATATACCTGGTCTTATAATTAAAAATGTGATATACCTGGTCTTTCCCAACGGGGGGAATTCCCAAAGGCTCTCTTTCCTAGACTTTTACTCCAATTGACTTAAAACTTTGGGAGAATATTCTAGACATATTGACATATACTGGGAGTACCCAGGGAATTATTAATACTTTGAACACTGTTTCCGAGAAAAAATATTTTTTGCGATTATTTTTACCGAAAACAAGCATGTTTTTTTTCGAACATGCACCATTTTGGCGAAAATTCATATTTTTTATTGACCCGCATACTTTAAAGCGAATCTTATCCAGAACTCAAATTACCTTGAATTTTCCTTCTATAGTCCAGGATTTTTAGACATTCACTCCGCAAAAAATGCTGATAATTGATTTTTCGATTGGATTATGTCAGAGAGTGTTCCCTAAGTATAAATCCAAGTTTGTGTCGTCCAAAACCGCGAGCGTTAGCCGCCATCTTAAAAAACGCCTTTTTGCAAATATCTCGGAAACGGTGAGTTTTACCTTAAAAATCGCAAGAACCTTTTTTGCAGAGAATGAAATTTCCCATCTTTTTTATTTGAAATTTTTGTCTCCATTGTTAATATTTGCCGAGATATAGTTGATTAAAAAAACCAAATTTGTGTTTTTGGAAAATATGTCGATAATTTTTGGAAATACGAAAAAAATGTAATGATCAAAGTTGTAGAGCATTGAATTTTCTACAATTTTGGTATGGAACTTTTTTTTGTAAGATCAATAGTCGCTGAGTTCTAGCGCAATGAAAGTTGCCGTCAGGTAAAGAAAAACAGCGATTAGTGGTAATACGTTACTTTAGCATGCAAAAAAAAAGTTCACCATTGTGATATAAAAACTTGTGAAAAATGTATAAAGATACTTGAAGGCATGTAGAATAAAGACGGCTAATCGAAATTTTCATTCTATCAACTGGCTATCCACAAAAAATGTCAAAACTGACGTTTTTTCCGGGCTCTAGACTGGTAGTCTCATTCAATAAAGTAAGTCACAAAAGCTCTGCGGGTGACAAAAAAACTTTTCAAGTCGACTTCGGTACAGAGGTCGTTTTCGATAGATAGGAATGAAACGTGGGAGTGCATTCTCGCATTGGAAAATCCCGCAGAGAGTCCAAGGAGGGGCAAATTCATCGATAATAATAACAAAGAAACTTGCGGGTCTAAGGGACGCCATCAATTTCTAGAAAAATCTTTTCTGTTGTCAAGAAATTATGAAAGGTGTGGATTAGTGCATGCGAGATTTATTTTTTGGCGGAAATCGTAAATTTCGAAAACCTTGAGCGACCACTAAATATTTTTTGACCGCTCACAACGACAATTTTTTTTTCTTCAAAAACGATAATTGGATGGTGAGAAAAAGGAAAAAAATAGAGCTCAAATGTGTGCCACCCTAGTGTACTCCCTATGGAGTCCCTATAGGAATGTGGTAGGATCTAGGGACTCCCCAACAAATTTCTGCACGGCTCGGCGTTATATTCCTCGCTATGGAAATCTTATGGAAGAGTTCTGGCTCGCGGCTACGTTGGAATTGCACGTAAAGATCGACGGGGGGGAGGACGGAGTTGGAGGGGCCGGTTTGCGCGAGGCACCACCAGAGATATTCGTCTAGAGAAGCTCAATTTCAATTTCGAGTCCTGGGGGTGTCGTTGCGAAACGAATATAATTATACGAAATAATTCTGACGTCGGGTGTGTTCTCTCGCTACCCCTATCCACCCCCCAGCACCCTCCGCTCTTTAGCGCCCTCTTCGGACGAACTCTTGGCTGCTCTTAGAGGTTGAGGGGGAGGGAAAACTCGAAGATATATTCCACGAGTTGCCAGAAACGAGGATAGAGGAACCGCGAAAAGGAGCGAAACAGAGAGGGAAAAAGAGGGAGAGGGTAAAGAAATTGTACGTTATAAGCGAGGCTTATACACACTCTCCGAAAGTCAGAGAGTCGAAAGATAGCGAGTACTTAATGGCGCGAAATTCCTACCAAGCTCGTGGAATGTTCTGAATAAGAACTAAGCTCGGAGTGTATGGCGTTATAGTCGGCATTGTAATACACGGACTACTGGCGAGACACTCCGCATGTCATTCCCTCCACTGAAATGTTCCCTCGCATGCCTACATCTATATAATAGCCTCAGCCAATTTGATTTCCGTTAGTACAGCCATATTCGTAGTGTCTGTTTGTAAACTCAGATTTCAGTATGATGATCGTCATGTGATCACAAAATAGAAGCTCCAATCTAGTTAACATTTCCAAAATGATCGTGAACCCTATTATAAAAGGGCACTGCTCTTTTGAAAAATAATTTTGTATTCGCGAAACAAAATTAATGATGTGCTTATTCTAGCCGTATTTATTTCCTTTTTTTAAATAAATTTAATTTTAAATAAATTTAAATTTAAATTTAAATTTTACAATTAATTTTTAAATGGGCGCCCGCTTTTATTTTATACCTAGATTTCGAAATTTTTTCATAGTAAATTTTCCGACGTTTCGAAATATTCGAAACATATTTCCATTCAAATTTCGGAAAAACAGCTTTCCGAGCTTCCTCTATGAGGAAGAAAAGAAGACTGGTAATTATAATTGACTAATTGCCGTCGATATATATTTCACTCAAACGCATATCTCAGCAAATCTGTTTTTTATTTCTCCCTCCTCGCAACGAGACGATCGAGAGAGAAATGAGATGATAAACATTATGCAAATTCCGGAATTCTTGACTTTCAGGTATTTTTACGTTCCCTAAATAATTTATAAATGTTTATGTAAATTTACATAATTGTGTTTGAGAATTGTTGAGACTTTATCGTTTATATAATTTATTTATTGTTTAGATAATTGTGTGTGACAATTGTCGAGAATTGTTGAGAAAAACGATGTTGTAAATATCCAGATAATTGACAAATAAATTTGATGTAATGTAAATAATTGGAATAAACTAGAAACTTTTTAATTTAACGGTTTACGCCTAGTTGTAACAGTCGAAAACAAATAATTTTTTGTTTTTTTTTTTTAGAAAATCGTGATGATAAATTTCTACAAAAAATAGGTATTTGTAAAAGTATCATCTGAAGAACACTCTGTCATTTTTTTGTGTAAGAATATTTGAGTCGATTGACAGGGAAGCTCCTCTCGAAAACGTCGCTTGCGGTGAGCAATACCCTTTTGAACCAAGTTGTCTAGTATCAAAAAATCGATCAGATTTCGTTAGTATATTAGTTTGTGCTGTAAGGAATTCCTAAAATTCCAAATTTTAACAAAAAAACGCGCTTGTTCAAAGTGAGTTAATTTTTGCAAAAAAATGGCATCTTTCGTTTATCAAATCAAAAGTATACATAAGAAAAAATCCTTTGATCAATTACTATATTTTTACATCTAGAAAAAGCACTAAAAATTTCAAAAAGATCGATGCAGTATTTTTTCATATTTTTTTCTCAACGACTTTGAAAACGAGTTTTCAAGAAAAAAGCGTTTAAAGTTTCGATCGACGCGAGCGTTCCAATGGGCGTCAACACGACAGCCTATAAATCTGTAAACTTTGATTTGATCACCTTAAAATTTGCATGGTACATTTATACGATGATATACTGTCAAAATATATTGCTTTTGAAAAAGTGATTTTTCGTCTTTCACAAGTAGGCACGACCCCTTAATCAAAATAGCATGAGCACTATCAAAACTATGTTGATAAGTTGATTTTTTTTGGCCAATGTCAATCACAGCATAGGCAAATTTCACGATAATTCCTCCAAAGTTTAGAGAATCTTAACATCGAAAAGATCATTTTGCAATTTTCCACATAATTTATAAGATTTTTGCAGAACTTGAACGAACCAAAGTTCAGCATAGCATTTATGATTGTACAGTTGTGAATCGCTCAATTTCAAATATACATCACGGGTCGTATTCACGAAGATGTGAATTGAGTGGTATCATTATCAATAGAGATATCATGACGACATCGTTCCCCTAATTTGTCGAAGCGTGAATTTATCTTTCAATTATTTTATTCCTCCTCATCAGTTACCCCATCTCTCGTACGCGTTGTGTTCGCCAGAGATGCTCTCCCGGTTCGTCGTCGCACGATTCGAGAGGCTTCACGCCCAGTTTCCGTCCCGGGAGCTTTTCTATAGCCCTTCACCCCTGAGAATGTTCTCGTCGTCGTCTTCTCCCTACCATCCCCTCCATTCTACAATCTCGGCTACACTCATCTCGCTTTCCAGTTTTGGTGCTTCACTCGCGTTTCAGAGAGACCGAAACCTCCAACCTCTCTCTCTCTCTCTCTCTCTCTCTCTCTCTCTCTCTTTGCTTTCCTCGTGCTCTCCTTCCATTATATGGATATTAGCCAACGGGGACCCACGGAATTGCTACGACTTAAATAATTTATTTTAATGCGATCGCAAGGCTAACCGGCAGCTAACGGTTATAGTTCATTTCCCTTCCTTCATTCTGCCACATTCTTCCAAGGGCGTACAGGGATTTATTTTTAATTAGAAGTCACGCGAAAGCTCGTACCAATGTTTATCACTTTTGCGTTATTTCGACTCTTCCTATTCGCCAAAATGCAACAATGCGCAACCAAGAAACTTTCCTCGGGATGTTTTATACAGAATAATGATAACCACAGACAACGTTTTACATTTTCATTGCACAAAGGCTGAGAATTGATTGTTCATTCGGGAACGATAATTGATATGCCAAAGAACCCGTTTTTTCTGGAAACCAAAAATGAAATCAATATCACTGTCATTTGAATGATGACTGCACTATCGAAACTGACAATTTAATGTGAAATGACAAACTTGAATTCCCTTTGATTGCCGTTGATTAAAAGTGTATAATTTGTGTCCGGTAGATTTGTAACTTGATGGGAATACTTTCACTGGAAATAAAATACCTTCCCGTCAATTCAACTTGGTACAATGCTGGTTTTTTTCACAATGAGTATCAAACGCTGTCAATTCCTTTTTTTTCTCGGTTTTGCAGTGCTGGTTGACGGGCTACCTGAATGGTCTTATGATTTTTGTCCCTTAAGATTGTAGTGCAATATCCACTTTTGGTCACAAATCAAGATTTTGTGCAAAAAGACCCTTTTATAGACCTAAAGAGCAAGGAGACTACAGTCTCGTAGCGTCTGCTTTTGGTCTCGGAAGTGAGCTCACCAGGGAACTGCTTGCAAGTCCTCCCCAGCTTCTGCACACGATGGGGAACATTTTAAAATCCTTGCCAAATTCAACGGGAATTATTTCCAGCTGAATTTGGCAAGGATTCTCGCCCAAAATTTGCTACAACTTCTTGTCGTCCACTTTATTTTGGTTTGCCGGGCGTTTATCATCCCGGAGATAAAAATGTCCCCGCCGAAACTTCAGAAACCACTTTTTACACGTGCTATATGTACGTGCTTAACCGCATTTAAAAAAAAGTCGAAACGCGATAAAAAATCAGCCACCTCGAATGTTGTTTTGGGATCATCGCATTCACAACAGATGTTAAAAATTATGTTTATAGTTGTTAACTTCGAATATCGCTTATCGTGAGGCTGAAGCTTCGCGCTGCTCAGCTGCCGGATCGATGTTCGGAAATGATTGCAACCTGCACAGGATTTCAAAAAATGAGTTGGAACATATGAGTTTCAAGACGTTACGTCATACTACTTGCCATTATTCCCTAAAACCCTCGAAGGTGGTCCAACCACAGAAATAAGAAATATCTCACTTATGCATCAAACCTCCATTGGATTGGTTCCAATCAGAAGCTAGGTTGATTGTAAAGAGGGGTAGTTTAGGCTCCCTCGCGCTTGAATGCTTCCAGAGAGCACAACGTTTCACAAGCTATCACGTTCCATCAATTCCTAACCATCGAGTGAAAAGTTGGCCTCCCATCTGCCTATTTTATAACCATGGCCCTTGGACCATGCACTTCCGTGCCATCCAAAAGTTGCCGGCATCAGATGAGAGCCTGGATAAAATCGGTTGTTGTCCGCGATTGACGTGTCGTTCCCTCCGTGATATAATTTACCAACACACACACATCTACCGACACACATACACCCGATTGAGATACACTCAACGAGTCAGCGCGTCCGGGTCTACCACACTCGGATTTCCTGTCCTCTCGCTACATCCGGTGAATTTGAACTTCTCACTCGACGCCTATCTCGCTTTTCTCGGCTTCCATCAACCAACGTTTCGTGAGATTCATATGCGGATATGCGTGTGGGTGTGTGTTTATCTGTGTACAACTAAATGTGTCGTATAGAGGAGCCCACACATAGACACAGGTAGACGCCTTTCTCATACACACGTATACGAATGTAGCTGTGAATCTGCGGTCCTGGCACATCTCCCGCACGTCACAAATAAAAATGTGACAGGCGTCCCCACCAGCAAGCCCAGTGCTTCGTGATGGCAGGCCGAGAAACTCGGTGAAAAGGCTGAGCAAGATGAGTCGACCGTGAACACACGAATGTTGGAAGCACCGCAAAATTCCACTCTGCTCACGTCTCTTGAGAATCCTGCACACATTGAAAAAACGAAAGCTTAAGGATGCGACCTCACTAGCCTAGTACCAGTCCTAGATGTTGCGATGGTAAATCTGCAATGATAATCCCCTAGAATAGAAAAACCAGAATAGAAAAACCAGTCCTAGATGTTGCAATTGTAGATCGGCAATCGTAATCTCTGCAATTGATGATCAATGTAAGCCACTCTGCTCACGTCTCTTGAGGATGAGCAGAGTGGCACTGCACACATTGAAAAAACGAAAGCTCAAGGATGCAATCTCACTAGCCAAGAGTGTCAATCCTAGATGTGATGGTAAATCTGCAATCATGATCTCTGCAACTGATGATCAATGTAAGCCTCTCTGCTCACGTCTCTTGAGGATACTTCAGACATTGAAAAAACGAAAGCGCAAGGTTGCAACCTCACTCGCCAAGTGTACCAATCCTAGATGTTGTGATGGTAAATCTGCAATCATAATCTCTGCTATTGATGATTTATGTAAGCCTCTCTGCTCACATCTCTTGAGAATACTTCACACATGGAAAAAACGAAAGCGCAAAGTTGCAACCTCATTCGCCAAGAGTAACAATTCTAGATGTTGTGATGGTAAATCTGCAATCATAATCTCTACAATTGATGATCAATGAAAGCCACTCTGCTCACGGATTTTAAGGATACTGCACACGTTGAAAAAATGAACGCTCAAGAATGCGACCTCACTAGCCAAGAGTACCAGTCCTAGATGTTGTGATGGTAAATCTGCAATCATAATCTCTACAATTGATGATCAATGGAAGCCACTCTGTTCACGGATTTTAAGGATACTGCACACATTGAAAAAATGAACGCTCAAGAATGCGACCTCACTAGCCAAGAGTACCAGTCCTAGATGTTGTGATGGTAAATCTGCAATCATAATCTCTGCAATTGATGATCACTGGGAGCCACTCTGCTCACGTATCTTAAGGATACTGCACGCATCAAGGATGCGACCTCACTAGCCAAGAGTACCAATCCTAGATGTTGTGATGGTAAATCTGCAATTGATGATCAATGTGAGCCCGAAATGAGAGCGTGGAAATACGGTCTTCCAGTTGTCTTCAACATTGTAGATGAGGTAACATCAAAGCTTCGGATATTCTTCCACATGAGGAAGAGTACCACCCTTTCGGACACCACATTGATCCATGGCAGGATCCTCGATCGGCGAAAAAAGGGAGATAGAAACGACTGACAGGGAGTAGGATGAGGACAGACAGTTTTTCCAAGAATCAAAGAATCGTCGTCGATTATTCCGAGACGAGGATGGATCTCTCGATTATCTGAGCTCAGTCGTGCATGGGCAAAAGGAGCAGAAGAAGAAACATTCGCGTAGCAGCTAAGGAATATTCAATTCGAAGAAACGTTCTTCATTGTGTCTCGAAGTTTTAAAGGTATAGTGCCTTAAACCCTCAGAAGTAACTCCCTTCTCATTCTCCACTACTCCCCCGGCCGCTCACTCCCTTTGGCTGCTAGTGCCATTGCATTGGGGGTAGATGGATACATCCAAGTAGATTTATACCGTTTCCCGGGACCACCTATACGAAAATGTACACTTAAACGTACGCTAGAGACTTTTGCAAGGGGCGATGAAGCAATCCTCTTCCCCGCTCCTCCACTCCTTACATTTCGCTTGTAAATCGTTTTCCAGTGTCCTCTCGACCACCCTATCTGTAGCTTCCTTCTTCAATGCCTTTTTCTTTCGCTCGAGTGCTACATTGCGTACTCCTCTTTGTCTTTCAGCTCGGTTGTTCAACACATACAGTCACGTGACAGGGAACTTCCTATACATTCGCGTGGCAAATCTGCCATTTTCCAAGCTTTCGATCCATGCAATTCTCATCCCCCTCCTTAGAGAGGAGCTTTCTCTCTCTCACTCCGCACAGTCGTTCATTGTTTTTCTTACGCGCATGTTCACTCAGTAATTTCACGGCTCACAAACCCACTCGACGCGCTTTATTATACCGAGTAAAAGTTACAGGGAGATTCCTTCCCCGCACCCCCGGCAAGCTTCGCGAACGACCCGTTTTTCTCGAACGACCTTATTACCGTTTGTAACAAACTCGTTCATAGGTTCGAATAAAAGAAGCATTTAGCGTCGATAAATCGCCCGTTTTAGACACCGCTCGTATCATCGCTCCATCAACTCTTTCTGTCAGCGCGAGAACGTAGGATTTTGAATCGGATGGTAGGCTTTGATCGGAAACGATGATGGAATTAAAAAAAAAAACTACGGCAGTAACCACGAGATCAGTGGAAGAAAGGGTTCTTACTTTCCATTTTACGTTCAATTATTTTTCAATTGGAATTCAATGACGTTATTCGTTTGATTCGCATGATACTTATTTTCTTAAGTGTATAATAGAATATTATTGAAGGGGGGGGGGGGTTATATTAGGACTTGGAATTAATTGGTAGCGTTTTTAAATAATTTTTTAAATTTATTTCCAATGAGAATAAAAAAATACATTAATGAAAGTATGCCCCTCGCTTTCTACTTCTTTTGACCATCTTTCGGGCAGGGTACGAATATATTACTGTCGGTAACAACGAAATACTGTACTACCTACGCCATCTCTTGTAAAACGCTACGGATTAATTACAACGCATAATAACTCGGAAGTCGGTAAAAAAAAGAGCTTGAAGCCTAAAATGAACTCAACGGGGAAGCTGAGGGACTACTTTATGGCCACGGGATCGTAGAGTAATCGGTAAGTATTTAGTCGCAAAATTGTTGAGTCTTGAAACTTTGATGCATTTTCTGAAAAACCACTTTCTCGTAAACCTCGTACAAGATAACTGAAAAACTTTTTGATCGATCATCTACAAATTTTGCACGCTTTTAGATAACACAATTACTGTCTATGTGAACCTTAAGTTCCTTGGAAATTATTCGACAAAACTGCGTTGCCATTGACAAATACTATCGAAGAAAATTCGTGAAAAATGCAGCATCGTTTCAAACACGTACAATTTTTCGAATTTTCATTTTTCTTTCGATTTTTTAGGTTCACATCGAGCGTGCGAGTCTTAGAAATCTAAAACTTATCGACATTGATGTTTCAGATCAACGCACCAGGGGCTAGGTTGTACGCCGTGGATCAGCTCAGGCGTCAAGCGTCACTGAATCATGTACAGCCGCCATTTTTTAACACCAAAAAAATCGTAAAATTATAAGATGTAATAATATGTACATAAAGTTTTAATTATGTAGAATAAATAGTTTCGACACAAATTTTTAAAATTGACTCATTTATGGCTGCCTAAATGGATCTCTCCCACCAAGACAGTGTCCCCCAGTGTGAACGCTGAAAATTTGGGTGATTTTCGGGAATTTGTTTGGAAGAAAAGTACTCAATTAAATGTTTCGGAAAATTAAGAATATATTTTGCTATATTTGACCTATATTACATAATTTTTTCATAGAAAAATATTGAGATCCCAGCGACTTATGCGCTGCCTTCGGAGGCGCCAAAAAAAAAAGTTCCTCCACTACTGACATGATTCCGGCCGATTGAGCAGCTGAAACCGAAAAAGGAAAAAAATGTCGTTAAACTGGAAGGCATTTCCTGTACAATGACGTAGGATTTTCGAAAAATATCAAAATCTAACAAAATGGCGTAGTTATGAAAAAAGTCTGTTTTCTTGCCTACAAAATGGTCGTTTTTTTCAATGCCAAATCGTCAATTTCCATCCAATCAAAAATATCCTACGTCATTGTAGAGTAAATATATTCAAGAGTACTCAGTTCAAATTTCAAGTCAATCGGATAATTGCTCTCCGACTTACAATGTCAGCAAATTTGAAATATCTCATTACGAGAAAAACGCGTTTAAAGATTCAACTATCGATTTTTGCAAGATAAAATGATATTGATATAAATTATATAAATGATAATGATGTTCTTGAAAGTATAAACTGTCGAAAAGGCAAAAAAAATCAATTTTTTCAAAGTGTCATGCCCCTTAACGCCCCACACTTCCTCGACCATTTTTCAAATTTTCATTCCGAAGAAAAGCGATTCCCGGCTTTTCTTCACCGCGTCTCGTTCAAACGTGAATATTGCTACTTTTTTTTCTCCGCACTTTTCGATCAATCGATCTTCGTTTCGCGGATGACGGATAGTCCATCGTAGATCTCTGTTGACCCGGTTTTCATTCGTCCTTTTTATGGCAGTTCCTAATGGCGAGAACAAAATGCTGATAAATGTACGAGAGACGTTGGTCTCGGTGTTGTGGCTTTTTGGTATACGACGCGGGAAATCCTCGTGCATATAACCTCACCCGAGCTTGACGGCGAGGGGTGGGGTGGCCGGGGGTAGTATACCCGGTGATTTAAAAGCCCGCCTGCCAACGTGCTTAGTTCTCTAAACATTTTAGTCGACCTTATTTCGCCTGCATTATTTCAACGTTGAGGCAAGAGTGCGAAACAGAGAGAGAGAGAGAGAGGGGGGGGGGGGTGAGAGAAAGCTCATGGAGCTCGTCGCGGGAAAGCCAAGAGTATATGTACATGATGGTGAAACGCGCACGAGGTAAAGGAGAAACGGAGACTGAAAAAAAAACCCAAAACTATGAAGCAATGGGGGAGAGAGACCGAATAAGAGACGAGGGAGGGAGAATGAGAAGGCAATGTGAAACGAGGGATGAGGGGTGACTGCGGTGACTGGAGTGAGACAAAAAGTAAATGAGACGAAGCAGGAAAAAAAATGAGAGGGAAAGAAAATAAAAGAAAAAGGCCGCCAATTTTCTCTCTCTCTCTCTCTCTCCATCCCTTTGCCTCGTTCTCTCAACTCTACGAAACTGCAAGACTCGGGATAAAGCTAGCTTCCCTCCGCTACCTCCACTTCGTCCCGCTGTCCACCGGCAAGAGCAGGCTAAAGCTCTGAGCAGCAGGCTAAGTGGCCCGATACATAAATATGCGATTAATCAAGCTAACTACCCACCACTCGACTTTCCTCGTTTTTTTCTCTCTCTCCTCTCCTTCGCTCTGTCTCTCCATTCTCCTTTTCTTTTCGTGTTAGAGGATACGGTCGCTTGGATGACGCGAAACATACGTCTCACTCCCCCCCTTTCTCTCTCGCTCTCTCTCTGTCTCGGCTGTGATGGAAAAAAGAACTCTTACCCTCGTTGCGATAACGCGTGGATGTATGTCCGGTTTGCATATATCTTTCAACCCCCCCAGGAGGCTATCTCATTTGCCCGACCGATTTGTTCATTATCCGCATATTCTACGGCCATTGTCTTTTGGAATCGACGTTGAATTGGAGATTGCGCTTTATAGAGGGTTTAAGGGATGAAACCACCTCGTGAAGCATGTCAAGGGTTGATTTTGCAGTTTCGACCGCAAGCAGTCCACCGAAATTAGTGAAACGAAAACGGAAGTTCTTATGCAAAACGATCCGAAATAAACTGTAGGTTGAACAAAAATAAGGAATGATTCACCCCTTTATTTTTCTTACTCTCACTCGCCATTTTAAAGGGGTGCATTCAATTGGATGAAATGGGCAACACTTTGAAAGGGGATGAAATTAAAGTTTACATATTTTTGCATTTCTGCCGGTTACGAGGTTGAGGGGGTAAACCACCCCGTATTTGAAGTTTCTCGTCGCAATTGTTTTTTTTTCTGTATTTAGAATGTGTGTGGTGATGGGAAATGTTTAACGAAATTCAAATTGATGTTTAGAGCATGGAAAAATTAACATTTTGAGATTTAACAAATCTAACATTTTGATTTTTAATATTTTTTCCAATAAGTTCATATCGATGTCCCAAAAATCTAAATTTTGATTGCAAATCGTCGAACGTGTATAGAAACACTCTTTCTTCGCGTTCAGCCGGCGTAAGCTTAAGCTTTTAACGAAAAATCAGTGATATGCGTAACTGGTGGAAAACTTCCAATTAGATAGACCCTTTAACAGTTTGATAGTCGAAAAAAAAAAATTCCACCCTTTACGTCATTTTTCCGGAGTCACCGAAATCGCTAAATTTCAAACGGTCATAGCGGCGGTCCTATTTAAGTTACGGACACTCATTGAAGGATTCTGAAAAGGAATTTGTCAGACTTAAAGAATGCCAATGGATTGATTCCAACATCTTGATGAGTTTTCCCGGAAATTATATTTAAAAAATACCCAAAACTTGAAATTCTGCCAAAAATTAAAAAAATGAGCGAAGCTCAATGAGCCGTAGGGGATTTTAAAGAGAAAACGATGACGAAGAGAATAAACAGAAACTTTAGTTTCAAATTGAACCAGAAAAGGAATGATCGGCGATTCAGTAAAGTAACTCATGTTTAGCCGAGGTGGGAAAAAAATTACGATTTTTTTTCTTCCTAACAAGTCCATATCACATAAAATTAGAACCAGAGATGCTTATCGAGTATCCAACTGTGTCGTCGATCAATATTTTTTCGTAGAAACTGCATGGGTAATTTAAACAAAAACATCATTTTTTCATGAGTTCTTCCGTGATGAGTTTCTCATCATACGAACGGTACTAACTGTGAGTCTTGCGGAGGTTTTACCCATACGTCGTAGATAGTATGGAATACGAACTAACATAAATATCGGCCCAGGCTCGGTGTGACGTAAGGGCAGAGCTGCGGTCGGAGGAAGGAGTACATAGAGGGCGCAATGAAATGATGGGCCTGGTTGGTACACCTCGCACTTTTAATATTGCCTCCGTCAAGGCTGAAGTATTTACGGCTCGTGCCGCATAAAAGCTCAGTGCCGGGTCTCGTTTCTGCTTCGTTTCGTACTTTTCTACTGAGACGTACAACGCACCACCTCTCCCTTTCTCAACTTTACGCGATATACTCGCACACTACACTGAGCTCGTCTAAATGCATATATATATATATATATATATATATATATATAAGTCGTATAAAACGACGTTGACGATATCGTAGCTGTCACGTGCCGACACATTAACGAAAGAACCTTTTGCCGAGAATGGTACGTACAAAACTACCCCACTCCGCTTCGAGCTTTATCCTACTTTAACGAGGAGCTCACCAGAGCTAACCGTTGCCTCTAGCTTGCTTATATTACATTGTGTAATAAAGTTATAAAAATTACGTTCAGAAGACGACAACAATGACGAAGACGAGAAGGAAAGGACGGTCGCCAAAAGAAAATATCCTTCGCTTGGCCCTCTTGGCCCAGACGCGACTGCCTTCTTCAGAAGCATTTTGGGATGAGGAAAGAAAGGTAAACGTCATCAGGCACTTTGGAATTGGACAATCTTTCAGCGTCCGGTTGCCAGATGTCCTTTATTTTAAAGGACGTCCCCACTTTTAGACCCAAAAATGGATCTTCTCCTCTATTAAAATCGAGGATAGAGACAATTCTTCGTACCTTATTTTGAGAAAAATTATGGCCGTCCAGCAAACTTTTCGAAAAGTGTCCACCTCTCAGGATGAAAAATACACTACTAGATTTTTGGAGTGGTATCGAAATGTAGTGACATATCTGAAATCGCAATTTGTTTTTTTTTTCGTAAAAGCGTAATTTCCATTGTTTGCAGTCACTGGCAGTGACGAAAAAAGTTGAGTACCAGGATTGGAATGCGCAAAAATAGGTGACATACATTTTTTTATATTTGTGGAACCCGATTTTTAAGGGTTGAAACGTACCCTCGAAAATTGGGGTGTTTTTCGTCAATAACGTTTTAACGGTACAAGATATGAAAAAATTTCAAATTGCAACAATATTTATTTTTTCGTGTACTACACACTTGAGATGAGAACGTCATCGACGAAAAACACCCCTATTTTCGAAGGTACGTTTCACCCCTTAAAAATCGGGTTTCGCAGATATAAAAAAAATACGTGTCGCCTATTTTTGTCCATTCTACGGGCATGCCAAATTTAATCGGAATCAGATACAATGACCTCGCAACCTTTCCTCGTTAGTTGCGTTGTGTGAAGACTTCTGTATATTAAGGGGTCTTCTTACTTTAGACGCTAGAAAAAGCTATCTTCATGAATTTTGATATAAAAGTTGTTACACTTAATAAATACACTTTTGAAATGCATTAATTTTTTTTATTTATTGATTTAAGTCACCATGCATAAACGGAAATGGTCATTAAAAAAATGCCCCAAAAAATTATAGGTCTGCGCTGTTGATGACATCTCGGAGATGGATAATCCGAAACAAAAAAAATCAAACGGTTTTAGATTCAGTATGTTAATGGCTATAGCGCATAACATACGATTTTTTATATATGCAAAAATAACAAAATGGCGGACATTTTTCGAAAAAAACCGGTTTTTTTACCGTTTTTGACAAAAAAAAATACATATTAAAATTTTTAAAAACCCTTGATATGCGCTATAGCTATAGTTGTAAAGAATATGTGGTTAACATTTCATAAGGATCGGTTCAGTAGTTTTGAAGATTTCATCAACAAGCCGTCGAAAAACGTTGTTTCGAGAAAAACGCGTTCAAAGGTAGTTTGGGTTACATAACAACTTTTATATCAATATCTTTTTATATTAAATATAATATTTATGTTAAAAATTAATAAAATATTTTTTTAGCGTTTAAAGTAAGAAGACCCCTTAAAGCCTCTCTTGACGAAAATCACAGAAGAAAAAAAGCGTGTAAATGTTTTTGAAAAATGGATTCAGTTTCTAAAATCAACGGATGAAAACAAGTATCTGCTAAAAATCGTACAATACGTTTTTTTCCATACCAGTGTCTAACGTCCAGGCCGAAAAAAATGTTCCTTGCGCACAAATACTTGGACCAAAAACCGACACAAGTTAGTTATGGACTCTATAAAGAGCAAAACTACAAATAAAATCGAACTTCAACATGCAATGTAAAGAATTTTGTAATTTCATTATAGAAAACGAAAAAGCTCTTAAAGCAGTAAAAAGTAATAACAAGTACACTGTCAAAAAAAAGTAATTTTGTATTTGTTTTTATGATAGGTATTTTTTTACGATTGTTAATTATTAAATAGGTAAGTACTTACTATTTGCTTCAATTAACGACTACGGTACGTTGCGTGTTAGAATTTCTCTTTTTTTAATTAATAAATGTCTCTACTGATACCAAACAGAGCATTATATTAAAAACAACAAGCTGTCCCTTATTTTCATCCTTGGGCCTTTATTTAATCTTATGAAATCCTCTCAAACACCACTCGGGAGTCGGCACCCCCAGTCCGGTGTGAGCAAGAACCGTTCTACCGAAAAATAACATGTGCTAGCGGTTCTTATAATTTCCAAATTCTCAATAAACAAAGGGGTGCCTCCACTTGAATGTTACCTAAAACCTAAGCACAACAATTGACGAATCATTTTTCCCTCGTGAGTTCAGTTTCGTATGAACCACTATATATTTTACATGCTTTTTATTAATTTTTTTTCGATCGTTTTCCATGCACACACAGCGGTTCAAAAAGTTCGAAAATTACCGACAAAAAGTCATCCTCCGATTGTTGCTTCAGCGTATTTTATCCTCGACAATACCGTCTCACTTCTAAACTCGATTATATAAATGTTGGACCTTAAATAATTCTCTGACAAACTTCAAAAACCCGCGGGTACTTTCTTCAAAAACATCGCCGTCAAAAATCCATTTCCGAACATCATAAAAAAGCTCCCTTGTGGACTATACAGCGACCTATTTCTTCGGATGGCAACTTATTTCAGGTAATCCGTATCTCGCGGTTTCATATGATGTTTAAAAATTGCGAGTTTACGGCAGTCTCAAAGTGTATCGCCAGGGGTTTCACGGATCGCAGGGTTAAACCTATGAGAGGATCGTGGCGATGGGGTGAACACAGACAGTATGTGCCTCCGGGGGTTTCTATCTCTCGCTCCCTCTCTCTTTCTCTTCCGTGTGCCACACGTACGAAAGCTCCGCGGGAGCTGGCATAAATATTAATTGCCCGAAATTACATGTAAATACGGGTGGATGAGGCGGAGAAGCATAACGTAGGAAGCAGAATCACTACGGTTTATATATACGTATATGCTCGCGTGTGTATGTTGCTGAACGAAAGGGGCGAGCATGGATGAAGAGAGAAGATAGAAGAGGAAGTAGCGGATAGGGCCGAGGGTAAAGGAGAGAGAAATTCTGCGACAGCACGTGCATCCCAAATGGACCATTATTCCATCAGTGACGCAAACTGTTGGGTAACTCGGTTGAAGAGCCGGCAGCAAGAGGATGTCCTGAAGCAAGTGTGTGGTGATGGCCTCCTATATCCTATACACACCACCATTTTACCCACACACACACACCCACATGTACAATGCCTCCATCTTAATCCCCGCGCAGACATTGGTGGCAGAACGATGAAGAAGGGACGAATAAACCACATATACAATTATTTATAGACACGGACAATAAGGATAGTTCTTCAGTCAGGACAAGTCGCCAGGTCACCTGAAAGACTCGGTATACTTCAATTCGTGTGCCCCATTTCCGCTTGCCAGAAATAATGTTCTCTTTGTTCTCGGCATCCTTTAGGCTATGTATTGGTGTGACAAACTTTTTATCTCTGTGTCGGTATCGTCGTTTCACCACCATTCACGACCACAAACCGTCGATCTATTTTGTCTCATTTTTGCTCACGGTGTTTCTTCTTCTCCGGCTTGTCTCCTTCTGACCATCTCACTCGGGCTTCCTTACCCCACATTTGCGATCTCCCAGACTTCCCCTCCCAGACTTCCAGAGGGGCCCAGGCCGGGACACGGAAGTCGCTCTCATCTCCACCGGGTAGGGTTGATTGCTTGATTTCGACAAACATTTCCGCCCTTACTTGTGAACCTCGTGCACACGCGAGCGCTTACGTGAATATATATATAAACACACATAAATATATATATATAAGTGACTCTTCTACCGTAAACCAAAATTACAACAACCACCGTGACGACGACTTCCAGTTACGTTCAACGCTATTCACAACCGGCAGGACACAGCAATCCACCCTATTCGTCTACTAGGTCTTCTCTAACCGTCATCCACCTCTTCCCCATCGTTTTCCCTTGTCAAATGTTATACACTCCAGCTGGTACGGACCGCTAGACCGCCACGAATTAGGCTGCAGTCCAACCGGTTGGTTTTGGTCCTTCGACATGGAGCTTGCCTCAACCATGGTCGTTGTCCTTGTGTTCTCTATCTCAGCGGCATACCAATTTCGTTCCCCGTTTTACCCTCTCGGTCTCTCTTTATATAGATACACACACACCTACACACACGCACACCCACACACACACACACACACACACACACACACACACACACACACACACACACACACACACACACACACACACACACACACACACCCACACGTAAAAACAGACAGACACACACACACACACCTGTAAAGACACCCACACGTAAAAACACACACACCCACACCTACAAACATCGCACCTACAGACGCGAGCACACACTGGCGTATATATGTGTATGTATGTATATCTTTGATGCCAGGGAGCTGAAATACCGTCGTCGCGTCTTAATCGTATTAAAACCACACGGTGACCACTCGTGGTCTACCCTATATTGGACGCTCTTCGTTTTTCACCCCTGCTATTCGCGCGCAAGTGCTCGCGTCAGTGTGTGTAGATGTTTTAAATATCCACCCGGAGACTTACATACACGGTAGAAAACACAGGATGGATTCCCGTACCAGCGATAGGATAATTGAGTGAGTCGTTCCAGAAACCATGTGACAGGGAACGAGAATCTACGGCAGTGGACGATAGCGACGAGACTCTCATGACAACCCAGTAACTTTCCAATATCTCTTTGAATTTCCAACGTTTTGTCATACCGAGCAAAATGAAATCGTTCAACCCTGCTAATCTTATTGCATAAAACAACGTGTGTCTTCACCTTCTTTTTGCTTACTTCGAACGAGTAATCTGTCGGTGATGGTTTGTTGCAGGACTTTGACTCGTGTTGAACGAGGAAAGTGGAAAGTAAGTTTGATCGATTTCTTCCTGATAGCCTGATACATTCGATACCTTGGATGTGATCTAACAATCTATGAAAATATTGCCAACATTTGCAATAGGCTGGCATGGTATCTCGGAATTGACCGTTGGTGCCCAACGTTGGTTCCAAGTCTTGGTCTTGATATTTGCCACTGCTAGACGCAGACTCAAATTGAGCATCGGTACCCAGCTATCTACCAATTCTGGGCCGGTATTAGTTTCTCGATTGCAATTGACCGTTGGCGTTCGATGTCCGCACTGATGCTATTCCGATGCGAAGCCGATGCTATTCGCCGCTGCCTAGACTGCATCCAAGTTTAGCATCGGCGAGCAAGGGAATGGAAACTTTGGGCCAATAGCGGCTTCTGAGCGACAATCGAAGGTTGGGAAACAACGGATTTTGGGACGATGCTATTTGCCATTACGTAGCTTATTGTCAGTTCGTGCGTCGGCATGCAATCTACCGAGGCTAGGCTGATATCGGCTTCCCAACGGCAATTGACGGTTGGCGCTCAACGTTTGCCCTGAACATGGGTCGATATCAATTAACATTGTATGCTTTGCTACATGGCAATTAATGAAATATATCCACAATCACTGGATCCGCTTTTGGCAGAACGGACCATTCTACGTGATTTCTGGTCTATGAGGGGTTCTCCGGTGAAGTTGAGATTGGAGTGTACCTATGGCGGACACGTATGGAAAGAGTGTAACAATCCTGGCCAGCCTTTTATACCGGAAGTTTACTACATTTCCAATTTCCAAGTTCTAAAATCAAAACGGGAAGAATTGGATGCTATCTATATGACTATATGTGTCAGAGTTTTATCATCATCGTGCGTTTCATCGCTCCTTAGTGGCTTTTCCTTATTCGGCAATTATAAGTTCTGCATTCTTTCAAGTCTATCCGTCAGTAGTTTTTTTCTAAACGTTTCCGAATAATATTTTATGAAATACTATGAAGCAATAAAATACGATTAAATACAAAGTCATAGCCCAATTCAATTCGTGTTTTCATGGTAAACATCAGACGCATTGAAAATTCAATGTTGGCCTAGTATCGGTACTAACATCGGACTAGCATCGAGTCAACAGTCGGTTAGTGTCGAAGCCAAAATTAGGTCAACGTCCATTCAAACATGGACCCATGACAAAGCCGATGCTGAGCCAATATCCATGCCGCCACTACACCAGCTTTGAAATTAGGACAGGACCAGAATGGGAAACCGACTTTGGCTAAAGGGTGGCCGCGAACGTCGAACCGAGCTTATCATGTCGGCTTTGGGCCAAATATCTTCGAGTTGTAATGCCAATCATCAGTCAAGCTTCGAAAGCATCCGGGTGACACTGGGCATACTGTCTATTTTTCCTTTCCGGCAACGTTTAAATTGCTTCTTGCCTTTCATTATGCAAGCTCAATAGTAGAGTGTTAAATTACATCTGTTTTTAATTACGTCCACAAAGGACATGGAATTGGCTCATTCGAACGTAGCTTGATCTCCAAAGCGTCGAAAGACGACCTAGCGACTAATTAGTGCAAAAATCGACAAAATCATCCGACTGCGCTACCTTTCCGGTATGTCGCTTTTTATTTATCAAAGGTATATGCATATATGTATGTTTTCATTCCGCCTGTCTAATCGCTGGGGCGCCTTGGCTGATCGAACGACTGCTCAATTTCGGTGAACTCATTTACATCCGTTGTCGCCAACTCCTGGTGAGACGAGAATGAGAATAAGTCAGATAGACAAAACGAGAGAAAGGGCGTCAAAGATAAGAAGAGAGAACGCAAAAGTCGGAGAAAACGTCTCAGCAGGCCCATGGGGCGAACGAGCTTTCGCCTCGGAAGACGACATTGCGCGGCTGGTCTCGACTCGAGCGGAAAACCGATTATTCACCTGAATTGATACTAATCGGCGCGACGTTGCGTACGTATCCTACTTCACCCCCAATGCTTTCTACTCCGCCCTCTTCGTTTTACACGACGAGAATCACTCGCATTGTCGTATTTGCAATTTACCAACTTTTGATGTTCATTAATCGTGAATCATCATGGAGCAATGACACGTCTATGATGACGCGAGCTTCTTAAAGGTGGCAAGTTTTCGTAACGCATGCACTGCCTTCATAACCCTAAACAATGAATTATGTCGCTGTCCGGCATTTACCAAAACACCTTGGCCACCTTTGCTGCAGCTAATTACAACGGAACATTACACGGTCTCAAGTAGCACACTTTCCAACGAGAACAACTTTACAACAGTTGGGTCCCTCAGTTTCCATACAAATGCCAATGACTCCTCGCTACATGAGCATTTAAAAATTCCTAAACAACTGGAACAGACGGCGCAACATTGTCAGCTGCGGTAAAATCGTCGATATTGGACCATTGTCTGGCTTTGATGATCATGCAAAGATGTAGCCATCTACTCGTTCACCGCCTACCGATTTTTATTCGCAGCCTAATAACTTCCCAAATATACCCGCGGCATTGAACTTGTATAAAACTCCCCAAGCTGCCCACTTTGTGATTACAACGAAGATGAAGTTTAAGATGGAGTAAGGAACATGTCTGCCAAAGGCCAACCACTTATTCCCTGAGCATCGAAAAGCGGAAGGGTGACAAGTCTGAGATAAGATGGCTCGCACGAACGCGGCTGGAAGATGGAAAGGCGTCATGGAAACTCGGCTTGATGCTGGTTGCTGTCGGGAATATGGAGTTCACCGGCCTCGGTATTTTGGATGATAATATGGACCGGATGATACAGTCTCATCTCGTCTTTGTAAGACTGGCGACAACGGACGAAGTCGTGCGAAGTAGTATTGAGAATAGTACTGTTAATATGTAAGGTGGAACAGGAGGCACGAACAAGTAGTGGAAAGAGAGGATATGCTCGGGGCGGCATTTCTCGCGAAGTTCGCGTAGGAGACCTCCCAGTATGCAAGGTATACATACAACATGTATATAGATACAAGCTACACTGGTGTGTAGTGTAGTACAAGTTTCAGCCGGAGGAATAAAGCGAGCTTCGTCTTCTCGAGCCATACTAGATACCTACTTCGAGAAGGGAGACACCTCTCTCTCTCCTTCTGTCTCTTTCTCTTGCTCTCTTTCCCTGCCAACCCCGTGTGCTTCCTCTTCGATGCATTCACTCCCGATGAAGAGCAAGCTCGCGCTAACTCGTATCCTTCCACCTCGTCTTATTTCCCACCCTCCGCTACTACCACTATCTCGGAGGTCTCTCCTTGTTCCGTCTATATCCGCCGACCTCTGTACTCTAACGCGCCATGTAGCTATAACCACGTGACAAAGTCTCGGGCGAAGATTAAGCCACGGGGAAGATCGCGCTCGCAACTACCGTCGCTGAAGAGATGCCAGAAGTTGAGGCAAGAAGCCACTTCCGGAGGTCACAGTGATCCAAAGCCTCCCGATCTATATATCTATCCGTGAAACACGGAGGATACGACGAAGAACGCGGGCTCTTCTTGCCCGTGTACGTCGAGGCGTCGGTCTCAACAGCTCATATCGTGAACTCGAATTTAAACACTCCAAAGACCTCGGGGCCATCGACGATCATCGGATCCTTCTAATGACGCGAAAACGCCAAGGGTTCCACGAGAACTTTCCTCACGACAATTCGGGGTGAGATGGATAGATGGCAAACATCATTAACCGTATACTGAATCATTGAATCCTGGCGATGAAAGGAGTATTTTGTTCCACTTCTCAATGAGTCAAAAAAGCGTTTACCGGATGCACGCCAGACTTGAGATCGATCGCAATATGCCTTCAATGTTGTCCATCGTTTAAATTGACTCCAAGCGGTTACGTCCACCTGAAGGCCCGAAAAAAAATGGCCAAATTCGATTTTTTCTGGGTAACGGTTGGTAAACAAGAAACACATTTTTTTAACACAGAGGTATTTATGTTGAGAGCCCTGAAAAATCACCCAAAAGTACAGAAAAACATGGTCGCTGGCAGAGGATGACAATTTTTTCCCCACGTTTGGCGGTGGACACTCTCCAGGTTAAACGGTTCAGGGGAAATCTAAAAACCAAATGGGTTATTCAAGTTAACAATAAATACAAGTCGTTGACGATCGTCGATTTTTTAAATCATTTTTTAACACCGTGACGACGTATCAAACTCCAGCATACAAAATCTATGAAAAAGATTGTAATTTTTACGTAACTATTAGAAAATGAAGATCGATTTTGAAAAAGTGAGATCGTCAACGACCTTTAAATGTTTCTCGTCATATCGCCTGTAAATTTGGTAATAATCCATCAAGTCGTTCTCGAGATATCATGTCCACCGACTTTGAAAACAGTGTTTCGAGAAAAACGCGTTGTTTGGTGCTGCTACCGCTCGCCCGGCCGACTGTTATAAGCTGTAGCTCATTCAATTTTGGGAATATTTAAATGAAATTTTCAGGGGATATAGCTAAAAGGTGATACTATCAAATAGAAATATTTTTGGAAAAATTCTATTTTTTACCCACCTAGGTAAATATAGGCCGTTGAGATCAGACTTGCCTCTGTATAGGCACCCTATTGAGCCCAACACCAATAATCAACGTACCAATTCATACACCATCTATCAACCCCTGATACTAATTTGTGCGGTATTATCGAACTCTTGAAGCCGCACAGTAGCACAAATCACACTGAAACGAGACGTCGATCGGCTCGCCGAATTATATTCTGAAATCTCACTCATGTTTATTTATAATCGAATATTGTTATCTTGGCGACATGATTGAGAAGTTAGGTGCGAAAGACGAGTCCTACCCCCGTCAGCGTATTCTCGCGCAAGGAAAAACTTTTCAGCTGGGAAATCTCCATGATTGCACATTGTCGTAGCAGGCGAGGACGACGCGAAGGAGTCTGCGGAGAAAGTGAAAATGGGGGTGAAGCGACGAGAAGAGTGAAAAATCTATCTTCCTCGATTTTACATTCAGCATTTGCCGCTCTTTCTCTGTCGTTCGCTCAGCGCCCCCTCACACCCGGTGGATGGTAAAGTCGGACGGTTTTCAAATAAGCGGCAATGCTTCACACCCTACGGGCACAAAACGCGAGCAAAACCCTTTTCTCCTTATTCTTTCCTATATTTACTTGTCGTCTTCCCAAGTGGCTTCAATCTTTCGGAGAGTACATTGAATGACGGAATCGAAAGGGTAACGAGTCTCAGCATTGTCTGATCAAACTGTCTGCGACTGAATTTTTTTCCACTCCTCAAGTCCATTTTTCAGCCTGCCTTTTAGCGTTCATTTTTCGTTGTAGATGCTTGCTTGTTAAATCTTGATCGACTCGTAGGTTTACCACCAGATTGTCCGTAACGATTAATGGGTTATGCCTGGTTATAATAATCGAAAACAGCTCATCTTTGGAATTTTTTTAGAAAATCGCGATGATAAATTTCTACAAAAATTAGATATTTGAGAAAGTATCATTTTGGGACTAGAATGTGACAAGCATTTGAACAATTTTTTCGATGAAATAAATAAATAAAAATCCGCTCCGTTAGGACAGGTAACGATTATAGACAATCGCGCTGGAAAAAATCTTCATCCTTTGAAGTTTCATTTGAAGTGACATTTTATATACCCCTTTGAAGTTTGAGAACTGGAGGGGATGGACCGAATGGAAAAAAATTAGTACGCTCCGTTAAGGGGTTATGCCTAGTACCAGTCGGAAACAGTTCATTTTTGGGATTTTTTACAGAAAATATCGATGATAAATTTCTACAAAAACTAGGTATTTAAAAAAGTATCACCTTAAAAACAGTCTGTAATTTTTTTGTGTAAACATATTTAATAATAATCGATTTACAACCGATGTCTGAGAAGCACCTGTCAAAAACGTGTTTCGAGGTGAGCAATGACCTTCTGAACCAGGTTCTCTAATATAAAAGAACCAAACAGATGTCGTCAGTATATTAGTCTATCATCTGACTATTCGAAGGAATTTCCAAAAAATCAAATTTATACGAAATTGCGCGTGTTCAAAGTGAGTCTTGATTTTTGCGAAAAAATGGATATTCTTTTCACAAAAATCGAAAGTAGAGTGACCTTATTTTGGCACCCCACCAATTATTGACACTTCTCTCCTACCTACACAGTGGTCCTTAAAGTGCCAATAATTTGGCCCTTGAAGTGCCAATAATTATGCACCTTACCCTATACATCGGGAAAAAAGGGTTCGATCATATGTTATATTTTTACATATAGAAAAAGCTCTGAAAATTTCCGTAAAATCGACGCAGTAGTTTTTCAGATATTTTGCTCACAGACTTTGAAAACGTACTTTCGAGAAAAAAAAACATTTAAAGTTTCGAACCGGTGTCAACACAACAGCCTATAAATCCGTCAATTTTGATCCGATCGCCTTGAATTTTTCAGGGAACATTAATAAGATGATATGCTGTCAAAATATATTGGTTTTGAAAAAAAGTGATTATTCGACTTTCACAACTGGGCATAAATTTAATAAAAAATGCCCAATCTTTTCGTCCTACCTCCATATCTCTCCACATGACCTTCTTATCCCCGCAAATCCACAAAATTGTCCAATGCTCCGCGAAAACAATCCTCGTTCGTTAAGAAGCTCTATAAAGCTACGATTGTCCCGTGTCCTCGCGGAAAATCGTTCGTTTATCCAGCAAGCTCTGCCCGCATTATCCACGTTTTGGCAGAGGCCCTAAAGGGTCGCACTCTCGTGTTTCCCTTGGAAACGCCGGCAATGAAGAACCGCGAGGTGACATAAAAAAAAACGAAAGCAGACAGTCCATTGAAATCCACGAAAGTATCCATCTCCTGGTCCGCAGGCTCGGAACCCTCGAACATGGCGAAAGCCTTCGAGACACCTCCATGCAAGTCAACAATAAAAGAAAAATGACACAGGGGCAGAGAAGAAAAGGGGAAAGAAGAAAATGAGATTGAGTGAAAAACGAGATATAGAACAATTGCGTATCGGAGTGGAGTGAGAGAGGACGACGGGCCGAGAAAGGCGAAAACTCGTCGTAGAAAAGAATAACTTCGAGTCGATTATTCGGGAAATTATTCGGTGTAATTAAAATGCAGATAAGGAGCACAAATCATCGGGAGATTTTTCGGTATGCTTGCCGAAGCGAGAGAAACATCGCTCTTCGTTTCTCAGAACTGTTTCCAGAGAGCAAAGGGGAGAAAGGCTGTTTGATTTGAGAATTAAGTCTATATCTTCTTCCTTGCGGAAGGCAGAGCTGGGAGACAGTGTTTTCCCTTGCCTCATCATCCCTCTCTCTCTCTCTCTATCTTTCTCTCGGTCGCACTTCCTACCTACCCCTCCATCTTTTCTCGTTGTAGTACATACTACTGTTAGACGCACGACGAGCATGTATAGGTGTTCAGTAGAGAGAACGAACGATGGAATGAAATATACTTTGAATAAGAAATGAGGGAAAAGACAGAATATTTAACCGCGTCTAGCAGACAGTACGTAACGTCGAAAGACTACTCTCCGCCCCTCGCTCTCGCCGCTCCCGCCCTTTTGCCCCTTTCTCAAGCTCGCTCTCGTCGTTTTAGAAATACCAAACCTCTATATATCTCTCACTCTGTACGCTCTGCTCTCCTATGTATCCTATCGTATATAGGAGAGCAACCTTTTACTCAAGTATGTACGCAGTATGTTCCAACCCCCACAAGTGAAAGAATCCCGAAACGCGAAGCGATCCGCTTTTTTCCTCTCTCTCTCTCTCTCTCTCTCTCTCTCTCTCTCTCTCTCTCTCTCTCTCTCTCTCTCTTTCTCTCTCTCTCTCTCCTCTCTCTCTCTCCTCTCTCTCTCTTCTCTCTCTCTCCTCTCTCTCTCTCCTCTCTCTCTCGCCAGAGCAATTTTCGATTTTCTCACGAGATCGATGTTCCCTATAATCGTCCGATATCGTGAATAATTAACGAGCAGCCGACCCGACTTTTTTTACCACTCCTGATACGGAAAATATCGCAAGTCATGTTTGCTGAACGAACGCGAATAGGTCGAGTGAATTAAAAACAAATATTTGAGACATAAATATTTAGGATGGAGGCTTCCGAAAAAATTGTAGAAGCTTTCTTCGACTCTAATGACGTTTTCACTATTTCTGATAAGAGGAAGAAATCGCCATCTCCTCTGAGGGCTTTCACCTGGTTCACATTTTTGACAATTTTGGCTTTCGTTGGATTCTCAAAATATAACATTCCGATAATATTCTCGGAATGTTTCGAGTCGTTTCGTTAAATATTAAGGGAGTTACGGGCGTTTATGGGTAGGTTCTACGAACCAGCGAACTTTAAGCGCATTTTTTCTCTAAATCGGTTTTTTTTGTAAATCGGTGACCACGATATCGGAAAAATCACTGCACTGTTCAACTGCAACTTTCACAAGCTTTTTACATATTAATAAGCAGTGCTTGAACGAAGGAACTTTTTCGGACCCATATAGTTCATTTTTTATCAACGAAAATAGGACATTCTTTTACCAGAAATCGATACTTTCACTTTAAACTGTGTCCATTTTTTTAAATCCATATTTTATCAAACTCTTCTTTCAAGCACTAGATAATTTTATGCAAAAACTGAATGCCTTTGATTCTTCTATTTCGGATGATTTGTTTTCATGCAGCAGCGATCACCTCCAAGGAATTTTTTTAAACAGCGCTCTGCATGAACCATTGTATCTACCACATTTATTAATATTTTTCAATCCAAAAATTTCAATAGAAAAAAATTCACGAACATTCCTTCTTTGTCCGGCCACGAGCTAGGTGTAGCCCGTTAACATTATAAGTAGTTACAGCTCTTAAGAGTGACCAGACATTAAAAAAGAAACAAATTCATTTTTTGAAAAAGCTTTTTTTTTCACCATTGACCATATACAGTAACTAGTCATTCATACGATACTCAATACCATTCCGAAATATGCATACGCATTTATTAATCTCTTTATGAATACGCAAATATACACTCTCCTCCCATTAAGGCTGCTCCACCGTTGCTGTTTTAACGGTAAAAATAATTTCATGCGCGTTCAGTAATCAGTTATTTTTCCCTGAGCTCACTGGAATCACCACTTCATGAATGTTTAAAAGAGCGTGTGCGGGTTTGTGGATGTACGAGATAGAGAGAGAAACAGAGAGAGAGAGAGAAAGAGAGAGAGAGAGAGAGAGAGAGAGAGATAGTGATGGCGATAAGGGAGGGCAAAATCAGGGGCGAGAAAGAGGTCGAGAAGATCGACGACCTGATTGAAGGGTGGTTCGTTGGTTGGTTCCTGGTTTTCTCTCATTCTCCCCATTGCAGTCTATATCTAGTGATTCCCTTGAGCTGTCTCCCTATATAAATATATATACACAGACACACACACCCACACAGAACGCACACACACACACACACACACACACACACACACACACACACACACACACACACACACACACACACACACACACACACACACACACACACACACACACACACACACACACCCACGTCCACACACACACACACCCACCTACGCACGCACACCCAGCCACGCGCACACAGACACCCACAAATACACACATACACATATACATATATATATATATATATATATATATATATATATATATATATATATATTTGTGTGTGTGTGTGTGTGTGTGTGTGTGTGTGTGCGGTAAAGTAGCAAACCCAGTACTCGGCGAAATATAAACGGGCGTCCGCCGTCCCGATCGAGCGAATTGATAGTTAATTACCGGGAATCAGGGCTCCCGGTGGCAGCGTCGGCGGTGGTCGTCGGCGGGGATAACGGATGGGACGGCCCGTCGCTGTAATTCACGCCGAACGGATTTTCGTGTTCCCTTTACGATGTAGGGGAGACCAGAACGGGAGTGAAACGCTTGTGGGGAAGCCATGCTCCGGACAAAACGTTGAGGGAAAATCGTGGGACGATGGTGGAATGCGAGGGTTAGGAGGTGGACTCTCTCACTCTGTACCTTCCCGCAGGTTCGATGTACAGGCTTCCGTGAAGGGGGAAATCGCCACAATAATTCGCATTACCGAAAATTGCATGAGATGGGCCGTGGAAAACTCGACCTTTGCCCACATGAAGTCGAGCCCTTAACCCTCTGTCGCCGAATAATTAACTCCTCCGGGCGATATGCACGAACCAAACGATCGAGCTTGGGATAGATCAGAGCTGAGGAAATTGAATGGTTACGTAGACTCGAGAGCCAATTTTATTTTCGTTAGGTCTCAAGGTCTGCCAGCCCAGCTGAAATTTTTGGCAGTGTTTCAGGACAAAAAATTATCAGTCATTTATTATTTTTGTTGCGTGGAAATGATTGATTTTTGGAAAAAAAATATTACTATCGTCGATCTACAATCGAAAGAATTTTTGGCGATAGATTTTTCTTGTCTATTATATGAGAATTTTTTGGCGATTTTTTCACATTTGGCAGGACTCTTTTTAAAAAATAAAAAGATTCACCAATTGCTGGAGATTTCGGCCCTCGACTGTGTGTCTCGGAGCTTCGTCTCGTAACTTATACGACGGCAACGAGACGAACAAAACAAATGAGACACACGAACGAGATCCGTACTCGGTGCGGCGTTTACCCTCCTTGGGACGGGGCTCAAAGCCTGCACGACAATTCGAATCACGTGAAATACCTTTCGAGGAACGTGGCGCGAGGATCGAGCGACAAAACGTACGTTTCTCATTCTCTTATAGAACAGTGCGAATTTCGTGTCTACCCGTTGGACTGACGGGAATTTCGTACTGATTTCACGTGCATACCCACGCGACAGTACCGCGCGAGTCTTCGATCAAAAGATCTGCTACGTACAGTCGGAGCTTTCGTCGCCGGAGTATTGCGGTTCGCAATAATTTTGGAACTTCCATAGACGATGAATTTCACCAAAATTCAACATCTCGAATTTCCATAAGGAATGGTCGTGACTGGCAGATGTAAGCGCATTTGATCAAAAGATATTTTGATTCAGCATTTTTTGTCTGCACCTAAAAAATATTACTAATGGATGCATGAATTATTTTTCATTTTTTTCCCATTATTTGATATATTCATTGGCAATTGATGGGTGCATGAATTATTTTTCAACTTTTTTTTCCAGTATTTGATATATGCATTGGCAAATAATTGGTGCATGAATTATTTTTCGACGTTTTTTTCCAGTATTTGATATATGCATTGGCAAATAATTGGTGCATGAATTATTTTTCGACGTTTTTTTTCATTATTTGTTGTATGCATTGGCAAATAATTGCCTAAAAGGATAATTGAAAGGAAAAAGTCGAAGTTTCCGCCGTCAGAGTCTTGCAGTTCGTAATAACTTTGGAACTTCCATAAACGCTGAATTTTCCCAAAATTCAACGCTCCGAATCGCCGTAAAGAATTCCCCGATATGTATCGGTCATCGCTAACAGATGCCAGCGCGTGTGATGTGAAGATATTTCGATTCGGCACTTTTTAGCGGCACCTAAAAAATATTCTTAATGAATGCATGAATTATTTTTCAATTTTTTCCATTATTTGCCACATGCATTGGCAATTCATGATTGCATGAATTATTTTTAAACTTTCTTCTCCATCATTTGATATATGCATTGGCAAATAATTGCCTAAAAGCTAAATTGAAAATGGCCTTTTTCAATTGCTAGTCGAGATATTTGAAATAAGCAGTAGTTTATAGCAAACCACGAAAAATGCAATTTTTTCAATTCCGTAATTGAATAAAGTGATTGTAAAACGAATTTATCCATGCCAATGGTTTCGTTGAAATATGGAGAATAGTTTTTACGTTAAGAACAAATTTCGTCTTCCAACCTTTCTACCAATTACCGCACATAGAATTGAAAAAAGTGCACTTTCCATTATTTGGCATTAGCTAATGATTTTAAATTTTGTTCTACTTCATAAAGCACTTGTAGCAATCAAATATCTCGACACAGAATTTAAAAAAGAGCTCTTTTCTCTATTTGCGGTAAGCATTGGAAAATAATTGCCTAAAAGAATAATTGAAAATAGCCTCTTTTCAATTCCCAGTCGAAATATTTGCCACGAGCGCTAATGGCATTTATAACAAATATAGTCGAGATATTTGCCACGAGCACTAGTGGCTTTATAGCAAATAATGAAAAATCAACTTTTTTTCAATTCTATAATTGAACAAAGTAATTGAAAAACGACTTAATCCATTCTAATTGCTTCATTTAAATATAAACAAATAGTTGTTATATCGTGAAAAAATGTCGCCTTCCAACCATTTTTTCCGCCAATTACCGCACTCAAAATTTAAAAACGTGCATTTTCCATTATTTGCTACAAGTTTATGCGGATTGCACTCGTACACAGAATTGCACGTGCACAGAATTGAAAAAAGTGCATTTTCTAATTCTGAGTCGAGATATTTGGTTGCTATACGTGCTATAAGTATACAGTAAATAATAGGAAATGCACGTTTTTCAATTCTGAGTGCGGTAATTAGTGAGCATAAGGGTTGGAAGTCGACATTTTTTCACAACATAAATGCTATTTTCCACATTTCGATGAAACAATTAGCACGCATTAATTCGTTTTCCATTTACTGTATTCAATTACGGAATTGAAAATTCTCAGGAATTGAATGAAATTCATTATTTGCTACAAGTTAGTGCCGACGGCAAAGCTATTTTCCACATTTCAATGAAACAATTAGCATGGATTAATTAGTTTTCCATTTACTTTATTCAATTACGGAATTGAAAATTCTCAGAAATTGAAAAATTTCATTATTTGCTACAAGCTAGTGCTGACGGCAAATATATCGATTTTTTCAATTCTACGTAAAGATATTCGATAGAAGCTAATTCAAGTGTAATTGAAATTAGTTTCAATCAAATATCTCTATGCAAAACTTCAAAAACTCTGAGGGTGTCCATCTTTGAGGGTGAATTTCACCCCTCGAGGCCGTTTTTCCGGGGGGAAAAAAACGCGTGTCTGTTAGATTTCGATGTATTTCATATCACAGATTGTACGAAATCGGAGGGAGACACTGGAAACGTTTTCCTCGTGAGTTTGTCCAATCGAATCGGGACACCATGTTGCACGCATGAATGCTCATCAGGGGAATATGAAATGGGAAATTTCCAAAAGCGTAGATAATTTGCTCTCGTTCCGCAATTGTTCGCCGGTACGTGCGGATATATCGCCGAAACAAGGATGGATAATTATACACCCATTCCCGAAACTGGGCGTTATCGATATAACAGATTCCCATGATCGTCTCTCGTTCTAGCGTGACTAATACAGGATGAAATTCACCGGCGTTTAATTAATGAACGCATCATTCGTCGAGCATGCATCGGGGTCGACGAGGGAGAAAGTATACGAGTAATACGTAGTTTTGTTCAGTGACAGGACGTCGATGCAAAACAAAAGCCTACACGGAGATTCGTACTTGAAAGAGGCAAAAAAAATTAGTTACGTAGATTTCTTTGATTTTTATTCAAAATAAAAGTTTCCACTGACAAGCAACATCCCTTAACCCTTCGTCTGCACACTTCCGCCACGAACCTCTTACTGCACATGGGGTCGATCGGACCCCAGACGTTTCTCAGATCGTTGTATTTTGGTAAATACACATTTTTTGTTTGTTTTTGTGGAGACATTTTTTGTAGTCAATGATTTATATTTTATGGCCCAAATTTTTGTTTCAAGAAAAACAAAAATTACGTGCCCATCTATTCGTTCAAAGTGGGAGACGCGTAGAAAAATACGTACTTGCACGAAAAAGATTATAATTTTTTTTTTTAATAAAGAAATCTTTCGAGGTTTTTAAGGGGTTATATACAGTTAAAAGTTTCGAAAAATCGATTTTTTAAATTATTTTTTATTTTTGTAATGTACATTTGTTGAAGTACACACACAGAAAATTTCTTGTCAATCCGGCGAATAGTCTCGAAGTTACACGCACATTTGCAATGACGTGTCAGAGCATTCGAAAGTGCTTTTGAATTTTTAAACGCGTTTTTCTCAAAGCTGTGTTTTTAAAGTCGGTGAGCGAGATTTCTCGAAAACGGGTCAACCAATCAGTCTTAACCTTTAACACAATCTTTTCAAGTAATTTTTTTAGTAATTAATCGAAGGTTTTTTTCTCACCGATAAATATTTTCCATTTGATAAACAATTGAAGGCCTAAATTTTCGTCAAATATCGATTTTTTTTTAAAGCCGCCATTTTGTCAAGAAATATTAATTTGCTTATTCCTTCGATCAATTACAGGATAATCCATTATATTAACGAAATATTTTTGGTTTTTTTCATTTTAGATGATCCAGCCCAGAGATATCGTGCTCACCGCATGATGCCTTTTTTTAGAGGTGCTCCCCGAGATCAGCTATAGCAGCTTTCAAAATAATTATTTTTACAAATAAAAAATGTTCAAATACAGTTAAAAGTTACCATCATATGTGTAGAAATTTTTACGTTAATAGATTTAAAAGTCTTATCAACAAAAATTCTTGAAAACTCGATCTTTTTGAGCCTCCTGACTGTATATAACCCCTTAAAGAGGACGATTTGTAGACAGGAAAAAAACAGTGTGGGCCGTCTTTCTACACAGTATATTTATTCGCAGGTTTGAATTTGAGCATTTTCGGGGTAGTGAAAAATGGAACAAATCGACTCCTTCGGCAGATTAATCGTTGAAAACGCACATTGTCCGCATTTTTTTTTTTTTTTACTTCAATGACTAATTATTATTCACATTCATCGCAATCGACGCATAAGTATATTCGGTACCCGTTGTACACAGCCCTCCTGCATAACGGACACTTGCATTTAGTTTTATTATCAGCATTCTGAATACATAATTTATTATGGTAGCGCAAAATAAAAAATGTCTACGAGACTTTGCTATCATAACTCACTTAAATGTTGTAATGAATGTAAATTTTGTTGAAACTCACATATGTGATAAAGCGTTGAAAGCTATTAGACAAGTATTTTTTTATTTGCAGAACAACGGTTTTAAGTGGGAAAACGACCCATCAAAGAAAGGCGTGTGACCCCTTAATTTAATTTTCTTCCAATACTTCTATACTCGATTTTCCATTGTTTTACATTAGAAGAATTTTGGTTTTCGTTTCATTCAGATCGGTGAACTTGCGGGTAAAACTGCAAAACCACCCCTCCACACGCCATTCTTTAAGGGGTGCTTAACCCTCTTAAAACCGTTATTACAGAAAAAAAATACGTGTCGAATAGTTTTAAATGCTCTATCACATATGTGAGTTTCAACAAAACCGAAGGCGGACACTTAAGGCCTTAGGCCTTAGCATGCTGCATTTGTTATAAAAATTATCTGACGATTTATAGGCAAATTTTTGGAAAGTGAAAAATTTCGTCAGATAATTATTAATAAAAAATAAACTATACAATATAAAAAAAATCCTACCTACTTCCATAGACAATGTATTATTCAAGATATATTCAATATTTCAAATGAATCGGTTGAAAATTGTCTGAGTTGTATTTCCGGCCAACTTAAAAAATGCAGTTTTGAGATAAACGCTGCACAGCCGCCATTTTGAAATTAATCGCTTTAAAAAAATGATTGTATACAGTCACTGATATGTAAAATAAACACCCTTTTAGTAATCTCGGTTTGTTTGTAGTTTTTCTGAAAAAAAAAATCCTCAAAAAGCCTACTTTTTCGGCCTCTGGAGTGGCCTATAACCCCTTAAGTGATGTTCTTTGTGAGTCCGAGTCAGCCGAGTAGCGTGCCCGAAAAACAACCTGCTAGGTGGCTCGTGCACGCGGCAAAAACGCCCGAAAGTTATTAAAGAATTGAACAGGTGAGTTATTACTTTTGCTTGAGAAACATAAATGAAAGAATACGAAAAATAAAAAGAAAAAAGCACCCTAATTGCAATGGCTGGACTGCTAAGAGCTGGAGCTTCGCGTTGATGCTTTTCGGTTACTGTTGAAGGTAGCATCACGCACGTGGGTTTATATATATATATATATATATATATATATATATATATATATATATATATATATATATTATAGCCACGTGCGTGACTGGATCATTTCGTCTTGGCGAAGAGCGATGGAGGCCAAGCGAGTTGAAGGGTCGGTCTGTTTCTCAAGGAATTTTCTATATATATTATTTCGTTTTTTTTTTTCATTTCGTTGAGCCTTTCCCTCGTCTCTCTTTTTCTATCTCACTTCCCACTTCTTCTCCTTCACCGAACTGCGCGGCAGCAACCGACGGTTTTCTCCCTCGTCCATCAAGTCCCTCATTGGGCCCCACCACCCTCTCAAGTCTCGAAAGTATCTCGCCCATGGGTATACCGCGTTGCAAAAATAATTAATTTTCTTTTAATTCCCGAGATTAATGGATCGGTTTCGAGACGTCATCTGAGGCCTCAGTGCGGCCGAAGAAGAATTTCGAGTC
Source organism: Ophion ellenae (assembly GCA_963210295.1). Lineage (NCBI taxonomy): Eukaryota > Metazoa > Arthropoda > Insecta > Hymenoptera > Ichneumonidae > Ophion > Ophion ellenae. Next base: position 32,720,330 of record OY723394.1, on the reverse strand, counting down.
CGCGAGACCGACAACTGCAAGATTTACCCTGACTCAAGGGTGGAGAATTTGGACCCCCTCTTCAGGAATTCTCTGTTGCTCGTTAAATCTCTTGATAACGGACATTCGAGGTAATTTCGTAGATTCGTCAGTTCTCTTAGGTGTCCAACGGATGCAGTGTTTGGAAAACAGCGTCAAAAGAGACAACCTGAAGAATTGACATCAAGTCAACCATCGTCGAGGTATATCTAGAAAAGCTTTTTCGTACACGAAATATATTCCTTCTTCCTCCCACGGTACGTTTCATTCTGACTCATAATTGCGCGCTGCAAATATTGCCATTGTGACTCCGTAACGCGATGACTTTGCTCGTTGGAATTTCGGGATGGGGAACAAGGGGTAGATTTCCCGGCGAATCACTTGATTAAAGACAGCTCGGTCGCACGTGTAAACAACTGTACGAGCGGAGAATAATAAATTCGTTGTCGTCGTACTCCTCCTCCGCGTTCTCCTCGTTCTCATCGTCCTTGCCCTTTTTCTCAGCTCAAAATTTTGCATATTTCCATCCCGCTCTTTTGCACACCGCCCGAAGAAACTGTAGGAAGTTTTTATCACGTTCTTTATGCAAACGAGTACAGGGAATGAATGCCGGAAGGGCTGATATTGCAAACCCGCGGTTGTACGTACCAGAAACGTGGGGAAATCAAGAAGCAACTTTTGCCAGAAGAGGAATGGTGGAGTCGGAGGGTGAAACTGTAACGGAACGACATTCTTCCGCGAAGGACATTGGTAATGATTGTCATTGTGCTGGCAGCCCGAATCCTTCGAATTTCACGAAATTACCCGTAGACAACAGTCATCCTGACTTTCGATTTCCACTTGGCATTTTTCTTCCCACCCGCCAATTCCACCCTGAATTGCATACTTCCGTGCAATTGTTCCAGGACGAAGAGCCGTCCGACGAGACGACTGGAAGCCCGGACATGCAGAGACAGTTCGCTGGAAGGGTTGGCGAAAAACGTCTTTTTGCTGTTCGTCAAGCGCGGGCACAACAGCGATGCAAAGGGAAACGAATAAAAAACAAAACCTAGAGAAAGAGACCTCATTCAAATGAAGTGTTGAAGAGCTTTGCCAACGCGAATTGCGAGCGCTGAAAGTAAAACGGGCTTTGAATCGCAAAACTACAAAGGGCCTCGGTGCGATGCCATTGCCAGCTCGCTCGTTCGTCGTCATTGCCGGCGGGCTAATTTGTCTGAATGAACGACGAACGATAGACTATGGGGGTTGTTCAGCAGCCGTGGGTTTCTCTCGCCCAAGGCCCTTACTTCCCACCGAGAAAGAGAAGGGGACATGGCGCGAGTAAGCGACACGGGGGAGGTAGATGAGTTCCATGAGGGATGAGGAGGCTTGATGTACACAGAGATCGCGTATTCGGACCTAATTCTGGATAAACACCCTTTCATTATTTCTGGCCTAACCTAGAACCGCATTTCAGCGCGCACCATCAAGAGCCTCATCGTTCTCTTTGTCCTCCACCGTTCTCCGCATTGTTCCAGCTATTTATCTTTCCCCCAAAGCAGCCCGGGTGTCTCGGCAACTCGTGCCATTCTCTCTCTCTCTCTATCCGTCCATCTCGCTTACGCAACCGTCGGCATGTCGGATTCGAGCTATCGACTTTTGCCATTCGCCCACGCAGCCCGGAAAATGAAGGCTGAAAATGCAACACGTGCGATGGCACCGTCTGGAAAAGCTGATTTCATCGAATTGCCAATAACATGTATTCCCCGGGTGAGCTTGTGTCCAACGTATACAGACAACTCCTCATTCGGATGTATGCCTCCGTAGCGAGGCGGTGCAACTCTCCCGAGTCTCGTGACGAGTTTATCCGTCGTGCAACAAGCGAATAATAGACGAGAGCAGAGCAGAGCGAGGTTGGCACGCATCGTCGAGCAACGAATAATCAATGCACCGGAATAACGGAAATTCTAGGTCTCTCGTGTTACTCAGTCGGTTGGAAGCAGACGTTCGCAACAATGTAGCGAATACCATTTTGGTGTGTGCGCACTAAGGATGTGTACCTACGCACAGACAGACATCAGTGATATATATGTATGTCAATTGTACGTTCGGTGAGAGTTCGCATGACTAGGGGGTGCTACACGCACAGGTAGCTCAACCCAAATATCCAACAGACGGACACATCCCTCCACGCCACTGACGCCAAACGATCAACATTTTTTCGCGTAGATCCCCGTGCAATGCAGATGGAAGCAGTTGCTGTGATGGACATGGGCAACCGTCATCTGCAGGTCCGCCGTGCACCACCCTGCGGAAATAAAACATTCCAGAAGAGGTCGCTGGAGGGTGGGAGGCAAGCCCAGGAGTTCGAGGGCAAAAATTAGGCCAGTTGGGAATTTGGCGAGCTTGCGTTCGGACGAGCTTTCGATCGGAGTAGCGGTGCAGTGCAAACAGTGCGGGCCGGTTGGAGGATCCTGGCGGTGAATCCGATTTTCCAGCCTGCATTCTCCCGGCGAGTATGGGGGTTTCGTGCCTCGAGTTGTCGTTTCGCGTTGGCAGTTTTTATGGCGGTCTTTCGTTGGCATGCGGCAAGTGGAGGATCGAAGTAGCTCGGGATATTGAAGCATGTTCTGCGGTCCGAACTGCCTTGGTCAGGATGTACTTTGGGGTAGGGGGTTCCGGACGGGTTCATCTAGTTTCCTGAATGGTCAAACCGGGATATCTTACTCGGAGCTTAGCAGGATAAAACGCTTTCCTTGATCTACCTAGAGGCACGAAAAAAATGGCCCGATTGAGATTTTTTCTGGGAAACGGTTGGGGGAAAGAAAACCTTTTTTAACACAAAGATATATATATTGGGAGCCTTTGAAAAAATCACTAATACAGAAAAACAACAAAAACATCGCAACCAGCAGATGATGACATTTTTTTCGCGACGTTTGGCGGTGGACACTCTCCAGCCTAAACGGTCCATCTGAAATCTGAAAACCAAAGGGGTTATTCAAGTTAATAATAAATACGAGTCGTTGACGGTCGATAATTTTTTTAATATTTTGTTTAACACGTGGCGACGGAATGTATCTCGAGAATGCAAAACCTATGAAAAAAGTCGTCATTTTTACGTAACTAGTGGAAAATGAAGATTGATTCTTGAAAAGTGAGATCGTCAACGACTTTTACGTATTTCTCATCGTATATCCTGTAAATTTGGAAATAATCCATCAAGTGGTTCTCGAGATATCATGTCCACCGACTCTGAAAACAGTGTTATGAAAAAAACGCCTTTCAATTTGGAAGTATGATGCCTCTATATTTCGCCCAGCCAACTGTTAGTAGCTGTAGCTCATTCGATTTGAGGAATATTCCAATGGAATGTTCAGCAAATACAGCTAAAAGATGATGGCGAATAAAAATATATTTGGAAAATAGAATTCTTTGACCCACCTAGATAGATGCAGTAACCTAGGGTGGCACAAATTTGAGCTCTATTTTTTTCCTCTCTCTCACCATCCAATTATTTTCTGTAAAGAAATAAAAATCTATCGCGAATCTGCGAGCGGTCAAAAAAAATGTAGAGGTTGCTCACACCGCCCGAAAATTCAAATTTTCATTAAAAAGTCGATTTTTACCGTTCACTTTGCATCCATGAATTTTACTTTTTATAGTTTTTAAATTAACCTCGCGAAAGCTCTAGCCGGTCAATGAATATTTAGTGGTCGCTCAAGAGCTTCGAAATTTCCAAATTTTTTACCCATCTCACTCATGAATTTGACTCTTTGTAAAATTTTCAAAATAACTAATCGTTTTTCTTTAGAAACCTATTTTTCAAATTTACCTCACATTGCAAACACGAGAATTATGATCTTCGTTCTCATAAAATAAGTTTTCAAAGTTCTTGTCCGTAAACAAAATTATAGGTCCCCCGTTTTACCGGGTTAGAAGTGTGAGGTAAATTTTGAAAATCCGTTTCCAAAAAAAAGGATTAATTGTTTTGAAAATTTTACAAAGTGTTAAATTTCCGAGTGAGAAGAGAAAAAAAATCGCAACCGTTGGAAATTTCGAAGCTCTTTCGCGACCACTAAATATTCATTGGCTAGAGCTTTCGCGAGCTTAATTTGAAAACTATAAAGTGTAAAATTCAGGGGTGAGACGTGAACGAAAATAAATCGATTTTTTAATGAAAATTTGAATTTTCGGGAGGCCTGAGCGACCTCTAAATATTTTCTGACCGCTCGCAACTTTCGCGACAATCTTGTTCCTTCTTTGAAGTACATAATTGGACGATGAAAAAAGGGGAAAAATAGAGCTCACATTTGTACCACCCTAAGGAACCCTCTTAATTTCTGCTGCCAAAGCTACAACACTTACAGCTCGGCCACCGTGGACAAATGGTGACAGAATCGCGACGGGTCGTGTCGTATACTCGTTTGATGACGACATGGCGAAAGCGATAGGCTAGAAGAGAGATGGCGGAACGTATATTGAATGCAAGCTCTCCTCAACCGTATCAACTGTTAAACAACCAGAGCTCGTTAGTGCGGCACAAAGGAAAGTGACACCAGGCGACGCAGGTGGAAATTCACAGATAGATAGGCACGGAGATATTCATCGGCCAGTGAGGAGAGTAATGGAAAATACGCGGGTGAATGGCCGATCGATGGTATCGATTAATCTCCCTGCCTAGAATCTGGATACTTGAACCGAAAAGAAAACAATTTAAGCCTACTTCAATTTTCCTATCATCGCTAGGAATGCTTTTCTCGTATGTTACAATTTTCCTGTAGGTTCCAGTCTTTCCAGCCCACAAGTGCAAGATTGTTCCAGAAATGGTAACACAAAAAACCAATAAAAAAAATAATACATTGATTGCAATCGATCATAGATTGGCGTGCGACGATTGATAGGCACACGAAGACCGAATGCAAAAAGGAGTAGCTGTTTTTAACTCGGTAGACTTGCGCCTCAAGACTTGGCTTTCAGCAGAGTCGAAAGTCCATGTACTTTCAGCAAATAAGAATTATTCGAGTGCCAGGTTTCTTCCGTGCAACGTTCAATCTTCAAAAGAGGCGTTTCATTTGATGTTCCATCGAGTCGTCAAATAGAGAGAAATCAGAAAAATGCGCCTACATTTTTTTTTGCTCCTGCCAGCCGTTTGTACAGGGTTACTGGTTATTGGTGACGATCTCGTGGAAGGGTTGTGGGACATGTTGTCCGCTGATATTATTATAATTTTTTTAATGTTAAAAAAATGTATTTAAAAAAACTGTTTTACGAAATCAAAAGGTTCGATTTCGAAACTTTCGATTGCAAAACTCAACCATTTTCGAGATATTATTATTATTTTGTAAATGATAAAAAAATGTATTTAAAAAAACTGTTGTACGAAATCGGACCTTTTTATTATTCGTAATTTGAGGACAAACCAACAAATAACGATCAACAATAAAATAAGAATAATTATTAGACTTGCAGAGTTTGGGCCCCTAATTAAAAAATGTTTGCGATTTATTCTTATTTTATTGTTGTTAATTATTTGTTACCGTGTCCTCAAACTACAAATAATTAAAACGTTTGTTTTCATAAAACAATTATTCAGAAATCATTTTCAAAGTTGCCTATCCCTCACTTAAGGAAAAATAATAATTTCCCGAAAATGGTTCACTTTTGCATAAAGCATTACTGGGCTATTTGATAGCGGAAAACGTGTCCTCCAGCCCTTCCACGGAACATCATGTTACAGCCAAAGCAGACGATATCCAAGTTTGGATTGAGGAAAGGCCAAAATCAAAGACGTTTCCCCTAGGTACAACCGTGCTGGATAATACTAAATTGTGCTTCCGATAGCGATAAATTAAGGCAGTATATATTGCTGTCTATAAAATCGCAAAAATGATTTTTTACATTTTGTTTTATTATTCCACAGACCTCTCTGAATACGTCGGTAAAAACCGTTTAATAATACTCACAAAATTAGCCGAGTTATAGAAATTATGAGGCGTTCGTACCGGGAGCACAGTCGAGACGCAGCAACTTGAAACGCGTTTTTCTCGAAACTATGCTTTTCAAATCGGCAACCACGATATGTCGATAACCAATTGACCGAATGAGCTCAGATTCGGCATACACTGTTTTTCAACGCTGTAGCAGAATTTAGTCGAAGTAATTATATACAAATTCAAGAAAAAAAACTTGATTATCGACATGGTAAACATTGATTATCAATTTTTTTCTATTTTTCTGACCAATTTTTTTTCTTCGATTTGTACATATCATTCACGGATCAATAAACATGTGTAAAAAATCAGAAAAGAGATCGATCAGTTCAAAAGTTGCTCCATCCTCGAAACACTGCTTCAATAAAAAAAATTCTCATAACCATGAATTCATTGGAAATGCAATACGATTCTGCATAAATCAGACTTACTATTTGTATTCTCCTATTCAGGTAACATTTCATTCTTTTCGAACACCCCCGATGCGCGAAAAAAAGCTTGTTATTCAATTATTACGCGTTCTGCGAAAATCGAGAGTATGGACACGCAGTAGAACCGGCGATTTCACGAAATCATCGAAAAGAATAATAATAAAAAAGCCACAAACAAACGCAGTTGTTAAAAAATATAAATAAAAACAAATAAAAGCGCGTTCGAATTCAGCGCGCGAATGAAAAGAGAGGCCTGCTCGATAGCCTATCTCTCTCCCTGTTTTTTTCTTTCATTCTCGATAAACGTACAAAACGGCTGCGGGTTTTTGCCTCTCGCTCGTGCGCTTTCTCTCTTGCTCGACGCTTTCGGTTCCTTCTTTCATTCAGCCACCTTTATCTAAACCGGCGATATTTTGCTCTCTCACTCGCGGACTCGTCTCCACCGTCTGCCTCTCTCGCGCTCGCCGCATCCCTCTTTTCGAGTGAGTCTCGGGCGGCTCTACCGACCCCTTCGCGTAATCGATCAATTGAAAATCGCTCGAACGACAATCGATTTCAAATCAATTGGAGCCACAGTGTAAAACTAACTGGATACGTATTTCTCTGCCTTTCCGTTTGTTCACTTTCTCCTCTCTCACTCTTTCTCGCTTTTTCTCCCACTTTCAAGCGAACTTTTCCCCTCTTCGCTTTTTATACCCGTTATTTCCTGTGTCTCTGCGTTTTCCGTCGGAGCTTCACCCGCAGCTATACACACGTTTTGTAAATCGAACATCCGAATTCGCCGTTGGCGCGTTCAAATGTTCCAGACTCACTATGTACCATCCCGTTCTCTCTCTCTCTCTCTCTCTCTCTCTCTCTCTCTCTCTCTCTCTCCCTCTCGCTCTTCCCATCATGATTTCGTTGCACCCCTTGCGACCTCCCCCATTCAGTCTTTCGAAGCCTCTTTTGTTTTCCATCTGTCGAACACGGAATTTTGGTTGCGGAGTTCATTCGATCCTCGACTCTGTATTTAATTTCCATTTAGATCGAAGAGGACAGAAAAAGGGAGAGAATTTTTCGCAACGCCCGAGAATGTATGTGCGAATTTCACTCGAGCTTGAGCAACAGTTTGCGTTGTGCACTTTTTTTTTTTAATTACTTTTCCGACCCCAACTAGCCGAAATGTCTCGTAGATTGATTTTTTTCGCTCACCGGGTTAAGCGCGAATTCACGTTGCTCAGCGACTCGTACGTGAACACTTGAACACTCAATCACGAACCGGTGGCAAGCGGTGAACGGTAATTTACGCGTAAGATCTACACCTCCCACGCTCTCTAGCTCTATCCCTTTTCCTCTTCAATGTCTCTCTCTCTCTCGCTTTCTCTCTAACGATCACGGCAAATTTTCTTTTTCAGCTGATCGATCAATTCACCGTTAGATCCTGTGACCCGTAAACCTGCTATTGGCATGTGACGAAAAATAAAAAGAGCACTCGGAAGTTTTCCAATTGAGAATTTGATGTTCCCATTCATCGTTTTCATGATGCTCGCGGAAAGTTGGGTCGATCCTCGGTAAAATCTCCAAGGGCTGCACGAACGTATACGGATATCAGAGCCATTTCATTCCGCAGATTTATTTCGCAACGATCGCGAAACGATCTGAAATTAGCGCGGTGCGTATGCATCGGAGGAGCTCGATGAAAAGCGACATGGAAAGAGAGGGGGAGAGAGAGAGAGAGAGAGAGAGAGAGAGAGAGAGAGAGAGAGAGCGCAAAAAAGTTCACTTTACGATGTAGTGCATGTAATCCGGAAAGCAATCACGAGACTCTCTTGCGAGGTATTGATCAATTCCGGTCCTTGTACAGCCCTGAGGCTAGCTTTTGTAAGGCCCCCTCACACACTCGTGTACTGGATTTTCACTGGAGCTTTTTTCCAAAGCCTCGAGGTCAGAGACAAACAGCAATTGTTGAATTGGTTTTTTTTCGACTTTCCGTTGCGCAAAGCGATAAAAAAAGTATGCATAGAAATAAGCGATCCTGGCGAGACGAATAAAAATAGGATAAATCGAAGTAAAATGCACGGAAATTGGATCCGGAACCGTTAGCACGTGTAAAAATGAAGAGCAAATACACAGAATAATATTCACTTTTTAGCATGCTCTGTGCAATTTTTTTACAGAGTTACCGGCTGCCCGAATGAAAAGTTTTGTTTTTTAAGACAGGGATGCTCGTGCTGAAACGCTTTTGTAAATTCTTTTTTTTTCGATTATTTGCTACAGTCATAAAAATTCAAAAAAAGTCAAAATTTTTGCAAAAAAAAAGTGATCCTTTAGTTGTTGCGCTAAGTACATTTTGCAAGAGTAGCACGAAAGGGAATGTAATAAAATTGCATATAAAAATGAACATGCCAACTGATTATACCTGAGGGGAATTAATAAGACGACTGGAGCTTGCCGTTCGCTTGAGGGGGGACATACGTTAAGGGGTTACGCCCACTTGCGATTTTGAAAAAATCGTTTTTTTTTATTGCATTTTTTTGAAGTATAAGTATCTGAGAATATGTCCTGAAAATTTCAAGTCGATCCGAACAAAATTGACTGAGATATGAGCGTTGAAAGAGAAGAATCCGCGTTGAAAGAGCGTTGGAAGAGAAACTTTAAACGCGTTTTTCTCAAAATGGCATTTCTGAAGTCGGTGACCAAGATTACTCGAACACTAATGAACCGATCTTCTTGAAATTTTGCAGGCTTATTTAATACATAAAAATGTAGTCTTTAATCGTGCGATTTTTTTTTTCGAAAAAAACAATGGCCGGTTTATAGCCAAAAAACGGCCGTTTTTTTTCGTTAAAATCGAACCATTAACTTTGACTGTCCGCCATTTTGTGAAAAATGAATATTTTTTAAAAACCTTCGATTAAAGACTAGTTTATACTTATATTTGACTAAATCCATCCGCATTTTTTTCTTCAGATCATCCACTTCGCCGCAATGTTGGTCACCGCAAACCGTGTATATAAAAACATTATTTCATTGACGGTCATTTGCCACTAAACAAAGTAATATTTTTCAATAAAAAAATTACTGAAAGTTCTTCAAGATGTGTTCTTTAAGATGGTATATTGATCGATTAAAAAAGTTTTGTAGTTTTCTTTAAAAGAATTCATGAAAACGACCTTTTTTTGCGCTACGAGTGGGGGTAACGCCTTAAGGCAAGGAAATTTTCTTCTGATTCTCATGATTTTTTTTAAGGAAAGATTTCTTCACTATTTTTTAGATTTACGGTATGTTTTATTACTAATTTGGCTGTGACATGGTATTTTTTAATTAATCTTTAAAAATGGCAGACGTATGGCACGATCTTCTAAACTACATTTTCAAAACTGGCGTGACGTAGAGCTAAAAAACTAATCGACTGATTCTGATGAAATTTGGTATACATTTTCCTACCCTTATTGTCCAAAACAAGATTCAGAATGTTTTTGAAAATTAAAAAAAAAAAAATTTTCATTGCAAAATGTGCCGATTTTTCGAAAAATTCCATCTTTTTGTTTCAAAGCGTACGATGTCATCGATTTTCAATATTTCTTACTTTTCTTGGTTCGCATTCTGCGTATGAGTGTTAATGGAAGAAAAATCTTCGTTGGCTTTTTTTCAGATTAATCCGGCCGAGGCTACGTGTCCTCCGCAACCCGTTTAGAAGACCGTGCCATACCGCCGTTATTTTTAAAGATTAATAGAAAGAAAAAAAACATGTAGCAGCCAAAAGCAGTAATAAAACATACATTAAGTCCCAAAAATTGTGAGCAAATCTCACCTTTAAAAAAATCATGAAAATCAGCCATTTTTCCTCGCCTACATGTATCTCCCCCCTTAAGTTCCGAGGAAGACAGTGTCAGGAAGCCAGAGAGACCGATTGCGAGATGAGCAGTTGAAAGAGACGATAAAGATAGAATAGCCAGAAGATTGATGGAGATATTCTGAGAGTTCGTCGTTCGGATTCCATTTTTGTCGTTGCTCGTTCTTCTCAAACAAAATAAAAAAACCATCGCTTTCAATTCCGCTTCATGTCATTCTCCGCACGGTAACAAGAGCCCCGAAATAGGAGAGCATCTGATTCGACTTAATCCAAAGCTCGCGCGACACATTGTCACTTTTTCGCAGCACTGAGAAAAGCCACCAACATTGGACTATTACGAGGGCCGAAGATGAGATGAAGAAACAAGAGGTTAGTGACTCAGGCGAAGTATTCACGTCGACAGGAGAACTACAAGGATCACGACGACACGACGATCGCGACGTTTCAGCTTTGAAAGGGACAGCAGCCAACTTTTGTAGCGTCTACTTTAAAATTCAATCGCCCTGTTCGACCTTTTGGCTTCGGTAACATCTCGTATCACTTTTTCAATGTCTTTCTTTCCTATAACGCGGTGACGAATGGGTACGCATGTAGATCGGCCAGCTACTCTTCTTCGTGGTCGACGGATAAGGAAGCGTGGCTTGCTGCAAAAAATTGGCAAACTTCCTGAATTATCCACTACGGTATTCCGTGTATCCGAGCTCTCGAATGGACCGCATCTTCTTTGATTAGTTCAGGAAGCGAGAAGCCACTTTTGTCGCAGGGGAAACGCATCGAGATACGAGGACAACCAACATATCGTGTTTGGTTTCAACGACTATACTCTAAAGTCGCCACCACGATGGACGAGGTCCATCGGCTTACACCCGAGTAAGCGGAAGAGGAAAATATCTAAATACAGCACTTGATAAAAAGAAATGATACTGGGCAAAAGAGGCCTGAGGGCATAAAATATTGTCTTGCTATGTCATCGCCGAAGATTGTGGAATCCGAATCAAGATCATCCATATGGTGACACTAATCAGAGGTAAATTCATTTGATTGCCAGTAGATTACCAATTTGGTCACCAATCCACCAGTTGTCGTTCGACAGGCTACCTTTATGATCACCTTCCCAGACGAAATAGAGTGCGCATGTTCCGCCTCCTCTCATGATGTGACCTCAATTGGGGGCAATTAGAAAATAATGAGATACAGCACTTGGGAAAGAAGGAATGACAGTCGGCGAAAGAGACCTGCAGGCACAAAACATTATCTTCCTATGTCATCTTCGAAGATTGTGGAATCCGAATCAAGATCATCAATATAGTGACACTAATCAGAGGTAAATTCATTTGATTGCCAGTAGATTACCAATTTGGTCACCAATCCTCCAGTTGTCGTTCTACAGGCTACCTTCATGATCACCTTCCTAGACGAAATAGAGTGAGCATGTTCCGCCTCTTCTCATGATGTGACCCCAATTGGAGGTAATTAGAAAATACCTAAATCCAGCACGTGGAAAAAAGGAATGACACTCGGCAAAAGAGGCCTGCGGGCATAAAACATTATCTTCCTATGTCACCTTCAAAGATTGTGGAATCATAATCAAGATGACCAATATTGTGCTACTAATCATGCTCACCTTCATGATCACCTTCCCAGGGATTCATGATCACCTTCCCAGAAGAAATAGTGTGAGCATGTACCGCCTCTTCTCATGATGTGACCTCAATTGGAGGCAATTAAAAAAACGAAATAGGAGGCAGAACAGCGAGATTGTAGGCCGAAATAATTATTTGAACATCCGCGGACAAATGCGAGAGGGAAATCGCGTCGACCAAACCCTGTGCGAACTGCTATCCACCCTCCACCCTTTGGTGGTACGCGAATTGTCGAATTTCGGGAGTGCTTGTCAGCTACCCCTGATTCAGTGTGAGGCTGCATAACTACTCGCATATTCCTGTATGTATTGTCATCCGGGAAAATTCTCCCGGTTTTATCGATGCGAATGGATTTGATGGTATGCGTGTCTATGTCGTCGCATCACACCTCGAACGGCATTCTTCCTTGAGTGATTGACAACAGCGAGCAGACCCAACCGAATGCCCCCACCGTATAATGTACTTTGACGAAAATTGTTGTGCTGATGACTGAAGCTTTTACGTGGATGTTCTATATCTTTTATAGTTTTATGTATCCCGAACGTTCGAAGCATCGCGGAACTATTTAGGCAATGCTAATCATGCCCAAAAATGTAAGTATGAGCAAATCAATTTTTTTCATCATCGAGATCATACTCATAGTTTTTCAATGCTGTTTGATGTTCACTTATTTTTGGTTTATAGATTCATCAAACTGGTATCTAACGGGTTATACCCATTTGTATCAGTCGAAAACAGTCCAATTTTGGGATTTTTTTTTTTTTAGAAAATCCTGACATAAGCTTCTACAAAAATGAGGTATTTGAAAAAATGTCATCTGAAGAACACTGTAATTTTTTTTGTGTAAAAATATTTCATCATAACCGATTTACAGCCGATTTCTGGGAAGCACGTCTCAAAAACTTCTTTTGCGATGAGCCCTTCTAAACCAGGTCCAATATCAAACCAATATCAAAAAATCAAACAGATTTCGTTAGTATATTAGTTCATCCTATGATTAATCGAAAGAATTTCCGAAATATCAAGTTAAAAAAGTCGCCCGTGTTCAAAGTAAGAGTCTTGTTCGCGAAAAATGGGCATCTTTCGTTCATCAAATCAAAAGTATACATCGGGGAAAAAAATCCATCGAGCAAATACTATGTGAGGAGCTGGCGAACAAAACCGGCCTTGCCCACACTTCAAGTTAAATTTTGATTTGAATGTTATTAATGTTTGTGCCGAAAAACTGCCATTTCGCTTGAAAAGGCAGTTTCCAACAAATTTCGAGGCATCGCGAGCCGGATTTGATTCAAAATATTTCGGAAGCTCATTAACGTCAGCTTAAAAAATACGAAAAATAAATAAAAATTGCCATAGTGTGCACAAGTCCGGTTTTTTGTCACCAGCCCCTCATAATCTTACATCTAGAAAAACCCCTACAAATTTTCGGAAGATTGGTGCACCAATTTTCGAGATATTTTGCCCACCGAATTTGAAAACGTACTTTCCAGAAAAAAGCGTTTGAAGTCTCGAACGAAGCTGCGAGCGTTCCAACGGGCCACAACCTAGGAGCCTATAAATCCGTCAATTTTGATACGATCGACTTCAAATTTTCGGGAAACATTTGAAAGATGATATACCGTCAAAATATGTTGGTTTTGAAAGAAATGATTTTTTCGACTTTTACAACTACACATAACTCCTTAAGCCGACAAAAAAAATCGACGATCATTGAAAATGAATTGGTAAAGTATTTTACATAAAAAATGTTTACCTAATTGCAAAAATATTGCAATTGGGTGAACATTGCAAACAGAATTTTTGGGGAAAATTTTTATAACTCATAGAAATGTACAAAAAATTACCTTTATTTCGGTTTTGAAAATTAGAATATTCCAAGACACCCGAAATATCCACGCTTCGTATTCGAATGAAAACATTTTTGCATATATGTTCGAATTTTTAATTTTTCGGATTATCCACATTGTCTAGGCAGTCTATCCCTAAGGATATTGAAACAACAATCATATCGCTCATTATTCATCTTAAAATCGCTTTTCTTCGTTCAGACGACAAATGTGAGTTAGGACCATGTTATGGTGTGATGTAAAGTAGCCCAAAACTTCATTTGCTTCAAATCTATCAATATCGATGTTATCGGAAATAGTAATTTTTGCATATTTAAACTAGCTATGAGAAATGAGTCTTCGTGAAAACAAATATGCATCTGTCAGAGAAAGAATAGTGGTTGCTCGAATACCGGCCCTTATTTTCTCTCGCTGCTCCTTCGCTCTTTCATACCTTTTGCATTACCACTTCTTCGCGAATTCGCAACGCGTTCAATTGCCCTTTGCACTGCCACCAATGCAGTCCTCTCCAACCTCTTCACTCATTCACTACCCTTCTCTCTCTCTCTCTCTCTCTCTCTCTCTCTCTCTCTCACCCTCTCTCTCTCTCTCCGTCTCATTCCTGAGCAATCATTGCCATCTCCAACTGTCTGGATTTTTCGTCTCTCGTCCTTTCTCCATTCTCTCGCATTCTCCCTCGTTTCTCGTCCGTCTCTCTTTTTCTCGCTTTTTGCCACCCATCTTTCGCGTTTCCTCCTTCCGGCAATTACTATAAATCAGAATCGCAGTCAATATTTAATCCCCGTGGAATGGTGTTCGACATTGGGACAGGAGAGGATGAGCGTCCTGCGAACGTGCGGCAGAGAAAAAGCCGGGGTTGGAGGAGGAAAGGATGAGAAACGAGAGAATCGTGGCCGCAGGAGGGTGAAAAAGCGCACAGAGAACATAGAGCGCTTGTATAGCCGACGTCGGAGAGACCAGCAGCAGGCATGGCGGCTGCAACAATGCCGGTAATGCGATAAAATATACTACGTGTGCTCTGTCTCGATGGAAAGGGGTAGATTTCGCTTGAACGAGGGAGAGAGACAACGAGAGCCGAAGAGGGAGATAGATAGATGAGAAGAATGGGGGGAGGGCTACATGTGGGGTTGAAAATGGGGGAGACCGAAATCGGAAAACGGATGGTACTGGTATAGTAGGAGAGAGAGAAAGAGGGAAAGGGGATGGCTCCGAAATATCCACGCTTCGATGCTGCTGACCAGCACCGTTTTCGTTCGTTCTCTCGCCCTCTCCGGTACAGCTTTCATCGATGTGGACGCACCCTCGTTTTGCCGATATGGTATATATATATATATATATATATATAGGTCCACGTATATATGCACATTTCGTACATTTGCCGAAAAACGGCGAAATTCGAGAGGAAGGGTGATATAAACGACACGCGAGATCGAACAATCCTGAGAGCCCCATGGGCCTGGTGAAACGAGCGAACTCTTCGGCGCGGCATCAGTCGGGTGATTGCAAAATCTCGATGTCAAAAACGACACCCAAAAATATTTACATACCAAGAGTAAAATAAGAGAAAGATTCTTCAAATAAATAAATAATTCTTGGAAAAACTATAAAAATCAATTTCAAAAATTGAGAACTATGCAATGTTGGCAGATCCTGTTTATCTACTTTCGTCGTCTAAAAAGTTCGCTGAACATTTCGACGCAGCAGATTTTTTTTCGTAGGTATACAAAAATATATATATAATTTTTTTTAACAAGCTTTTATTTAATGTACTAAAGAGTGAAAAATAACTTTATCAAGTCGGCTATATGTGGTTATAAATAAAAGCTTGGGGGCTCAAAATTTAGACATGTAAGCTTTCATTTACGTAAATCCGTTAACATATCAACTGTATTTAACCTACTGTAAAACAACTTTAGATTTCGCAAATATATATTCTGAAACTAAGTATAAACGTGCGATAATAATTTCTCTAGTCACTAGTGTGCCAAATTAAATACGGTTGATGAAACTGAATTAATCAAATTGATTAAACATTTAAAAAGTTGAGCGTTACAAGCTTTTATTTATAATCACATACGGGTGACGTGGTAAAAAAGTTATTTTCTACGTTTAAGTACATTGAATAAAAGCTTGTTTGAAGAAAATTGTTTATGTATTTAGTTATTTCGAGTTGAATTATGCATTGTCACCTCTTAGATCCATATTTGCAAAATTTGAGAATTTCAAGTTGTCGGGAAGTGAGTGAAATATCGATTTTCCGTTTTGCATCCCACACCAAGTCAAGTTAAATAAAAGCTTGTAATAGACTGTTTCGTGTGAAATAAAATATTTGGACCAGTACGTCACTCATTATAATTGAGGGACTTGTCCACACACACCATCCGTTTTCACAAATTTCGTTTGAAAAGACAGGTTTTGATATTTTTTGCGTTTTTTGAAAGTTTGAAAAGAGAGTCTTTAACAAAATGTTTCAGTGGCTATTAAAGTTTTTGAGTTTGAATGGACAGTTTTTAACAAAATATTTCGGAACAATTCCGATTTTGTTTGCCTGCTTCTCAATTATTTCATGAATTCTTCGGTGTTCTATTTTACTAAATTTCCTATTTATTTAATTTTTCCGAATTTTCGTTGGTATTCGTTTTTACTTAACGTTTCATATTAATTAATTTTATCGTGTACACGACAACATTCGCTACATCCCATACCCATACCCATAACTCGCAAAATAGCATTCGTGCATAACGAGAATACGTTTCGGAAGATGAATTTGGGAGAATTAATCGAATACACGTTATTGTACTTTACGCTTGGGGCAATATTTTGTCGAACACATAAATTTAACGTTAAAATCTCTTGAGCGTTTTAGGAAACAAATGAAGCGCAAGGCAATTCAGGCTTGAGCTTACGCGACAGAGAAACTCTGTGAAAGCCGATCTCCTCTTAACGCGTTTTCTTTCTCATTTAACTTGATATAAAGCTAGCAAGAAGCCATTAATTCAATCGTCGACTTGGCTCGCTAGTTTTTCGTTCTTATGTACATTTTCCCACCCCTTTTATATTTTGTCTCGGCACAACCCGTTTACTTTGTTATCCTCTGCTCACTCGTCCTCTACTTTATTTTTTATTTAAGGCACTATTGTTGTGTCGAAATATTAAAAAAAAAAATGTTTAATCATTTTGTTTTATTAGACTGCAGACCTTCCTGAATGCTTCTGTGAAAAGCGTTCAATGATACTCATCGAATTAGCCGAGTTATACAAATTATAAGGAGTACTGATACCTTTAGGCAAGGAAAAAATTTGCCGATTTTCAGAATTTTTTTTAAGGAAAGATTTCTTCACAATTTTTGATACTTAGGACTTGTTTTATTACTGCTTTTGGCTGTGACATGGTATTTTTTTAATTAATCTTTCAAAATGGCAGAAGTATGGCACGATCATCTGAACTGCATTTTCAAAACTGACGTGACGTATAGCTAAAAAACTAATCGACCGATTTTGATGAAATACGGTATAAATCTTTCCAACCTTATAATCTACAACATGAACCTAAATGTTTTTAAAATTAAAAAAAGGTTTTTTCATTGCAAAATGTAGCCATTTTTCGGAAAATTCAATCTTTTTGTTTCAAAGCGTACCATTTCATCGATTTTCAACATTTCTCACTTTTTCTTGGTTCATGTTCTGCGTATGAGTGTTAATGAAAGAAAAATCTTTATTGGTTTTTTGCTTCAGAATAATCCTGCCAGCGCTATGTGTCACGGCGTCTAACAATGCCGCCGCAACACATTTGAAAGACCGTGCCAAACCTCCGCTATTTTAAAAGATTAATAAAGAAAAACAATACCATGTAAAAATAGTAATAAAACATACCCAAAGTCTCAAAAATAGTGAAACAAAAACTTTCTTAAAAAAATCATGAAAATCAGCAATATCTCCCCCCTTAAACGCGTTTTACTCGAATCCATGCTTTTTAAATCGTCAACCACGAGATCTCGATAACCAATTGGCCGATTGAGCTCGGATTTGGCATACACTTTCAGTAGACTGTTTTGCAACGTTGGTAGCAGAATTAAGTCGAAATAATTTCTTTTTCACATGTCTCATAAAATGGTCAAAAATATACGAAAATATTTTTAAAAAATGTTGCTGAATCTGGTACCGAACATTACAACGCTCATACCGATTAAGAATATGTTCGGTTTCATTCAGATTCATACAACGTCCACAACACTGGTCGCCAATTGGGGGCATGTTCCGCGCACCGTAGTAAACAAACGTGATAAAGTACATGATAATAAACTTTGTTTAATTTTGCATATACCGTTAAAGGATCAATAAACATGTGTGGAAAAATTCTGAAAGCAGACCCGATAAGTATAAAGGTTATATCCTAAGAATCACCTCCAAAAAAGCGCTCGGAACAACGATACTGACTAAATATAATATTTGTATATTAACCCTTTAATATACAAATTAATTACATATAATAAATTTGTATATTTATTACATGTATTTGTATATTAATTACATGTAATTTTGTATATTTACATGTAAAATTTACATGTAATATATTTTGTATATTACATGTAAATTTGTATATTAATTACATGTAATTAATGAATTAATTACATATTATATACAAATTAATACAAGTTAATTTGTATATTAACCCTTCGAGTGCACACCGCCGCCGCCAACCTACAAGTGCATCTTGGGTCGATCTGACCCAAGGCGTTTTTCAAATCGTCGTATTCCGGTAAATATGCATTTTTTGTTTTTTTTTTTGTAGAGACGTTTTTTGTAGCAAATTATCCATATTTTATGGCCTTAAATTTATTTATTGACGAAAACGAAAATTAAATGGCAAACGATTCGTTCAAAGTTTGGCATACGTTGAAAAATACGTACTTACACGAGAAAAATCACTGGATCAAAACGACCCAATGTGCACTCGAAAGGTAAATTATTTACTCAGCTGGCGCGCGAAGCAAACGTTAATAAACACCGTCAGTTAAGGGAGGAAAGCTGTGGTTTTTTCGTTTTTTTTTTAACCTATTTTCACATTTCCATTGGGATGAAGAGGCAAAAAAAGGAAGAGCGAAAAATAAGACGAGAAGCGAGTAGATGTATAGTCTCGGAAGGCGCAAGCGTCGAGAGGGGTGTAAGCACATCGTACTCGTTTTTTCTCTGTTTCCTTCTTATCGAGTGTGTGTGTGTGTGTGTTTTTTTTTACCGGTATCTTCGTCTTGTCTCTTCGCGGTTGCAACAGCAGAAGCACGCTCCTCTTCGTTTTTCCTCGCGTTCCCTCAATTCTTTTTCACGAGCCCCACACGAGGGTAAGCAGTATTCAGTATTTACGAGGCGAATCGAGTTACTCGCGTGCCGCCCGGCCATAACCGATGGAATCGCAACAACTTCTGTTTTATTAGAGAGGCAGGGCCAACCGACATGCCCACTACCATCGCCACCACCACGGCCATCACCAAGTTCCCTCGAATAAGATCCAACAACGTGCGTGCATCGTCCTTATTGCTCCCATTGTGCTTCGTGACATTATTACTATCATTATTATTGCGATAGGCACGTAATTACGACCACGTGCACAGCCGATCGATGCCTTCGGTTACCCTCATGCTCGCGACGTGTCTTTTGATTTTCCATGGGCACTAATGCGATTCACGGTATTCTACGTAGATACGACAATACTTAGCTAGATACTGATCAAATTCGCATTTCCAGCAAAGGCACTTCGGTTTTGCACCTTCTGGACACGTTGCGAAAGTTCAAGTCAAATCGATTGATTGAAACATTGTATACGAGGATTCCGCATGAAAATGTGTCATCAATTTTCCATTTTTACATTCGAATTCGTGAAGCTTAGCAGTGCCTGAGACGAGCTAGATATTCCACATTGACGCGTTACCCCCACTTGTAGCGCAAAAACAGGCCTTTTTCATGAATTTTTTTTAAAGAAAACTACAAAACTTTTTTAATCGATCAATATACCATCTTAAAGAACACATCTTGAAGAACTTTCGGTAATTTTTTTATTGAAAAATATTACATTGTTTAGTGGCAAATGGCCGTCAATGAAATAATGTTTTTATATACACGGTTTGCGGTGACCAACATTGCGGCGAAGTGAATCATCTGAAAAAAAAATGCGGATGGATTTAGTCAAATATAAGTATAAACTAGTCTTTAATCGAAGGATTTTAAAAAATATTCATTTTTCACAAAATGACGGACCGTCAAAGTTAATGGTTCGAATTTAACGAAAAAAAACGGCCGTTTTTTTGCTATAAAAAGGCCATTTTTTCGAAAAAAAAATCGAACGATTAAAGACTACATTTTTATGTATTAAATAAGCCTGCAAAATTTCAAGAAGATCGGTTCATTAGTGTTCGAGTAATCTTGGTCACCGACTTCAGAAATGCCATTTTGAGAAAAACGCGTTTAAAGTTTCTCTTTCAACGCTCTTTCAACGCGGATTCTTCTCTTTCAACGCTCATATCTCAGTCAATTTTGTTCGGATCGACTTGAAATTTTCAGGACATATTCTCAGATACTTATACTTCAAAAAAATGCAATAAAAAGATCGATTTTTTCAAAATCGCAAGTGGGGGTAACCCCTTAAGGGAAGGTTCTGCCTGGTTGGGCCAAAAAATGTTCGATTTTTCACCAATTTTTTATGCGAAAAGTATCAAATATAGAATGTTGATATTTGGTATCTTGACTAAGCGGTCTTTATTGAACATCAAAATATTTTTTAAAGTTTGACAAAACATGGTGGTGGGAGTGGGAGGAGCCACGTAGGTCGGTGCGCGGGCGATGACATTCTTCGCTTGCGGAAGTCCTAAGTCCCGGAAAGGTGATCTGAAGCAAAAAAAATCAAACATATTTTTACTTTGTACAATATTGTGTATAAGTTGACCTAAAATCAGGAGAAAAATTGAAAAAAAAATTGTAAGCGATCGGAAGGAAGTTTGTTTTTTTTTCTTCTTGGTTCTACGTCAACTTGTACACAATATTGTAGACAGTAAAAATATGTTTGATTTTTTTGCTTCAGATCACCTGTCCGGAACTTAGGACTTCCGCAAGCGAAGAATGTCATCGCCATCGCACCGACGTACGTGGCTCCCCCCACTCCGATCACCATGTTTTGTCAAACTTTAAAAAATATTTTGATGTTCAATAAAGACCGCTTAGTCAACATACCAAATATCAACATTCTATAATTAATACTTTTCGCACAAAAAATTGTTGAAAAATCGAACATTTGGCCCAACAAGGTGGAACCTTCCCTTAACGGGCTATATCCAGGTGGGTAAAAAATTGCAAGTTCCAAAAATATTTTTATTCTGTAGTATCACCTTTTAGCTGTATCCCCTGAAAATTTCCTTGAAATATTCCTAAAATTGAATGAGCTACGGCCTCTAACAGTCGGCCGGGCGAGCGGTAGCAGCAACATACTTCAACCTTTAAACGCGTTTTTCTCGAAACACTGTTTCCAAAGCCGGTGGACATGATATCTCGCAAATCACCTGATGGATTGTTTCCAAATTTACAGGCGATACGATGAGAAACATTTAAAGTTCGTTGACGATCCCACTTTTCTTAAATCGATCTCCATTTCTTAGAAGTTACGGAGCTATGACAACTTTTTTCGTAGATTTTGTATGCTCGAGTTGCAATTCGTCGTCACGTTGTTAAAAAAAATTATTTCAAAAATCGACGATCGTCAACAACTCGTATTTATTGGTAACTTGAATAACCCGTTTGGTTTTTAGGTTTCGGCTGGACCGTTTGAGCTGGAGAGTGTCCACCGCCGAACGTCGCGAAAAAAATTCATCATCTGCCGGCGGCCATGTTTTTGTTGTTTTTCTGTATTCTTTGGTGACTTTTTTAAGACTCTCAATATGTCTACCGTCGTGTTTAAAAAATGCGTTTCTTTTTCACCAACCCTTCCCAAGAAAAAAATATTCGGCTATTTTTTCGGGGTTCTACGTAGATGTAGCCCCTTAACTTTGTTTGGATTCGAATTCAACACGTAATAGGAAAAAAAAGGTTGACAAATTTAAATTGTCAATAAGTAATCGTCAGATGTCTCCACACTGCTTTTTCCTACCGCAAAAAAAATAATGCAGCATATGATGGCAAGATTTTCTCGCAGTGCATGTCCCCCTTGTGCATCGAGATAATGATATTCCCAGCCAAATAGATATCCGACAATCAATTGAAGACACGCTTCACCCTCCCAAACTGACGGCGCTTATGTCATACTGTATGACATGCAAGGCTCTCACAAAGTATGAAATATGATATACCATTTGATTTCTTACGAGCTTGAGTGCGCGTACTTGTCGCGCGTAAATTCTTCTTCGGAAATATACACATAACATCGTTTGACGTAGGACACCACGCGGAGCTTACGTATACACGGTTGAAGTGTACATACGCACACGAGCAGGATGTGAATGAAGATGAAGAGTTGGGTGCGAGTGGAGCGAGCGAGCTGGGAGTCATTGCGGCCGGAAGAATGGTTTCCGGAGGCGGGGATTCCTGAAGCTCGTGGCACATGCTCTCTATGGTTAGGTATGTCCTGTGGGAAATCAAAAGGCAGTGGGCCTCCCCGGAATAAAACGTCAGAGCGTAGTGGCAACATACACGCGCGTATCCACGTGGATATACGTATATATACCCGAAAAGTACTTCCATAGTTCTCGGGGAAGATCTCGTCGGAGGTTCGCCAAAGTAGCTTGTCAATAACTTAAATCTCAATCGTAACTTGGTACTCCCAACTGATTTCCATTTCAACATCTCTCCCTTCATACTCTCAAATTTCTTCATCCGCTCTTTTGCCTTACTTCCGGCTGTCTTTCCGACTGCTGTAAACTCCTTATAGATACGTCCAAGGAGTGCACTATTCCGCCAGGTGGCGCTGCTCTATGTGTTTTTCTGCAATCCCACGCTCGCGGTATGATCCTCAGTTTGCGGGAACGCGATATTCAAGCTTCGAACAGTTAGGCCCTTAGCCTACTGGGTTATCTTCAAAGTGTGTCTCTCCCTTCACACTCTCAAATTTCCTCATCCTCTTTTTTTGCCTTACTTCCGGCTGTCTTTCCGACTGCTGTAAACTCCTTATAGATCCGTCCAAGGAGTGCACTATTCCGCCAGGTGGCGCTGCTCTATGTGTTTTTCTGCAATCCCGCGCTCGCGGTATGATCGGCAGTTTGCGGGAACGCGAAATTCAAGCTTCGAACACCTAGGCCTTTAGCCTACTGGGTTATCTTCAAAGTGTGTCTCTCCCTTCACACTCTCAAATTCCTTCATCCTCTCTTTTGCCTTACCTCCGGCTGTCTTTCCGACTGCTGTATACTCCTTATGGATCCGTCCAAGGAGTGCACTATTCCGCCAGGTGGCGCTGCTCTATGTGTTTTTCCGCAAACACGCGCTCCCGGTATGATCAGCAGTTGGCGGGCACGCCAAATTCAAGCAGGCTAACTTCGAACAGCTAGGCCCTTAGCTTACTGGGCTTGCTCAACGCAATTTCATCAAGACTTAGAAAAATATTGATACGTATTGCAACTTGCCTGGATGTAGAAGAGATGGAGACTGACAAGGTTGTTGTCAATTGGGGTGTAATTGATTTGGAATTGCACAAAGAGAAGCGTTCGGCCCGTAAGGGAAAGAACTACAGTGGTATTGGGATGTTGGATAAGTTTTCGATGTTTCTTTCGTAAAAATTAATGCCTTTAAAAAAATAATTCCTAATGCTTTGGAACGTTTCGAAACTGTTATGTGATCAACTCCCAATGATTCTGCAAGTTGAGCTAGCCTCTGACATGAGTCTTTACGAAGTGATGGCTCCAATTCAACACATCAAAATCATTGTTTTTGAAGCGTCTAAGCCAATATCTGCGTGTTCTTTCCAACAGAGCATGGTCGCCGTAAGTCTCAACAAGAATTCTGTATGCTTCAGCTACAGATTTTTTATAAATTAAGAACTGCAGTGAAACTCTCCGCAAATAATCTTTTTTGGCACAAAATGTTAGATGTTTAACACTATGAAAGGAAAAGTTCTTTACACTTCGGCGAAATGACATACTGAATGTCAAGCTTGCTTATAGCACTTTTTATAGATGCGTTACCATCTTAAACTACACGCACGCAGGTGTGGTAACGCCATCTGTTGAAAAGCAGCGAGAAATTATTCATCGTCCTAATAGTTGGAAACCCCGAACGAGGCTGATCGTAATAGAACGTAGATCTCTGGTTGCACGGAGCTTCCGGTTTATACTTATAGTTATGGAATGCATCATATCAATATTCGTCGTAATCATACTTGAACGGCAAGTATTCAATTGTGACACTGTGATTTTCGTTTTTCGAGTAGTTTCGTAAAATTCAACTACGATATTGGAAATAGTGATAAAAATATGAATCGCATATGCCGTTTTTTTCCACTTTGCACTGCGGCAATATTTTACATGCTAGGAACGCATCCATCGTGTCCAACGAGAATATTCATTTTTTAATTATGACACGGGGTTTCTTTGATGCGCCGCGCATGCTTGCTTTGAACCTTCGGGTCCTTTTTGCTGGGCGCTCCGCGCACGCGTTTCATGTTATAACGTGTAAAGAATAAGCATCAACGCGCGTCCGTCACGCCGACGTCCAAACCCGAATTTCTCTCGGGAAAACCATTTTTCGTGCTCCACGTAAGCCTTTTTCTCACTTTTCTCTTTCATCCGACCCTTCCTGTCCCTATGGTTGCTTTTGGTCTAACTGGGTTCACTTGGATATTCTCTTCGACGGCCATGACCTTGGAACACGTTCCTCGGGCCCGCCTGGACGCTTACTGAATAGTGTATAGGAATGACTAAAGTTACTCGACGTAATCTGCACTCTTGCACAATCGATTGAATATTGCCTCACACGGAGAAAATCGTAACTTCAACTGAGAATACTTTTATCGAATTTCTTTCCAATTTCCAACAGTGGGTGCAGGGCACCGTTTTTTCAAACTCTAAACGCGTTTTGCTCACAATGATGTTTTTAAAATTGGTGACCACAATATCTCAAAAGTCACTGCACAGATTAACTTCAAATTTGACATGCTTCTTTTACATACCAAAAGCAGTGCTCGAACGAAGAAATCTTTTTTTCGATTCATAGTTTTTTTTTTCAATCAACGAAAATAGGGGTTGTTTTACGAAAAATCGATAAGTTAAATTTAGACGGCGGCGATCTTTTCAAAAATTTATATTTCATAGATGAAGTTAATCTCGGAAATCCTTCGTCCGAGACTAACTTCATGCAAAAACTGAATGAGTTGGATTTGTTTTATTTCGGGTTATTTGTTTCCGAGCAGCAGGGGTAGGCGTGAAGGATGTTTTTGAAACAGCGGTCTGTACAAATCGTGTCTATTACATTTATAAATATTTTTCAATACAAAAATTGTCAGATACTTCAAACCATACTCTTTAATTAAAAAAAAACACTTAACAAACCTGCGGTCGTTTTCCCAGAAAAAATTCCCGAAAATTCCTCTTTTTTCCGGCCACGAGGTGACCCATTAAGGGGTTAGGCCACTCCAGAGGCCAAAAAATAGGCTTTTTGGGGATTTTTTTTTTTCAGAAAAAACTACAAAATAAATCGAGATTACAAAAAAGGGTGTTCATCATACATATCGATGACTGTATACAATAATTCTTTTGAAGCGATTAATTTCAAAATGTCGGCTGTGCAGCGGTTATGTCAAAACTGCATTTTGTAAGTTGGCCGGAAACATAACTCAAACAATTTTCAACCGATTCACTTGAAATGTTGAATATATCTTGAAAAATACATGGTCTATGGAAGTGCGGAGGATTTTCTTTTATATTGCATAGTTCATTTGTTATTAACAAATATCTTACGATTTTTTAGGCGCATTTTTCACTTTCCAAAAAAGGAAAGATTGCTCCACCATTTTTAAGACTTGGGATATGTTTTATTACTACTTTTGGCTGTTACATGGTATTTTTTCCATTAATCTTTCAAAAGGCGGAGGTATGTCACGGTTTTCTAAACTGCATTTCCAAAACTGACGGGGCATGTAGCCAAAAACCTAATCGGCCGATTTTGATGAAATTTGGTATAAATCTTTCTAACCGCATTGTCTAAAATATGACCCTAAGTGTTTTTGAAAATTAAAAAAAAACGTACTGTTTATTGGAAAATGTAGCCTTTTTTTGGAAAACTAAATTTTTCCGTTTCAAAGCATACCATTTAATCGATTTTCAACATTTCTCACTTTTCCTTGGTTCATATTCTGCGTGTGCGTGTCAATGAAAAAAAAAATATTTGTTGTTTTTTTTCAGACTAATCCCGCCGACGCTATGTGTCACGCCGTCTGACAAACCCCGTCGCAATCCGTTTAGAAGATCGTGCCATACCTCCGCAATTTTTGAAGATTAATAAATAAATAAAAATACCATATAATAGCCGAAAGTAGTAATAAAACAAACCTTAAGTTTTAAAAGTGTTTAAGAATACTTTTTTTTTTAATCATGAAAATCAGCAATTTTTTCCTCGCCCCGTTAAGATTATAAGTAGTTACAGTGCGGAAGAGTGATCAGACGTGAAAAATAAAACACTAGATCAATTTTTCGGAGCAGCCTTTTCTCTAAATTCACCATATACAGTAATTAGCCCCCGTTTAGTCGGTACGAACTCACCCGCTCTAAAAGCTCAATGAACTTTACACGAAATATCTCACTGAAAATTCATTTCTTAAATTCAAATACCTACAACTTTTGAATAAAACAATATTTTTTAAATTCCGTACGTACTTCTCTAGGTATTCTAATGTAGATTGACGAGAATTTTTGTTTTTTGTTCTAGGTAAAAAATTGCGGATGCTAAATATCACGCCGCGCAGCGCCTAAAAAAAGATAACAAAAGAAAATATTAGTAGTCGGCCGTTTTGTACATCGAAAAAAAAAATGCATTTTCTAAAAGCTTGATATTCATACTAAATAGATGTGTAATTAATTTTATGAGCGAACCGCTTTTTCATACGAAAAAAATGGTTAAGGCGTTACCCCCACTTGTAGCGCAAAAAAAGGCCTTTTTCATGATTTTTTTAAAGAAAACTACAAAACTTTTTTAATCGATCAATATACCATCTAAAAGAAGACATCTTGAAGAACTTTCAGTCATTTTTTTATTGAAAAATATTACATTGTTTAGTGGCAAATGGCCGTCAATGAAATAATGTTTTTATATACACGGTTTGCGGTGACCAACATTGCGGCGAAGTGGATCATCTGAAGAAAAAAATGCGGATGGATTTAGTCAAATATAAGTATAAACTAGTCTTTAATCGAAGGATTTAAAAAAATATTCATTTTTCACCAAATGGAGGACAGTCGAAGTTAATGGTTCGATTTTAACGAAAAAAAAAACGGCCATTTTTTTTCGAAAAAAAAATCGAACGATTAAAGACTACATTTTTATGTATTAAATAAGCCTGCAAAATTTCAAGAAGATCGGTTCATTAGTGTTCGAGTAATCTTGCTCACCGACTTCAGAAATGCCATTTTGAGAAAAACGCGTTTAAAGTTTCAATTTCAGTTTACACGAAGAAAATATTTTTTTTTTGTAAACTTACATAGAGTCATCTATTCCGGGCCCGTTTTTATAAATTCCAGTCTATTATATGAACGTTGTGAATGCCAGGTATACGACCCTTTTCATCGAACAATGCATTGAAGATCGGAGGGAGGGTCGAGCGCGCCTGACGGCAGACTAGCCGGTCGTTTACACAACGGATTCTTCTCTTTCAACGCTCATATCTCAGTTAATTTTGTTCGGATCGACTTGAAATTTTCAGGACATATCCTACGATACTTACACTTCAAAAAAATGCAATAAAAAAAATCGATTTTTTTTAAATCGCAAGTGGGGGTAACCCCTTAAATTCGCACATGACATTATACCCGTTACTGTGGCCTAAGGCCTTAAAAATCTCAACGAGCTATTAGACAGCGCAGAACAAAAAGACTCCTCATCTTGGCCCCTCCACTGGTGCTTAAAGCTTCCACCAAATCAACGACATGGACATCGAGGGCAAAGGAACAAACTACAGTTCCAAGATTACGTAGTCCCCAACTACACACGTAATGTACACGTATAAAATACCGGACTAACGAGCTGTAAGTGCGGTGATACAGCAGCGCAATGTACATCGAGGAATCTGCCTACGGCTAGGCTCTTTGCATGAGAATATCAGAAGTTCTCTCTCGATGTACAGCCTGCAGGTTTGCGGTGGAAAGGGTTGCACCCCTACGACGCGCGTGCCGTTCGCTGTAACTCTCCAGGTTCAAGTTAATTCCCCTCGTTAGGTTAACGGTGAGCGTGGGAGGAGGGGGGGGGGGAGAATGCACGAGAGAGAAAGAGAAATATTTTATCTCCGTCTTTCCCGTTCTCCACCGTCCATAGATCGGCTTTCTCGAAGAGTCTCGCGATCTTTGTCGTGCCGGAGCCATTCAGTTAGGCACACGCGGGACCGCATTGCGGAACGTGCGTTTTTTCCACAACCCTCCCCCCCTAAAACCATGCAAATGCGCAGTAGCTACGTGTATAACGAATAATAATTATTATTATTAGCGTTACGATATAATTATACTCCTTGTGAAAAATGTTGGGCCTGAAGGCAGGCTGGTGAGGTTCGCCGGGTTCGTGACGGCAGCGGCCAAAAATAAGTAAGTCCGTAGGAAAGAAAGGCCCGGAGCTTCGAGAAAACGTGAGACGAAAAAATGTCTGTATACAGGGTGTCCTGCTACTAATGGATAACCCTGCAACTGTCGATAGGTCAGATCATGTCCTATATGCTGGAATTTCAGTTTAGTTAAAGTAACACGGTTTTCGAGATATTGGGCTTTTTGTATTATTTTTTTTAATCCTCTACTTTTGGTTGTCGCGTGTGATTTCTGCAAATGATATGAATCGACAATAACTAACAAGGAAAGGTTGCGAGGTCGATCGCTCCGATTTCAATGAAATTTGCCATGCTTGTAGAATGGGTAAAAATAGTCAACACGTATTTTTTTATATCTGCGGAACCCGATTTTTTAGGGTTGAAACGCACCCTCGAAAATTGGGGTGTCCATAACGTTTTAACGGTAGTAGATGTGAAAATTTTTTAACTGCGACAATATTTATTTTTTCCTGTACTATACATTGGATAATGAGAACGATAATGTTATGGACTCAAAACGAAAACCACCCCTATTTTCGAGGGTGCATTTCACCCCTTAAAAATCGGTTTCCGCAGATATAAAAAAATACGTATCGCCTATTTTTACGCATTCTACAAGCATGCCAAATTTCATCGAAATCGGAGAGGTTGACCTCGCAACCGTTCCTTGTCAGGTTTTTAAAGTAGTCGGCACGATGTGCATATTACATTTTTTTTACACCGCAGGCTATCGAAGTCAGATGTTAGAATTGGTTTGTATGAGAATTCTGCATATGAGCTTTTTTCACAAAGTTTTCTTAACATTTGAGGTTAAGAAGGAGACTTTTCTAGATAAAACAAATAACTAAGAGTATTTTTTGAAAAACCGGCCGAAAAAAGTGATGTTTCGTAGAAATGGCATGCGAAAAACCAAAAGCAGATAATCTTTACCTCGAAACCCGTGGGACTTTTACTCAACTGAAATTTCAGCATGTAGTAGGACGTGATTTGACTTATCGATAGTTGCAGGGTTATCTATTTATGACAGGACACCCTGTATATGTATATATATATATATATATATATATATATATATATATAATAGAAGGATATAAACTCTGGCAAATGAGAAAAGAAATAACGAAAACACGGTCCTATAAAGCCTGGTATACGTATAGAGAATAATTATCGCATGAATTAGCCCGGTGAGGTCGTGCCCGGAACTCTTGCCCCTGTGGAGAGTCGAGGAAAGTAACGAGTCGTGCCAGTCGCGGTTTACTCTCGCGTGCCATTGGCAAAAAGTTGAGCGGGGACCAGGAGAGGGTGGTTGAGGATTTGAGGTTAGCACAACGAGGCGTATCGCTTCCACCTGCGAGCGTGTAACAAGTTTGTATTCCGAATACAAGAGCTGCAACTAAATAACCAAGTACAGCAGCTGGATAAAGAAAAGTTTGCAAATGAGACACGTAAGGGAATTCCGTCCGTGTGCATGGACGGTCGTAGGTAAACGAGCCTACGAATGTGAAAGTGTATCAATCCACTGCGAGTTATTTTATTTACCCGGTATCACTCCGAATGAACTGGCTTTTACTCAGCCGTATAGCGGAAGTGAATACATTTCCGCGTCCATACAGAGTGCTTCGCTAAACTCGGGTCTGGCATCAAAACTTGACGGCTCTCAAGACTTCCGGGTTCATTGAAGACTGCAATTGATTGCGATGCGGTTCACCCCGATTCGCCGTCACGTATATATACGCGAGGCGTGGATTACAGGATTGAATAATAGATACGTTAATCCAGTTTATTGTCGGGGATGAGGAATTAGCGAAGGTGCTATCAAGATGAAGGGCTTTCGAATGGTGTATGCCTGTAGATAGGGCATTCAGCGAGGTTACTCCAATTTTAAAGTCAGTGGACTTGCCTTCATGTGTCCCAATGGGATTGGGAAAGTGTCTCGGGGCTCTGAAAGGCCCTTCTCATACATTACCCAAGTAACGTGTATGTGGAGCTTACGGAGTCGTTCCAACTGTCACGGGTGTGTTGGTGAGCTGTCGTCGAAGTGTGCATTGCCAGAAGGCAAAAGAGAGCAAGATACCGAGAGAGAGAGAGAGAGAGAGAGAGAGAGAGAGAGAGAGAGGCAGAGAGAAAGGGGATGATGGAAGTGGGTAAAGACGTATATGTGGTTCAAATCGTCGTGAGGAGTCATGCACGAGTATTGCGTGTACACGACTTGGAACGATTGAGCCAGGCTATCCATAGAGCTGATGGAGCAAGAGGGAAGAGGTGTTGGAGGATGGAGGAGAGGTGGATAGTGGTTTTCGAGAAGGAAATTCGAGAGAAGCATATAGTGGAAGGGCTGGAGTCCTGAGAGCAGAACAGAGTACAGTGACGTTGTGCCAAGGTGCTTTAGAGCTTGCGAGATCTCCCAAGTTTCAAAGCATCCAATCTATTACGACCAGTTCGGCATTAGTAATGTGTCGCAATGCCTGAGTGTTCCTATCTCGGATGTGGCAATGTACAGTCGCACCAATACAAAGGGGCGAGGTGAGGCTAGAATGAACCAGGGACGTGAACTCTCAAATGATGGACGCAGCCTATGATAGGATTTTTTTTATCGTAGCCGTAGTTTGTACTTTGAAAGCACTTCGCCGGACGTATGCTGTCAGGAAAATAATTATTGATTCTTTTCTGGTATTTTGGAGAGAGTAAAAGGAAACGTTGGGCGGACTTTTCGTATGAGGAATATCACTTGGGTGTCTGCCTTCGATTTTGCGGATTTGGAAGCTTAAAGGGGTAAGGCACCCCTTACTTCAAGATCCTTATTGCAGTTTTTTTTAAATTTGGAATGTTTTGCCGGTTCTAAATATTTCTACAAGGTTGATTGATGTTTAGAGAGTGGAGAAATTTGCGAAAAGCGATGGGTTTGGAATTCTGCGAACAATCGAAAAAACATGGGAACTCCATAAATAAAATGGCTATTTGAAGAGAAAATGATGGTAAAGAGAATGCGCTTGAAGCGAAGTTTCAAATCTACACCAAAAATAAAGTATCGACGATTCAGTGAAGGCACTTTTTATGGCCGTGGTGGGATAAAATTTGGCTTCTTAATCTTTTTTATAGGGTGTAATCGATGTATTTTTATACCCTGAACACGAATGCACCATTCATTTGTCCAAAAAGCTTAGTTTGTAATTTCGAACATCGTCAAAAGAGTGCCGAAATATGTTGCTTGCGTTGAGCTGGCATAATTTTGAGCCTACGGAAACGAACTCGGTAATATTCGTAATCGACATGAAATTTTCTATTAGGTAGGCCCTGAAACGGTGTAAGGGTCGAAAAAAATATTTTCGACCCTTTTGGCCACTTAAAAAAATCGCCAAAATCGCGAAATTTCTAATAGCTTTGGTTCTTTGAGGAATGGATATTTATCGGGCGAATTTCGGAAAGATTTTTTCAGACTTAGATAATACCGATTTGATTTATCCCGAAATCTCAATCTCTTTTCCCAGAAAGTAGAGAACGCGCATAAAGCGGAATTCCGAATCCCAACCGAAAATCAATTATCAACGATTCAGTGAAGGATCTTTATTTTTACCATAGTGGTGAAAACATTTGTTTGAATTTTTTTTAAGTTCCTGTCGATGTCATTTTATCCCTTCAATATGAGTTCACCATTAATTTCCCCAAAAACTCTCAATGTTCATGAAAAATCGTCGAAAATGTATGGAATGTGCCCCCCTTAACCTTGTGATCCAGCAAAAATGCAAAAATACGTAAACTATAATTTATCGTCGCTTCATAGTGTTACCCATTTCGATTAACTTGATGCACCCCTTCGTAATGTGGAGTGAGTGAAAGAAAAATAAAGGGGTGGTGTATTCCTCAATTTTCGTTTTTTTTTGTACAATGTATCCATAGTTTCCATCGTTTTGCATCAGAAGAATTTTCGTTTCTATTTCATTGAAATCGGTGGGCTGCTCGCTGCCCAATCTGCAAGATCAGCCCTTGACATGACTCACCCTAAGGGGTGATGTCATCCCTTAATACCGTTCTACCACCGATAAAAAAATACGTAAAAGTTTTGATGCTCTACCATATACACGAGTTCCAACAAAATCGGAGACAGATACTAAAGTGATGTGTCTCGTTTCCCCAAAACGGAAACATCCGCGCGTTGAAATAAACTTCTGTTTCCAATCAACATTCGTAAAATTACAAATTTCTGCAACCGTTCGCAACTTTCTCCTGGTCTTGTTATTTTTCGCGGGTGTTCCATTGTGCCTGCATGCTTGCCTGCTTTTAGGAAACCCAATGCTCCGATCTTCTACTACCTGGAGAAAGGTGTGTCTGCAGATGTAGCTTATGTGTTGGAGCTATACAAGAATAACGCGAAATGCACGTGAAGTTCGTGTTGGATTCACCTGGGAAATGGTTAGTTAGAGAGTCGATGGTATTGAGTTGATGTTAGTGGAGGACTCATGCCGAATTGGGAATTGGAAAGAGCAAGACCGAGCCAAGAAATGTGTATAAAATGTAGGGAAACTCAAGGGAGAAGGATTCGAGATGAGGGATTGAGTACAGCAAGCTGCACTGTATCAGAGCCAATCGAAGCGAATGGGGTTTGCAAGAGATCTTGAACATCAAAACTTGCTTGAGCGAAACAAAACTATCTGAGTAGATCTGCAGTACATCTATACAATATAGATACACGCGCTTGATGCTTGCTAAAGATGCTGATTCGAAGATTAGTTACCCCATGCAAAGAACTGACATGGGGCACAAGACCAGTCCGACCTTATCCTAAACTCGTATTGCACTTGATGGTGATGCTAACCTATACACACTGGATGTGTGTATAGGTTAGCATCACTAGAGGCTGGATGGATACCTTACCTCTCGTGAAGGGCCTTGGTCGTAAGCGTCTTTAGTCGTGGAACGAGGCAATACTCGATTTTGTAACGACATGCCTCGACCTTTTGGAAAGCCATAGTCAAAGAGCGAACTTCAACGTTACGCGGGTGGGGCTGGAAGCTGCTACAGGCAGATTTGAAAGGGTGGCTACGATAAAGCCAACGACCAAACTTACCCCATTCGCGTTTCCCGTTTGCATCGCTGGGATGAAAGCAAGCACGTTCCCTCTATATCCTCCCACACCTGTCCACACATGGGCATAAAAAAGACGCAACGACTGCCACGCGCGAATGTTTCGTCATGATGATATTACGAAGCCCGGCAACGTTCTCTCTAGCCATTCTTACATTCACCCGCATCCAGCTTGGTCCACGGGTGACTGTGTCACACACATCTTCACTCTTGGAGCATTCCCATTTCCATACACTTTTCCCACTTGTATCCCTTGTTGTTGAAGATGTTTCACATCCTTTTGTCATCGAATGGTCATTGCGATGCTGCGGACCTCTTTGTGCACAATTGCCAAATGGACTTGTTGTTTTTTCTGGCAGAACTAGCAAATGCGGTGTTTGATTTTTTTGATGTAGTCATGTTTCAGTTGAACATTTCCGGCCAATATTTGGAATAAATTGAGGGTGGACATTGCGTAGCCAGGACCTTTTATCTCTGGAATTATCCTTCTCCCGTAGACTAATGGAACATTGGAGAGGCCACTTACCTTGCCCAAGAAGTTCCTTTGATTCAATGCGGACAATGACGTCGAGGCGCTAACGTGATCAGCGAATTCTACGAACGCATAATGGTCGCCACCACCCTGGAAGACAAAAGAAATACCTTTTTTCAGATACAGAAGTCATTGGAGGCATCAAAGGGGAACCTTAATGCGATGATCCACCAGTGCATGGAACTCGCAGCTTACGTGAGTCGCAGGGACACATTGTACTGGCTACGCGGAGGAAAAAAGCGGCAGGATTTCTCGGATAAAAAAGAGAACAGAGGGTACGGAAAAAACAACGCAAAAAGAATGAGTAAACCTCAAGATGGCTTCCCATATTGTCACGCCGCGCTCTTCTTTCTTCTACCGATATTACGTGTATCTGTCTGAGGGACGTTACATCCTGACGAACGTGACGCATGCAATATCAGGACGGTACTTTCCGCGACGAAATAAAATAGTATCCCCCGCAACATTCACGCCAACTGTCCCGAAATATCGTAACTACCTCGAATGTCAATTTTTTCGTGTCCTGCTTGGATGAGGAAAATTAACGTTACCGTCATTCGAGGCAAACATTTGTGCAGGTAGGCAAAGGGCGCTCAAAGGGAAAAAAACTATCACGTCGTTATGCATGCAATAAGTACGAAAAAATTCATCTTTTGGTACGCAAAAGAAGCCTCGTCGTCCACGAGCCGTCACTTACCGCCGGAAAAATGAGTAACAATGCAGAGAGACGTAACGAAAAAAAAGCCCCCAGCTGTCCTCACGTAAGCTAATTGCATGCGCAGTTACGACCAAACGCTAATTACTTATTGTAACTTTTATTAGCAATTAGCGCGGGCGATAATTGCTTTCGGTAATTGGACATCAGCTTCGCCTCTCCCTCGTTCCAGGTTCTTCCTGCTCGCTAGCTTTTTCGCGCACGGTGAGCGCCGACTTGGTGCTCTTAACACGAGTACAGAGAGCGAGAGAGCGAGAGAGAGAGCTGGGAAGAGAGGCTGGAAAAAGTCCAACAATTCTCTCGCGTTTTAAGGTCGTGGGATTTTAACGGAATTTTGTGATTGGAATTCCACCACTCTCGAACACTCAAATTTCGACTAACACGAAAGCACAGGGGTGGACTTTGGTTTAGTCGCCATAACGTTTCCTCGCCGTTATGCCGGAATGCTCCACAAAAGTTCGGTATATTTACTACGCGTACGTAACGTACAACCCTCTGCATTGCCATAACAACGAAAAGATCGCTGGTGAGGAGAAAAACTACGAAAGGTGTGGAAACATTGTACAGTGGGTGAGGAGAGAAGTGGATGATGTGGCGCAGTGAGGGAGAAATGAGGAAAAAGGAAGAGAAGGCGCTAGACCATAATGAAACGTAATGATTCGAAACGAATTTGCCGGTACACACACCAACGGTGGTCCTAGTCGCGGAATATCCTTCCAGTGAGCAAATGAAATTAATTAGATTTACCCAAGCGAAGAGAGTATTAGCTTAAAGGTCGTACAACTTTATCCCCTTCGTTTACCCCTCGGAGACGTCGTTTTCTTGTTGCCACACACCCCATCGAATACAATGTGTGTGTGTGTGTGTGTGTGTGTGTGTGTGTGTGTGTGTGTGTGTGTGTGTGTGCGTGCGTGCGTGCGTGCGTGCGTGCGTGCGTGCGTGCGTGCGTGCGTGCGTGCGTGTGTGTGTGCGTGTGTGTGTGTGTGTGTGTGTGTGTGTGTGCAGGTATTGAAAATTAAAGCTTCGATTAATTTTTCCTAATTTTTCAGGCGTTTTCAAATGCCCAAATAGGGTTTTACAATCGGCACAGTAGTGGCCCACGACTGGTTGCCAGACAACAATCGATGGCGCGGAAATGGCTATATAAACGGGCCAGATCCGCACCATGCATGGTTGGTAATGGTAAACCATGAATGGTTGCTAAGACTTGGCCAACTATCATACGCCCATATTGGCCCAGCAACGGCTGCCGGATCTTCTGCCAGAAATGAAAAACAAAAAATTGACAAATCATGAATATACAAATTCTAGTAGGATCTGTATTGTTTTCTTATGCTTTACTTATGTTCATGTACATAGAATAATTGCATTAAAAACGCTTTCTGCATCGTTCAAGTTTTTATCTTTCATCGGGATCGAACCTGCGCCTTTCGTTCTAGTGTCGAGCGCCCTATCCACTTAGCCATTCTAACACTTACAGAATCCATCGTTTGTTCGCTCCTTACTTTTATGCGGATAATTTTTTTCGTGACATTAAAGTTTACCGACAATTTTTTTAGTCCATTTAGGCTGTAAAAATAACTCGCTCGTTTTGGGTAAAGTTCCGAAAAGCATACTCCTCTGATCGAGCTGAAATTTTGCACCGAACTTCCTCCCATTATCCTAAGAGAAACCGTTAACGGATTTTTGACGACTAGCAATAGTTTTCGATATATCGCATTGTAAAGTTTATTATTTCACGCCATACGAGTATATCTATATATCCGATAGATACCCCCCACTCCTCTGGCCGCGCTGCTTCCAGGCAAATAGTGCTCGCCCGTATGTGCATATCACTTGCCATGTGGGATGGGTTTGTTTGGGTTTATTTAATATAGTAGAAGCGCAGTACAATAAATAACTTTCAATATACGATATATCGAAAACTATTGCTAGTCGCCAATATCCTTTTAAAGGTTCTCTTAAAATATTGAAAAGAAGGTCGGTGCAAAATTTCAGCTTTATCAGTAGAATATGCTTTTCGAAACCTTATCCATTGTTTTTACGTGTTACAGTTTAACGACCTGTATTTGCAAAACGCCCAAAAATAAACCATCAATGGCTGGACTAGATCTGGCAAGCCGTTCATCCGCCTACGATACCCCAATGCTGATCGCCATATTATCGGTGCGATGGTATTGGCCCACCAATGGCTGGCATAGATCTGGCAAGTCGTTCATCCGCCAACGATACCCCAATGCTGATCGCCATATTATCGGTGCGATGGTATTGGCCCACCAATGGCTGGCATAGATCTGACAAGCCATTCATCCGCCTACAGTACTCCAATGCTGGTCGACGAATTATTGGCCGATTATCAGCAAACCGTTTAATGGCTGAAAGCTGGCATTTTTTTTATGACAGGCGACCCTATATGGTTGGCCGTGTCGCTGCGTAAAAGTTCTAAATACATAATATTGGGGGTTCGCGTTTTCGAACCGTCAATCATGTATTTTCCATTGTCCAGGTTGAACTTTTTTTAAGGATAAGCAACAGATGAAAATGTCTAAAGTTTGCTTCATGTTTGGTGGTTTGAGTGGACTAAAAATACATTTTCTGATAAAATCCAATATGTCTCTTGAATCCCGAACATTTCTATTCGATGTCCTTTTCTTCATTATCTTCATTATGGTACTATTCTGAACCGAGTTATTCGTGATGAAGGCAAAAATAACACTTTGAACCTGGAAGGTTTATGAGTAGTGAAATTGAAGTACTATATGTTCGGCTGTGTGGGCGAGAAAGTATCCGCAGCAGGTACCAGGTATTTTTAAGTCCGCTAGAAGATCACATGGGTAAGGTGTCCATCCAATGGAGCAGAAAAGTGACATTATGAAAATCATTTGGAGGTTGAATGTATCAGGTGTAAGCATTGATTCGGTGCCCTTTATGAATCTTGTTTGTTAACTCCAACGGCATAGTATTAATTCGTACACCTAATAATGTCCGACAACCCAACAAGTTGAAGGACCGAAACTTTTAGACCAGACAATGGCGCTGAGTACTTGTCTCGAGAACTTAAAGGGATGTTACAACAATGTGGGATTCAGCACCAGTACTTTTGATCTGTGCCTGATTGATCCGCAAACAGTCAATAAGGCTGTAGATCGTCCGCAGGACATATGGCGCCCTGTCATTCGCAAATATGAGAAATCACTGATCGACAATAACACTTAGCTAGTGGCAGATACTTCATATGGGAACAAACTAGCACATACAAAATGGACATTCCAAACCGAAAAGACTATCATACATGCAGTCGGATCATGCGAAGCGTTCCATTCATCCAACGAAAAAATCGTTCAGTCTGTGCAGACCTCCAAAGTTGGCAAAAAAAAGTATTCTGTAGGGCGGCAAACAGCGAATTGTTCAAAAACTGGAAAGTTAAACCATCGAAATACTTCTTTTGGAACTGCTTCAGCAGAATTTTTCGCAGAGATCCAACTATGTGAAAACGCCTCAAGTTTGACATTTCTAGTGATCATTGTATGACTGATTGATCTGCAGACAGTCAATGAGGCTTTAGATAGTCTGCAAAAGGACATGTGGCTTCCTGCTCCCATGCGCAACGATGAAAAACCACAGATTCAAAATAATTTGTAGCTAATAGTGGCAGGTTCTCCACATAGGAAAAATGTATTCCATACAAAATGGACATTCCAACCCAAAAGGTACATCACACATGTGGTGAGGTCATGCAAATCGTTACATTCACCCAAATAAAAAAAACCTTCACCCTGTGCAGACCCGCAACATTGGAAAAACTATCCTGCAGGACGGAAAATGGTAAGTCGTTCATAAACTAGAAAGATAAACCTTCGAAATGCTTCTTTTGGAACTGCTTCACCAACATCTTTAGCAGCCAACCAACAATGTGAAAATTACTCAAGTTTGTCACTCTTTCAGTGTTTCTTTGGTGTTGAACGCCATCGTGCATTCACCTCCACACATACCCGCTCGCTTACACAAACATTTACACACGACACGATAAACCATTCTCGAAGCGTGCATAAAAACTTTCTCGGAGGAGAACACCGCGCTGCACTGCTTTCCTTATATCTCCACTAGAGCATTACACAGTCTCATTTTCTACTTACTCTTCTAGGTAGGGCAGACGGGAGCGCACCCTACCAAACCGCTGAATCGCCTTTTGACGAAGATTCATACTTTATCGCTAAATTATAAAGCCGCTTTGCGCGCAGGAGAAAATTACAGGGCGTAAACTCGCGCCCGGAGCTTTTATCGAGCACAACAGCGGCAGCTGCGGCAAGAGAAAGAGGGAAAATCCTCGCGCGTCCAACGCCGGATTGTACCGGGAATTTTTAATGAAATCTATTTAATAGCTAAAGCTCCACTTTTCCTCTCATAACCACCCCCCCCCCCTCCCCCTCATTTCTCTCTTCCGCTGTTCGGGCGCAGTCGTTCTCGCACCGTGCACTTTACGTTCCCTCCTTTCCCTTGCTCACTCGACCAAGCTTGTGTTTTTTTTTTTTTGCAAAAATTGCCCCTCCCGCAATAGTCGCCCGCGAGTGCGCACTCACGTTTATTATTTATGAGCGCGCGCGCGCGCATTATCCCGAAAATATGTGATACCACGCTGACCCGAACTGGCGATGACCCCGACGAGAGCGTGAGATGGAAAAAGAGAAAGAACGAGGATTGAAGAGGGGTTGATTTTTATAGTGGATGGGGCAGGATAAAGTGGGCATGCGAACGCGCGAACGTTGTTTCGTATCCGCGGCAACCATTAATCTCGTCCAACGAAAATTGGTTTGCATTTGGAAATCGCACGAGCGAAGCCGGGAATCCTCGAAAGCCACGTACACGATGCGCCGTGTACATGATCCGCTGTGTCAGTGAAGGCGAACCAATGCACGAGGACGCATGGAGGAAAGGAGCAAGGGGAAGGGAGAGAAATTGATGCGCGCTGTATCTTCGATGAGTAAATCGCAATGCATGAAGGAAACAGACTGAAATCCTTGGACAAACCGGTTCAGGACAGGTGGCTTGAAATTGTTTGGTATATTCAAGGTCTTCTCACTTTAGACGCTCAAAAAGGGTATTTTCATGATTTTTTATAAGTTTACATTATAGATATTGGTACAAAAGTTGTTACACTTAATGAATACACTTTCGAAATAGATGTAAAAAAATGTTTGATGTATTTATATAACCCAAACAAACTTTAAGGGGTTATACCAGTGTAACACTTTCGAAAAAATCGATTTTTTTGCTTTTTTCGACAATTTATACTTTCAAGAATATGAGATGAGTTTTTTATACTTTCAAGAATATGAAAAGAGATTTTTCAAATTTGCTGACATTGTAACTCAAAGAGC
Organism: Ophion ellenae; assembly: GCA_963210295.1. Lineage (NCBI taxonomy): Eukaryota > Metazoa > Arthropoda > Insecta > Hymenoptera > Ichneumonidae > Ophion > Ophion ellenae. Next base: position 32,680,129 of record OY723394.1, on the reverse strand, counting down.
AATTATCCGATTGACTTGAAATTTGAACTGAGTACTCTTGAATATATTTACTCTACAATGACGTAGGATATTTTGGATTGGATGAAAATTGACGATTTAACATTGAAAAAAAACGACCTTTTTATAGGTAAGAAAACAGACTTTTTTCATAACTACGTCATTTTGTGAGATTTTTGTATTTTTCGAAAATCCTACGTCACTGTACAGGAAATACCTCCCAGCTTAACGATTTTTTTTCCTTTTTCGGTTTCAGCTACTCAATCGGCCGGAATCATGTCAGCAGTGGAGGAACTTTTTTTTGCGCCTCCGAAGGCAGCCCATAAGTCACTTGGATCTGAATATTTTTCTATGAAGAAATTATGTAATATAGGTCAAATATAGCCAAATATTTTCTTAATTTTCCAAAACATTTAAGGGGTTACCCCCACTTGCGATTTTGAAAAAATCGATTTTTCTTTTATTGCATTTTTTTGAAGTATAAGTATCTGAGAATATGTCCCGAAAATTTCAAGTCGATCCGAACAAAATTGACTGAGATATGAGCGTTGAAAGAGAAGAATCCGCGTTGAAAGAGCGTTGAAAGAGAAAATTTAAAAGCGTTTTTCTCAAAATGGCATTTCTGAAGTCGGTGACCAAGATTACTCGAACACTAATGAACCGATCTTCTTGAAATTTTGCAGGCTTATTTAATACATAAAAATGTAGTCTTTAATCGTTCGATTTTTTTTTTTCGAAAAAAATGGCCGTTTTATAGCCAAAAAACGGCCGTTTGTTTTCGTTAAAATCGAACCATTAACTTTGACTGTCCGCCATTTTGTGAAAAATGAATATTTTTTAAAATCCTTCGATTAAAGACTAGTTTATACTTATATTTGACTAAATCCATCCGCATTTTTTTCTTCAGATGATCCACTTCGCCGCAATGTTGGTCACCGCAAACCGTGTATATAAAAACATTATTTCATTGACGGCCATTTGCCACCAAACAATGTAATATTTTTCAATAAAAAAATTACTGAAAGTTCTTCAAGATGTGTTCTTTAAGATGGTATATTGATCGATTAAAAAAGTTTTGTAGTTTTCTTTAAAAAAAATCATGAAAAAGGCCTTTTTTGCGCTACAAGTGGGGTTAACGCCTTAATTGAGTACTTTTCTTCCAAAAAAAATCCCGAAAAATACCCAAATTTTCAGCGTTCACACTGGTATAGCCCCTTAACGTCCATTTTGCGTAAACGCCATGTCTATAAACTGCCTACCCGATCCGTACTGAACCCCAAAATTGGATGAAAAAATGTAACGATATCGCAAAAGGGATTGGGCGAAGCCCCATCACACCACCTGGCCGAGGTGAATCTTCAGGTTTGATCAGCGGTTACGATCTTGTGGTTACGAGCGTGGGAATCCAGCCAGGGCCATGCGGATCGAGATTTCAAGTGCGGCTTAGATTTGTGTGGACGAGACCTTAAACACATATCCGCGCGATGTTGGGGACGTGGACCGGCAGTTGGAAGAGTTAGGTATATATCTCGTGGCGTATACCTATCGCCTTGTAAACAAACGTTCCGATCGAGCTGCGAAGCAATATCGACAGATATTGACGAAGTGCGCGGCAGTCTCCTCGTCGTTTGTACACGAGCATATGCGTGCTTGAGGGTGTGCGTGTATTTACATACGCCTACGCACTCACACCGACATTTGTGTATGGATCTTTCGCACGCTCTCGGCCGCGGCTATGGACGGGGGAATTGGACGAGGCCTAACCGCGGATACGTGGTGGTGGACGTTGTATTCTCGAAGAGAACGACCTTGGAAAACGTACGAGGGAGAGAGAAGGAGCGATGGAGGCATGGCGAGTGGGGCTGAGAGTGGAGGGAGCGCATTAGCCTCGTTGTTTGTATTTGGACAGAGGGAAACGCTGGACATTGTAATTAGGCAGGACACATCGCGCCCCTGGGACGCGGTGTACGGAGGGCGAGAGGCGCAGCCTCGTTGGTAGAAGTTCGTGCCGACGATGCTGGTACACCGTTGCCTCCAGTCGCAGTCTCGGATGCTGGCTCTGGTATCAGTGGATGTTCCATCGGTAGCATCACCGGTATGAGTCCCACCAGGAGCAGCATCACCGTCAGCCCCGTTAAGGTTAGTATTAGTAATGGTGGTGCGATGATGGTTTAGTAGTGGCGTTATAACGGTTGCCCTGTTCAACATGATGATCCGCACGTATACGTATGTGAATTACAAATGGATTGAGGAGTAGAGGACAACGAGGGAGAGATGACTCCCATGGGATTGTCCAGGTATATATGGTCTGGGTATAGCATGCTGGAGGTCCAGAGAGAGAGAGAGAGAGAGAGAGAGAGTCGATGGTACTACCTTCTGTATCCTCGATTCTCCTCCTCGCTATGCGCCAAACTCTGCGAGTCCACCCCATACCTCGAAACAACCGGACGAAGCGGAATCCCTTGTGCCACACATTCACCGTTAGCAAGCGTAGCGCCCAATATGCCCCCGGTGCGCACATACTTCATTTGGGCTGATTATGGCCGCGAACCAACCCTGTTACAGCTTCTAGCTCTTCGCTGCGCTGGGAGAGGATCCCAGGGTCGAGCGATCTGCCATCCTATACGTTCTCCTCGATGACCATCTATATAAATATATATATGGACTTATACGCATAGATACATACATGTTCTACAGTCAGGCTTCGTTTTGTCCCTTCCACACTGGGCGGAACACACACACACAACAGGAGAAGCATTCGACAGCCGTGCTGGGATGCGGACCCAACATGGAAAGTGCTCGGGGAGCTCGTTGAGTTGAATCACCTCCTAACCTATCACATCGCTAATACCTGATGGACTGCAGGCTCCTGCCATTCTATCACTCGCAAACCTCGTCAGGATCCCTTTCACGACGTCTTTATCGCCCTTTCGCCCTTTCTCTTCCTTATCTCTGTTTATTCATCTCGCGGAAGGACTACTGACGACGACTCATGGGAATTGCAGGCGCGTTACAGCGACGGGAAAACGGCGGAAAGAATCCGCCTGGTGGAGCTGGCGGAAGTTTAGGATTTTACGGTAATTTGACGGCTTGTCTTAGGGGGTCAGGACACGGTAACGGGTATAAAATCATGTGCGAATTTAACAATTTTTCGTATGAAAAAGTGATTCATTCATAAAGAGAATTCACTCATCTATTTAGTATGAATGTCAAGCTGTTAGAAATTTTTTTCTCCTATGTATAAAATGGACGACTACTAATATTTTCTTTCGTTATATTTTTTAGGCGCCCCACGGCGTGACATTTGGCATCCACAATTTTTTACCTAGAACAAAAAACAAAACTTCTCGTCAATCTACATTAGGATGCCTCGAGAAGTGCGTACGGAATTTAAAAAATATTGTTTTATTCAAAAGTTGTAGGTATTTGAACTTAAGAAATGAATTGTCAGTGAAAAATTTCGTTATAACTGCTCATAAACTGCTCATAAAATGAAAAGTTTTCGATTAATCAAAAATTCCGTACGTACTTCTCTGCAAAATGCAATTAGGAACATAACTTTTAAATTTGAAGTGAATCGAGTGATAATTGTTGAAGTTATTTGTCACCCCAATTGGAAAAAAAGCTGTTTTGAGAAGTTTCGAGTAGTCGGCCATTTTGTAAATCGAAAAAAAAAAATATATATATATATATATATATATATACATATTTTCTAACTTCTTCTTTCTAATATATTCTTTCTTCTTCTAACTTCTTCTTTCTAATATATATATATATACATATTTTCTAACAGCTTGATATTCATACTAAATAGATGTGTAATTAATTTTATGAGTAAATCACTTTATCATACGAAAAAATGGTTAAATTCGCACACGATTTTATATCCGTTACTGTGGCCTAAGGCCTTAATGGCCACATTAGTCCACTGGCCCGCAAACTGAATGTTGAGGATGTTTTATGCTAAAAAAAAATTATCCATTTGAAGAACATTATCGTACACGTCCGAAATTGTTCCTACAAAGTACCGAAACCTTATGAGTGTTCTTACGGAAGTTGCTCCACAACTAGCGGCATAAGTACTACGGCTTGCATGTTAATTGTTGTCTATAGGAATGTCAGCGATTCAAAAGAACGTTCACTTTTAGAAAATAAATCGCGGAAATGTTTATAACAAGATGTAAGTTGCGGGTAATAAGGCCTAGCTAAGGGATATTTGAAATAAAATAAAAAATATCCAATTTCATCGACATATTTTAATTATAATCATTATTGAAATTCAGTTTCTACAAAATATAAACGAAAAATGGTAACTTGTACCATAAACATAAACAAAATTGCACATTTTTAAAAACCTTAATAGTAGGCCTTATTTTACTATCGTAGGATAATAAGTACTACGGCTTCAACATACTCAAATAATCAAACTGTACGCTATACATTTGGTATTTGAGATCAATAATCCTCTGCAGCTTTGCATAAACTCAAAGTTCCTCTTCGCACTGCTCGGACAGCTGACACCAAGTTGTTTTCTGACCACAACACTCGTTTTGGAGGCATCAGGATCGAGACACTAAAAATAACAATCAATTAATTAGTAACAAATATGCACACTACTTATTTACATTCGTAACATCTTTAAAGTAATGTAAAATACGTTATAAAACAAAGAAACTTTGCTAGAAGAAGTAGGAGGATAATAAGACCTATGGTTAAATTTAGTAGGCCTTAACAACCGTCGACCACGTATGTAAGAAAAACAAAATAAAATATATTTGGACCACGATACGTTATTCAAATATTTATGATTACCAAAGCTTGAATTAATAAAGATAACGACTGTGATTTTAAATAGATAAGTGTAATGTTAGAAAAATTACTTACGATTTATTCGGACCGATTTTTATTATTGCTGCTGCGCGGCCGCGTCTTATGATGGATGATGCAACACTGGTGGCGGAGAGCGGGGTATCGCGCCTCCGCAAACTTGTGGCGACATATTCGCGCAATAGGCGTTTGTGAGTATGGCCTTGAGCGTGAGCGATTATTTTAAATACGGATTTCGGTATATAAAACCAAATAATCAAAACCGACGTATTTCCCTGGAGGATGTAGGTTAAGGGGTTAGGACACTCTAGAGGCCGAAAAAATAGGCTTTTTGACGATTTGAAAAATCGTCTATTTTTTCGGCCTCTAAAGTGGCCTAAGGCCTTAAAACATGCCATCAAAATCCGAAGTAAATCGTATAAAGCTATGCTGAAAGTTTTTTTCAAGATGGCGACGGTAAATTATTAAAAATTCGGTGAACCGTGGTTCTGTTGCAAGTATCCGAATTGCAGAGAACTTCGCAATTCAGGATCTTCAAGTTTTTTTTACTGACGTGGTCGTTCCTTGTCTTAATCGCCACTTTTGAATCCTTGAAACCAATCTCTGAACATAGTTTTGGAAATGCGGACTCACCATAAATCTGTGTAAGCAATCGGTGACTTTCACCTGCATTGTTTTTCAAATCAGAGTACTGCAGACACACACGTCGAAAAAACAACTTGTCACGGTCCATTTTCAACTCGCACATGTCTCAGCTAAATATGGTGTCTGTTGACTGGAAGTGAGTGGTGTGCCATTCTCCAAGGTGTCTTCAGCAACATCTGTCTGTGCCAAAAGATGAAACACCTAAAGACGCCTGCAGCCGAACAGCGGTTTCCAACGCAACCAACGTGCGAGACCTTGAACCAGCTCGTGCTTCAACCAAAGTCGTAAAAAGTAATTATCGAGCTCCAAACGAAAAAAATAGGAAAAGCAATAATGCAAGTAACTGATCATTGTAACGTCTACATCTAGCTATACCTGCATTCACAATGTTACCCTTATCGCAATTGGAACTTCAATACCGATCAGAATCAATATGCAACGAAGCTGACGAGGTCCAAACAAATTGAAATTGTTAAAATATGCCCCCGCTTCCGCCGTTATGCGCAAAGCGAATGTTATGTGCAAATCTTGATCTTCTCCACGACACGAGACTCTTACTAGATCGACAGTGGCGTGTCTAGAGCTCGTAAAGCTGAGCAACTTGTGCTCGTCCCAGGAGAAATGGTCGAGGGTAGTAAAATTCGTCGAAAAATCAATTAGTTCAAGAAATCCCGAGGATGATCCGGCGGAACCAACTGATTATATGTAACCTGTAAACGTCAGACAGGCCAGGAAGTTCGCATCCTGAAAACTGGATAAAGAGAGGATAAATTCTCTAGTGACGATAAGTCGAAAAATTGTATTACTTTCTCCTCCTCTGTCTCTACGCGACGCACACACACCCACAAACACAAACACGCACGCACACACACACACACCTACAAACACCCACACACACCCTCAAACACACACACACACACCCTCAAACACACACACACACACACACCCTCAAACACACACACACACACACCCTCAAACACACACACACCCACCCTCAAACACACACACACACACACCCTCAAACACACACACACACACACACCTACACACACACACACACACACACACACACACACACACACACACACACACACACACACACACACACACACACACACACACACACACCACACACACACACCCTCACCACACACACACACCCTCAAACACGCACACACACCTACAAACACGCACACACACACGCCCCATATTTGACATCACCGTTACTCTCCCATTCCTGTGATATGTCGTTACCTCTAGTAGCAAACTAGAGCACCTAAAGCGACACTGTGGTCCAGCGAGAAAAGAGCAAACAGAGGACACATTTGGGGAGACCGATCTCACCGGACGATCTTTATTGCCGAAAATCCATTATTTTCTCTATTAGATCGCACCACCCAGATCCTTTACGTCCCTCCTCGGTGTGCGTTATACTCTAGACCCTGCTGTAGCATTTTCGTTTAGCAGTTTTTCTTCCGACTCCACATCGTTTATGACTACCGTTGGACTTCCATCGCATTCGTCCCAGATCTTTTTCCACGCCCTTTAACTAGCGACCAATCCCCAGAATATCTCACTTTCATCCTCTACCTATCTTCACTTTAACTGGATTCCATTAGACTCGAACCTATCCTGATGCATCTCATAGGGCTACATTTATTCGCAGATTCCAAGATTTATGGCCATTTTCATCGGCCAATGGAATCTTACTTTTCTTCTACCTTTTGCACATATTGAAGATCCGCTGATGAATCGCAGCTTCCGAAGCAATCTTTGCAGCGTCAATTATTGGACACCGTCCATCTCTATGCTGGAATCCAACTCATGATCGTCACTATGAACCGTTTGCAATTCCAAAAAGCTGGAAAGATGTCTGCAGGGTGACTTTTTTGCAGCCATACGTCCTTCAATGAATCCAAGTCTAACCAAACTTCATCACTTACACATGATAGAGAGAGAGAGAGATGAAGAGGGACAGAGAGAGACATAGGTGTTCGGCCAGTCGCATAAATCCAGTGGGACGCGGCTGGGCGATAAAGTAAATCGTCTCGCGCGTCCGTCCATTCGTATCGCTGGCCACGATCCGAATATACACCGATATTACAATGCCGAGCGATTCTGCTAGTGTTCCAACAACTGCAACGCCGTGAGGCATGCCGATTGCCGGTTCAGTATACGAGAACATTCCCTCTTGTTCCTCTCTGTCCCTCTGCCCATTTCGGTCGTCCTTCTCTCTCGGGCTCTCTGTTCCCGCACTTCCGTGCTGGAAATGTGCTAGAGCCTTCGATCGTATCTCCAAGCTGCGATAATCTCGTGCAACGATAATGAATCTCTCTCGCTCGCCGGACACTGCATCATCGGATCTGTTGCACATATATCATTCTCCACATAGTCTATGTGTTCCATGCGACATCGGAGACTCATTTATTCTCCAAAGTTCCTTCAACAATTACTCAAGGATCTTGGAAAAAATGCTGGAGGCTTAGTGAGGTTTACATAGTTGGTGATATCTTTATTGATCGAGCATAACTGTGGTCTGATTCAGGGATCACCTACTACGAAAACTTTTTTTAACGGGTTACTCCTAGCTTGTGGCCGAAAAAAGGAATTTTCGTCATTTTGTTCTGGAGAAACGTGTGCAGGTTTTCCATTTTTCTTTTCACATTAAAGTATCTTTTTTATTTTGAAAGTATCTTTTTTATCTCAAAAGTATCTTTTTTATCTTAAAAGTATCTTTTTTATCTTAAAAGTATCTTTTTTTATCTTAAAAGTATCTTTTTTATCTTCATAGTATCTTTTTTAATAAAAAGTATTAGTATATTAGTGAAAGATTTAAGTATCTTTCACAATGTTTGTGATGAAGTTTTTTTATGAATGTGGTAGATACAGTGCAGACCGCTGTTTGGAAAACGTTCTTCGCGGTGACAAAACAACCGAAATTAAAAAAAAATCAAACGTGATTAGTTTTTGTATGGAAATGTGTAGTGCTTAAGGCGGGAAACTAGTTTAGATTACTCAAAAATCGATTTTCTTTTACTTCCGTAAATTGTTCGTAAAACTATTAAAGAATATGTTTCCACAGTAGTATAAATAATTCATTACTGCCTCGAATTTTTTGTTTTCGGTAATTTTGTTTCAAACGAGTTTTTTTCGAATCAACTTTTTCCAATTTGTGTAAACTCTAGCTCAAAAAGTTTCTAACCTATGATTTTATAAAGTGATAGTTTCTTTATATAATTACGCTCTACACGAACGTAATGTGGGGTGATATTATTTAAAGTATAGTTTTTATAGAAAAAAAAGGATATAAAATAATAAGCAGTAATTGTCCCCTTTTGTTTAAACACCTCCAATAAATTCATTTTCACATCGTTGGTTAGAGTTAGGTTCATATAAAATGAAAACATGTTCTTAAAGTAATCTTCAAACCGTATTGATTTGTGATGAAAACTGTGGCCTCCAAAGTGAACACAAACAGCAAAGTCTGATGGCGATCTCCGATGGGCGGCAGGTTATATGTTCTATATTTCTAGAGGAAATGCATCGAAAAAAATTAAATATTTGTTTGAAAGTATGTATAACATATTCCCAAAGTTTGAATAAATTCTATTCATTCATTCCTCGTGAAAAAAAAACATATAAAACCACTAAAAAACGTACTCCTAAACCGTTTTTCGCCTTAAATGGTCGCAGTCCAAAGTGAAAGTATCGATTTTCGCTAAAAAAAATGATGCATCGAAAAAAAAAATCCTTCATTGAAGCACTGCTTTTCGATATGTAAAAGCAGCTTGTAACATTTAAAGTTGACCGGTACAGTAATTTTTGAGATTTCGTGGTCGCCGATCTTGAAAAATTCATTTTGAGAAAAACGCGTTTGAAATTCGCCGGTTCGCGGGCCTACCTAAAGCGCTCATAACTTCCTCAATTTTGAACAAATCGACATGAAATTTTCAGAAAATATTTTCAAATATTCGCAAAATCCGGTGATGAACAAAAATCGATATTTTCAAATATGTCAACTAGGTGGGGGGCGTACACAAATTACGTAACGCCAAAATCTCCAATTTTCAACCGCCGCCCCCCTCCCCCACGTACGAGGACCGTAACGTCTTCAGCTGTAGGGACTGAGGGCACAAACCAGTCGCGCTATCTGTTCTCACTAAAGTGACTATATCTCCGTCAATTTTCGGACTTGTAACTAAAAATGCTGCCAACATATTTTTAAATATATGTTCTTTCGAAAATTGTAAAAAAAAAATTCAAATTTTGCTTCCGAAAGTGGGAAAGGGGTAAAGCTACTATGCAAGTTCTTGCACAGTGACTTCCCCCCTTAACTTACATGTTGATAGGTTTACATTATAGATATTGATATATAGGTTGCTACACTTAATAAATACACTTTCGAAATACATTTTTTAAAAATGCATGTATTTATGTAACCCAAACAAACTTTAAACGCGTTTTTCTCAAATCAACGTTTTTCGACGGCTTGTTGATAAAATCTCCGAAACTACTGAACCGATCCTTATGAAATTTTAACCACATATTGTTTATAACCATAGCTATAGCGCATATCAAGGATCTTCCTAAATTTTGATATTCACTATTTTTTTGCCAAAAACGGTGAAAAAACACGTTTTTTTGTTTTTTCGAAAAATGTCCGCCATTTTGTTATTTTTACATACATCAAAAATCGTATGAGATGCGCTATAGCCATTAAGGGGTTACCCCCACTTGCGATTTTGAAAAAATCGATTTTTTTTATTGCATTTTTTTTGAAGTATAAGTATCTGAGAATATGTCCTGAAAATTTCAAGTCGATCCGAACAAAATTGACTGAGATATGAGCATTGTAAGAGAAGAATCCGCGTTGAAAGAGCGTTGAAAGAGAAACTTTAAACGCGTTTTTCTCAAAATGGCATTTCTGAAGTCGGTGACCAAGATTACTCGAACACTAATGAACCGATCTTCTTGAACTTTTGCAGGCTTATTTAATACATAAAAATGTAGTCTTTCATCGTTCGATTTTTTTTTTTTCGAAAAAAAATGGCCGTTTTATAGCCAAAAAACGGCCGTTTTTTTTCGTTAAAATCGAACCATTAACTTTGACTGTCCGCCATTTTGTGAAAAATGAATATTTTTTTAAATCCTTTGATTAAAGACTAGTTTATACTTATATTCGACTAAATCCATCCGCATTTTTTTCTTCAGATGATCCACTTCGCCGCAATGTTGGTCACCGCAAACCGTGTATATAAAAACATTATTTCATTGACGGCCATTTGCCACTGAACAATGTAATATTTTTCAATAAAAAAATTACTGAAAGTTCTTCAAGGTGTGTTCTTTAAGATGGTATATTGATCGATTAAAAAAGTTTTGTAGTTTTCTTTTTAAAAAATCATGAAAAAGGCCTTTTTTGCGCTACAAGTGGGGGTAACGCCTTAACATACCCAATCGTTTGATTTTTTTGTTTCAGATAATTCATCTCCGCGATTTCATCAACAGCGCAGACCTACCATTTTTTTGGGACATTCTTTTAACTACCATTGTCGTCTATAAAATGTGGCTTAGATAAATGATTTTTATAAATGTATTTCGAAAGTGTATTTATTAAGTGTAACAACTTTTATATCAATAACTATAATATAAACATATCAAAAAATTCGTGAAAATAGCCTTTTTTTAGTCCAAAGTGAGAAGACCCCTTAAATTCAAAACTTGCACATGCAGGAATTGTGCTATTTCGGACAGTTCTAGAATCGTTACGTAACGCAACCCTCCCCCCCCCCCCCCCTCCCAATTGCGTTACATAATTTGCGGACACCCCCGTGTAAGTCACTGAGCGAGGAAATTTGTAATGGTGAACCCACATAGCCGACGTGTTCATCAAAACGTTGTAAAATGTGCGATGCTGGGACGATATATCGTTTAACAACAATTCTAAAGGAAACTCAACGATGAAAGAGGAGATTACATATCCGCGTACTTCTATGTACGCGGATATGTGGAAGGGGCGATGGATAACGTTGGAATGGTGGAGCAGCGATCGCTTTTGGCCAACAAAATCGATCTTTACTATCGCACATCCCAGGAGCGAGGTTTCTCCTCGATTCGATATAGAACTTAATAAATAAATACATAAATAGACTTTCGGCCGTTACGTATGCTGTATGTGGGTGTGTGTGTGTGTGAGGGTTATGCCCATGGGACAGGACGCGATGCAGCTCGCGAGTACGATGTATCATGAGCTTGGCGAAAGAACGATACGCCAAGGGAACGTAAAATATTATGAAAATACATAATGTTTGATGGTGGTTAAACCAGCAACGAGAGAAGCCACGATAGCGCGCAACCGTTATACAGCCACCCGTTCCGGAAGCTCCCTTTGGCCCTTCTCTCTCTCTCTCTCTTGGCTTCCCTTTTCTCCTGGACGCGAAAGCGAGCAGGCCTTTACGGCCGCTTTTTTTATAACGCTCGAGACTTTATACGAAGACTCGAAGATATAGCCAACGCTTATACACGAATATCCTCGTGTGAGAAATAAAAATGAGGGCGGAAAAAAAAACACATGTTCCATGTGGATCTCGTACGCGTATATACAGGGTGTTTGGCCCATGGACCGACGCAATTTTTTGGGGGTTTGGGAAGGTCATTTGCTACTTTTTTCACCCTTGGACCCTGTGTCCTGAGGGTCACGGTACTTAAGATATGATTTTTTAAAGTTTTTTTTTTTTAATTACCCGAAATGTTGCCTTTCAATCGTCATAACTTTTTTGGTTATCATTGTAATAGCACGAAATAACTTTTGTTGTATTCTGCAATGTATGTTTATTATAAATAAATCATTATTTAATGCTATTGGGTTCAAGAAAATGACTCATGGGCTTCCGAAGTCTTAAAAATGTGTAAATGTATGAAAAATGTCAACTTCTCAATTCATTATAAAAAAAACTAGAAGCTATTTTGAACTTAGCTTTGTTTTGAGGGGTTTTCTCACTTTAGACGCTGAAAAGGCTATTTTCATGAATTTTTTTGGTAGGTTTATAGTATAGGTATTGATATTAAAGTTGTTACACTTAACAAATACACTTTCGAAATACATAAAATATTTTTTTATTATTAATATAAGTTACTATCTATAGACGAAAATGGTAGTTAATTAAATGTCCTAAAAAAATTGTAGGCCTGCGCTGTTGATGAAATCTCGGAGATAGGTCATCCGCAACATAAAAACCAAACGGTTCAGTATGTAAATTCAGTATGTTAACGGCTATAGCGCATATCATGCGATTTTAGATATATGCAACAAAAAAAAGAAAATGACGGACATTTTTCGAAAAAAAAACAAAAAAAAAGTGTTTTTTCACCGTTTTTGGCAAAAAAAGTAGATATCAAAATTTAAAACTTAATCCTTGATATGCGTTATATCTATAGTTGTAAAGAATACGTGGTTACAATTTCATAAGGATCGGTTCAGTAGTTTCGAAGATTTTATCAACAAAAGCCGTCAAAAATCGTTGTTTCGAGAAAAACGGGTTCAAAGTTTGTTCAGGTTACATAAAAACATTAAACGAATTTTTTATGTATTTCGAAAGTGTATTTTTTAAGTGGAACAACTTTTTCTATCAATATCTATAATATAAACCAATCAAAAAAATTCACGAACACGGCCTTTTTTGGCGTCTAAAGTGAGAAAACCCCTTAACTGAAACCGAGGTTTTATTATACTTTTTCCATTAATCAATTGCATGAAAAAAAAGATTTACAAAATAGCTGAATTTGCTTGAAATTTTACTGCTCAAACCACTAAATTTAACATTTACAAAATGATGTACAAAATAAAAAACCTTGAACCCAAGAATGATCGATCCAGAGCAGACCGAGAACCAACGATCCAAGATTCGAAAGTGGAATACCCGATAAAAAAAAAAAACTTTTTTAATCCTGATATATGCCCCGAAAAACGTGAGAGGCTTTTTATTTTGTAAAAATTCGAATGGGACTGAGACATCGAAGCTTGATTGTTTTCCTCCGTTGCAACGCGAGGCAAAAGGAGCTAACTGAGAGGATGTAGGGAGTTCGGTAGAGCTTCTCGTCACGGGGCAAATCCTCCGTAGTCCTCTCTCTTCCCGAGTGCGTGACACCCTGGGTACAGGCTCTCGGTGTGTATATGCAAGAGAGAAGAGCTTCGGTATTAAGCTCAGCCAAAGTGATTTTCCTCGTTGCTCGGATGCTCGAAGCTCTCGCTATATTCTCGATCGATCTTCTTGGTTCGCGTACGAGTTTGTCGAGCGGTACGCTACTCTCTCGTGCATGCTTTAGCCCTAAGAACAGTGTACACATATGCGTGGTTCTATGTGTGCATACGTATGTACACGCATAGAAACACACACCCACATGTGCATACGTTCGTCGAGATAGCAAATGCAGTATCGGACGATAAGGGTGTACATGAGAGCCGAAGAGACAAATAGCCAGAACGACGTCCGAGAACGCAGCAGCTGGAACTCGCTGAAACCCGTGAAGATCGACAGAACGTCCAACGAAAGTGTATCGTTGCCTCCATGCTCCTGGTCCTTGTCGGATATCTGGTTGCAGCGTAAATGCGCTTTTGCCATAACGAAACGTTTCACAGCTTGCAATTTACCTACTCACCCTCTTTCTCTGCTTTCTTGTCTGCGTCCATTCCCAAAAGGAACTAGTTACTCCATTCGCTGTACCATTCAACGTCGGCCAATATGTGAGACGAAAAGAATACCGTGACACGAAAGGCCCCATGGATTTCCAATGTTATGTCCCGGCCAGAAATCGTCGTAGGGATCCAACTGGATTCCCATATTTGTCTCCTGATAGGGATCCAATGGATCATCCCATTGGGCCTGTACTAAAACGTCACACTCGTACATTGGATTCTAATAGGGATTCACCGTTGGAATCCAATGGTCAAATCCAATTTGAATCCTGGAGGATCCAATCTGAATCCTAGGGATTCACCGTTGGAATCCAATGGTCAAATCCAATTTGAATCCTGGAGGATCCAATCTGAATCCTAGGGATTCACCGTTGGAATCCAACGGTCGAATCCAATTTGAATCCTTGAGGATTCAATCTGAATCCTAGGGATTCACCGTTAGAATCCAATGGTCGAATCCAATTTGAATCCTAATTCCCACATTATCGAACAGAATCTCATACCATCCTTTATTGTTCTCACAATCTGTGGGCTGAATTTTGTAAGCAAAATATGTAGGTATACAAAATGAGTGGATCTTAGCAAAGTATAAATCTTATCTTGAAGAAGTATAAGTCGCTTGAAAATGTATATCTTATAAATCGATTTGAATCACATCACTGAAAATCTACTTTAATTATCATTTCTCATTTATAGGAATCCAATTGGATTCTCAACACTTGTATATTGGACTGTAATCGGGATTCGCCGTTGGAATACAATGGTCGAATCCAATTTGAATCCTAGAGAATTTCCACATTATCGATCCCATACGATTCTTTATGGGTCTCGCATTCTGTAGGTTGAATTTTCTAAACAAAATATATAGATATACGAAATGAGTTGTTCTTAGGAAAGTATGAATCTTAGAGGAAGAAGTATAAATTGCTTAAAAAAGTATGTCTAATAAATCGATTTGAATTACATCACTGAAAATCTACTTTAATTATCATTTCTCATTTATAGGGATCCAATGGATCATCCCATTGAGTCCCTATACTAAAACGTCACACCCGCACATTGGATTCTAACTGGGATTCGCCGTTGGAATCTAATGTACGAATTGGATAGTTGGAATCCAATGTACGAATTCAATTTGAATCCTTGAGGATTCCCACATTATCGGACAGTATCCCAAACGGTTCTTGATGAGTCTCGCATTCCGTAGGTTGAATTTTCCAAACAAAATATATAACCATATACGAAATGAGTGGATCTTAAAAAAGTACAAATCCTATCTGGAAAAAGTATAATAATCGCTTGAAAAAGTATATCGTATAAATCAATTTCAATCACATCACTGAAAATCTACTTTAGTTGTCGTTTTTTTATCTATTTTCATGCACTTTGACCTAATATGCCACTGAAGTGTCCATCGTTGGAGCGCAACGGGCTTTTTTCTTCATTTTTAATTTTTGCCAACTGAGGTCATAAGTCTCAAATGCAAATACCGAAAACGCTTGAAAAAAAAAATTGGGAGATCCAACAAACTCTGGTTGAGAATTTCAACAAAAAATCTCAAACGACGTAAATCGGGAAAAAGCGCGGAATGGACTTGGATTCCAATGTGGACTCCCTACGTGCGTCCTTTCTATCAAATCCCTATAGGCATGTGGTAGGATCTAGGGGCTCCCCAACAAATTTCTGCACGGGATGTAGTATTATAGCCCAACGATGCGGCGTGTCTGCTTCCGTTGGAACGCTGAAGGTAGGACAATAGTACAGAAAAAACAAGGAGATGAGAGAGAGAGAGAGAGAGAGAGAGAGAGAGAGAGAGAGAGACCGAGATGCACTGTTTACGGTATATACATGCCGGCATGTAGGGATATATATTTTTCAGCTGGAAGGACCAAAGCTAACGCCTCCAATTGCCTCGCCTCTTCCGTGTTGGTGTCCACTGCGATTCATTACCTCTCTATTCATCGACGTTGGCAGGACCAGTGTGGTCGCTGCTAAAGCTTGCGAGAGGAGGAAACAGAGAGGGTGAGAGAGACAGAGCGAGAGAGAAGACAGGGTGGAAGAGAGAAGGACTGGTACAGAACACCACAACCGTTTCTCTCAACCGAAAGCATCCTCTTTTCGCGCCCGTTGCTGTTGTATATGGTGTCGGGAAAATCGTGTCCCTCTGGGTATCTTTCAATCCCACGCGACTCTTCAATGCGTCTAGCAATATATATATATATAGGAAGCTTCGTCACAGATTTTCATGACTTTGAGTGGATACATCTATAATGAGGTGGGCAGAAAGACGTCTGAGGATTCCATTCCGCATGCAGAAGCTGACTGATGACAAGTTGGCGAAAAGTTAAAAGTGCAGTGAGCAGGAAAATGAAGGTTGACGTTAAATTGAAGCCAGAATGTGACATGTCGGATGTTCTGAGGTAAAAACATATACTAGATTAAGGCACTTATGTCGTCTAGGAATGCAAAGAGAAACTTTTTTGTCCTTTTATTATTCTGCAGAGCTTTTTGAATACGTATGCGAAAACTATTTAATGATAGTCTTGAAATCAGCCGAGTTATAGAAATTATAATGAGCTCGGGGAGCGCGAGACGCAGCAACTTTAAGGGGAGATATACACCTAGATGGTCGAGGTCGAGGATTCAGAAGCTATGAACATTCCGTCGACCGTAGAAGCCCTACACTATGGGCCTGGTATCGATGATTCCATGTAAGTTGACAAATTTCATGATTTATTCATGCCCAAATTTTCAAACGCGTTTTTCTCAAAACCACGTTTTTCAAATCGGTACCCAAAATTTCTCGAAAACCAATGAACCGATTGCCTTGAGGTTTTTTGTGGTTATTCTATACACCTTTATCTAGTACTCGTCATAGGATTTTTTTTCCGTTACTTAGTTTTTGTTTTATAGGCAAAATAATAACTAATTTTTGGCTCAAAAATCACTATTTATGTTCAAACGTCCGCCATTTTGTCATAAATCGACATTTTCAAAATCGGCTATGACAAGTACTAGATTATAGTATCTAATTTAATAATCACTTTGATTTTCTTTTTCAGATGATTTTTGAAGAAACGCCAGCGGGTACCGAATACGCAAATTTTTTTACGACGCTCCAAGGATCATACAATATCCTTGTATATTTTTGATATTTTTAAATAAAGAAAATTCAACATATTTTTGAATGTATATACGTTTAGATAATTAAAACCCCAATCCGAAATTTTAAATAGTTTTTCTTGAAAAAATTCACAAAAATGACCTTTTTCATTTGAGGATGATGAGCAATCAGAAAGGATTTTGTACCGTGCAGGAATTGCCGATTGAGTTTAGGTAAGAGTTTTTCATAGTATAAACTTCAAACGCGTTTTTCTCGAAACAACGTTATCAAAATCTAGCTCCATCGTATCTCTAAAACTAATGAACCGATTATCTTGTAATTTGAACCACACATTGTAAACATGATTCGCAACAAGATAACCCTCGATGGTTTAAAAAAAATTATTTTGACTCTTTTTTTGCAAAAAACTGCGAAAAAAACGCGTTGTTTTAATTACTTTTTTCGTGTTTCATCTGCTATTTTTTTATTTTTTGATAAAACTTTGTATCCGTGGGTCATTTTGTAGCTGGTGTCATACTGAATCTAATGGACTTTGATTTTTTTGTTTCAGACGAGCCGTTGCCGAGTTG
>OY723394.1:32434772-32657272 GCA_963210295.1 Ophion ellenae | reverse complement strand
TAGAACAAAGAACGAAAAATCTTTTGAAAGCAGCTATAAAAAACTAGTCTAGTACGTAGGGTTTTTTTTTAATATTTGAGGTTTAAAAAAATGGCGTTACTATGAAAGAAATTTTTTTTCTTCGTAAAAAAATCGGTCGAATATCGATCATAAAATTTTTAAATTTCAACTTATCGAAAAAAAATCCTACGTACTGGACTAGAAAATGTTGTCAAGAAGCTACAGTTGAAATTTCAAGTCGATCGATTGAAAACTCGAGGCGCTACGCATACGCCCGCGTCTAAAAACATAGTTTCGAGAAAAACGCGTTTACAGTTTTATGCACTGCAAAATCATGGAAATCTTGTGTTTACCTTTAATCGGCGATGCCTGGACCATATTTCTATGATCCTTCTAATTCAACATTCTCTTGCTCATTTTCTTTTCTGGAAAAAAAATGCGAAAAGAAATTTACAAAGGTATAGTCCCCCTTAAGACCTTAGGCGACAGTAACGGATATGAATTCATGTGCGAATTTAACAATTTTTTTTCGTATGAAAAAGTGATTCACTCATAAAATTAATTACACATCTATTTAGTATGAATATCAAGTTGTTATCAAATATATATATTTTTTTTTTTTCGATGTACAACATGGCCGACTACTCGAAACTTCTCGAAACAGCTTTTGTCCAATTGGCTTGACAAATAACTTCAACAATTTTCACTCGATTTACTTCAAATTTAAAAGTTATGTTCCTAACTGCATTTCGCAGGGAAGTACGTACGGAATTTCTGATTAATCGAAAACTTTTCATTTTACGAGCAGTTCATGAGCAGTTACCCCCATGGAAATTTATATACGCAAAAATATACTGCAAATTTATTTTATTAACAAGTGTAATACATGTGAAATGTATGCCATAGATTGAAAATATATGTTGCATATATGTGCCAAATTCGAATTTTCGTAACGTTTTTATATATGAGATGTATATGCGTGGTATTACTGTATATCAATGTATCATATATCAATAATATATGTAGCATTTACCCTGCATATATACCACATATATTTAGGATATATGTTGCATACACACTGCATACATACCAAATATACTGCATAAATGGTACATACGAGTATATGCCACATATATACAAATATACGTAGCATATTTGTATATAGTGTTTATATGTAATAGCGTACTTTAACTGTAAGTTAAGTTTTTTAAAGTTTTATGAAGTTTAACTGTAATAGTATTTATACACAGCATATATTTCGTGTCAGGAATATGTGTCAAAAATGTATGCGTCATATATGACGCATACATTTTTGATATATTTTTCTGACAAAAAAATAGATTGAAAATATATCGAAAATAAAATATATGGGTCATATACGCGTCATATATTTGGTGCATATATACTGAATATATACGTATTATTCTATTCTTCGTCACTATATATGCGACCGATATATATATATATATGTGTGTATATATATATATATATATATGTGTGTGTGTGTGTGTGTGTGTGTGTGTGTGTGTGTGTGTGTGTGTGTGTGTGTGTGTGTGTGTGTGTGTGTGTGTGTGTGTGTGTGTGTGTGTGTGTGTGTGTGTGTGTGTGTGTGTGTGTGTGTGTGTGTGTGTGTGTGTGTGTGTGTGTGTGTGTGTGTGTGTGTGTGTGTGTGTGTGTGTGTGTGTGTGTGTGTGTGTGTGTGTGTGTGTGTGTGTGTGTGTGTGTGTGTGTGTGTGTGTGTGTGTGTGTGTGTGTGTGTGTGTGTGTGTGTGTGTGTGTGTGTGTGTGTGTGTGTGTGTGTGTGTGTGTGTGTGTGTGTGTGTGTGTGTGTGTGTGTGTGTGTGTGTGTGTGTGTGTGTGTGTGTGTGTGTGTGTGTGTGTGTGTGTGTGTGTGTGTGTGTGTGTGTGTGTGTGTGTGTGTGTGTGTGTGTGTGTGTGTGTGTGTGTGTGTGTGTGTGTGTGTGTGTGTGTGTGTGTGTGCGCGTGTTTGAGGGTGTGTGTGTGTGGTGAAGGTGTGTGTGTGTGTGTGTGTAGGTGTGTGTGTGTGTGTGTGTGTGTGTGTGTGTGTGTGTGTGTGTGTGTATATGTAGCATATACTTTCTGCATATATTTTACATACATAAATTTCCATGGGGGTATAACGAAATTTTTCACTGAAAATTCATTTCTTAAGTTCAAGTACCTACAACTTTTGAATAAAACAATATTTTTAAATTCCGTGCGTACTTCTCTAGGTATACTGATGTAGATTGACGAGAATTTTTTTTTTTTCGTTCTAGATAAAAAATTATGGATGCTAAATGTCACGCCGCGGAGCGCCTAAAAAAAGACAACAAAAGAAAATATTATTAGTCGGCCATTTTGTACATCGAAAAAAAAATACATATTTTCTAACAGCGTAATATTCATACCAAATAGATGTGTAATTAATTTTACGAGTGAATCACTTTTTCATACGAAAAAAATTGTTAAATTCGCACATGACTTTATAACCGTTACCGTGGCCTGAGGCCTTGAGAAAAGTTGTCCGGTCCAGCAGTCTCGGCGTTGCATTTTATCATAACACGGTCACGGCAGTCGCTTGAAAAGTCCAAAGCTCAGCGTTCCGAGGAAAAAGCATCTTTCGCAAAGGGCGATCGTAGCAGGCAAATTCCTGTTGGAATAGCCCATGTATATTTAAACGTCTAAGATGAAGGTGTTGGGAAAGACTCCACTTGACTGTCATATGGCGTGAGACAGCGGGGGCGAGGGAGTTGGATAGGGATCTCTCGGTGTCTGGGTTCAGGTGGCGTTGCGACCAATATCGTAAATCCAGATCGAATTCGAGGTGGAGAGAACATCTTCTCATCTCTCTTTCTACGATCGAGCTTGCTTCCCTATATACCTCGCATTCTTTCGCGAAGAGGTTCTCGCGGATTCGCATTTTACTTCGCCTTTTTTTCTTTCTTTTATATATATATATATATATTTTATTTTTTATTTTACGTAGCGATACCCTCGGCTCTGGGATGCGCCCGAGCGACGATGCTGAAGTAAGTATAGACTCCATCGCATCTGTGCGGAGCAATATCTTGGACCCCTTCGCGCCCGAGCAAAGCAAGCACAAGAGGATCACGTGCCGCAGAGGCTTCGACTCTCTCGCGATTCCGCAAGTTTACGGGTTTATATACGCGAGAATACGAGAAAACGCAGAGTATCCCTTTCTTTTTCTGTCTTCCTGTTTATTCGCTTCCTTGTCTCGCTTCCACCCTCGCTTTTATTCCACTTTCGCGTCCCTCTCCTCCACGCCCTCTGCTTGCTTGTCTCCCTCCTTACCTACTCTTTTTACGTGTATACTTATACGCGTGTACACGTGTGCAGATGTAAATGGCCGTACGTGTATGCCGGAAGTGCTCCCGATACAGGTATCTCACGAATATCTCGGACGTGTACGATTATATTCTCAGCGCGTTTATGCGATTTGAAATTTTTCCGCGTGCCAGTGAGATACCCAAGATGCCGCCAAAGAAGCTATAACGAGGGGGGTGAACCTTCCGCAATTTTATGTCTTAATATACGTGAATATATGGATACATTGACATGCCACGAGTAAGGGCTTGAGTTCTGTACAATGAACCGGTGGAACGTTTTTTTTTTCTTTCATTGAGAACGCATTATTTTTTTTGCCAGGTTTTCCACAGTTTCCCTGTGCCTGTGGCCTCCGATCGAGCTGAAATTTTGCACAAACCTTCCTTTTAATATTTTAAGACAACACTTGGAGGGATTTTTGGCGACTTGCAATAGTTTTCGAGATATTGAATTTTAAAGTTTTTTTTAACGCGCGCTGCCTATATATATATATATATATATATATATATATATATATATATATATAGGCAGCGCGCATATATATATATCTGCTACGTGTCCGTTCATACCTATATATGTTATCGCACATTCCTTTTAATATTTTGAGACAACCCCTAACGGGATTTTCGGCGATGCAATAGTTTTCGAGATATTGAATTTTAAAGTTTTTTTTTTTTTTAGTGTAAGGTTCCGAACCCCCCCACACCGGTCAAGCTGAAATTTTGCACGAACATTCCTTTTAATATTGTAAGACAACCCCTAAAGGCATTTTTGGCGACTCGCGATAGTTTTCGAGATATTGCATTTTTAAGTTTTTTTTTTCTAAGTGTATGGATCGGAACACCTCCACCCGCCGATCGAGCTGAAATTTTTCACAAACATTCCTTTTAATATTTTAAGACAACCCCTAACGGGATTTTTGGCGACGCAATAGCTTTCGAGATATACAATTTCAGTTTTTTTTAACGCGCGCCGACTATATCTATATCTGCTACGTCTCCGTTCATAACTATATATGTTATCGCCCTCTCCTTTCTGTCCACACAAACCCAAACAAACCCAACCGAAAAACTATGGCGCGTCGCCAAAAATTAAATTCAACAAAAAAAAAGAAAGAGAAACAACTAGATGAATCGAACTGGAATTAAGAGCATCACGCAGATTAAAAACGCACACGGAGCATCATCCTTTGGACTCCGCAAAGGAAAATATAAAGAAATAAAAGAGGCTCGATACAGAAACGAAAAAAAAAATCATTCTATATAAGCAAACAAAAAACGCAAGTATAGAGAAAATCACACGTAAAAATAAAAACGCAAATAACAATAAAAATGCGACTGAAAAAATAAAGACGCAAATAAAAAAAAGAAAAACGCAAGTAAAAAGAAAAATGCAGATGAAAATGAAGACTCAAATAAAAAGGTAAACGCAAATGAAAAAAAAAGAAAAACGCCAATAAAAAGTAAAATCGCAGGTGGAAGTGAGACAAACAAAAGCAGATCGCCAGAGACTTTAAATACTACCCTCGCTGAGCATTTGCAAGAGCATTTCATTCCATGCCATCTTACTCAGGCCCATGCTACCAGGTGGAAGTGCATTGAGAAGGTATGCAGCAAATATGTGAAAACAGTGCCTTGGCTATTCCGTACGAAAATTCGGAACAGTCGAAAATTCCGGCTCTCTTCTCAGTGTCATTCACCCCTTTGGTCTATTTATATTAAGGGGTTACCCCCACTTGCGATTTTGAAAAAATCGATTTTTTTTTAATTGCATTTTTTTGAAGTATAAGTATCTGAGAATATGTCCTGAAAATGTCAAGTCGATCCGAGCAAAATTGACCGAGATATGAGCGTTGAAAGAGAAGAATCCGCGTTGAAAGAGCGTTGAAAGAGAAACTTTAAACGCGTTTTTCTCAAAATGGCATTTCTGAAGTCGGTGACCAAGATTACTCGAACACTAATGACCCGATCTTCTTGAAATTTTGCAGGCTTATTTAATACATAAAAATGTAGTCTTTAATCATTCGATTTTTTTTCGAAAAAAAAAATGGCCGTTTTATAGCCAAAAAACGGCCACTTTTTCCGTTAAAATCGAACCATTAACTTTGACTGTCCGCCATTTTGTGAAAAATGAAAATTTTTTAAAATCCTTCGATTGAAGACTAGTTTATACTTATATTTGACTAAATCCATCCGCATTTTTTTCTTCAGATGATCCACTTCGCCCCAATGTTGGTCACCGCAAACCGTGTATATAAAAACATTATTTCATTGACGGCCATTTGCCACTAAACAATGTAATATTTTTCAATAAAAAAATTACTGAAAGTTCTTCAGGATGTGTTCTTTAAGATAGTATATTGATCGATTAAAAAAGTTTTGTAGTTTTCTTTTAAAAAATTCATGAAAAAGGCCTTTTTTTACACAAGCGCTACAAGTGGGGGTGACGCCTTAAATAATGCCCTGAGATGTTCTAGCCTTCCCGATTTAGGTGACTGACGGGGCGGAAATAGAGTGTTACAACAAGTGGAGTGTAAAAGTGCACACGAAGGGACATTGAAAAGAATAAATGAATATATGAATGTTGATTTTGCCAGCCCGGGAGATAATATTGCACATTTTACAATATTAATAGTCCTTTTTAATTATCCTTTGAAATTTCAATCCGCTCAAGTATTCGTGCTCTTTTCCAAAACCTTAACGATCCTTCTCAGCGATGTATTTATACAATTGAATTCACTGATTTCGCTCCAATTTGGTCTATAAATTGGCATAGACGTAACAGGCAAACACTCGCGGATAACGAAGGAGGTGCTCTGCAAATTGGACAGCTTTGTATATTAGGGTGCCTACAGCGTAACTGGTGAACACATGCTCAGAGGTGCCCGTATACGCTCTAGGTGTGACGCCATGCACACTATCCCATAGTTCTAGCTACGTTGTTATAATCGAGTCTATATATTTTCGATATTTAATCTCGTAGATTGTACGTGAAGCTTCAATCGCCATATCGATGCGCGCCAAAAAGCTGGCCTGCAGTTACAACTAATTAAACGGAGAATTGATTATGCGGTGTGTCTTGTTTTTTTCAGATAAGCGTTACAACGAAATTGCCAATCAGCGTGTATCGATCGCATCAATTGCTCAAGACTAATTCAAATAGCTATAACATTGCGTAATTAAACGTACGACGAGTTCAATTAATTAATCGTCAATGAATCGTTACGTCTCGCCAGTATATAAAATTAATGATTTTATCACTCGAGGGGTCTGTGTAAGCTTGAGGGGCTATACCAGTTTGAACGCTGAAAATTTGGGCGATGTTGGGGAATTTTTTGGAAGAAAAGTACTCGATTGAATGTTTCGGAAAATTAACAATATATTTAGCTATATTTCACCTATATTACATTTTTTTTTCATAAAAAAATATTGAAATCCAAGCGACTAATGCGCTGCCTTCGGTGGCGCCAAAAAAAAAAGTTCCTCCACTGCTGACATGATTCCGGCCGATTGAGTGCTGACTCAAACCGAAAAAGGAAAAAATGTCGTCAAAGTGGAAGGTATTTCCTGTACAATGGCGTAGGATTTTCGGAAAATATCAAAATCTAACGAAATGGCGTAGTTATGAAAAAAGTCTGTTTTCTTGCCTATAAAACGGTCGTTTTTTTCAATGCCAAATCGTCAATTTTCATCCAATCAAAAATATCCTACGTCATTGTAGAGTAAAAATATTCAAGAGTACTCAGTTCAAATTTCAAGTCAATCGGATAATTGCTCTTTGAGTTACAATGTCAGCAAATATGAAGAATCTCATTTCGAGAAAAACGCTTTTAAAGATTTAACTATCGATTTTTGCAAGATAAAATTATATTGACATGAATGATATAAATGATAATGATATTCTTGAAAGTATAAACTGTCGAAAAAATGAAAAAAATCGTTTTTTTTAAAGTATCTCACTGGTATAGCCCCTTAAAGTTTCATAATTGCATAGTTTTGTAGTCTAGGGTTTTAATTTTCATTTGCAACAAATATTTTCCAAAAATTCCAAAAATTGATCGAGTTATGGTGATTTTGGTGACGGGTAGGATCGCCCACCGGGGTGAACCACCCCTCTGCGATGTGGGATACGGTTGTGGCGCTCTTTTGCGCGCGGTAACGAAGCTCGTCGAACGTGTGGGCATGTACCTGCGCGAAAGGGAAAAATAGCGGTCGACGGAGAGAGGGTCATGCCTTGATAACCTGCTCCAACGTTTCGGATTTTTTAGCTCAACTCTTTCGCAACGCCACTCGCTCCCATTCATCCCTCGGGCTTCCAGGCTGTATAGAAGATACCACCGAACCGACGGGGCAGTTGGCTTCGAAGACCGTGAGTGAAAGAGTCCCGATGATTGGCAAAAAAAGAAAATGGGTTAAATAAAAAGCGAAGAATTGTAAAACAAAAAAAGGAAAAGCTATGGCGTTGCCAGGCGGAGCGGAAGATGAGGAGGTGGAGAAAAGGGAGGTATGGAGGACGCGATCTCACTCCACCTGGGAAATTGTTTTCGGTCAAACGGAGCATTTATAAGCCGTAAAAGACCGGCATCGCGTTCGGGCACCGAACGATCTATTAAACTTTTATGAGGCTTTCCTCGAAAAGCTCCAACCGACGGCGATGGATATATATGTATGTGTAGGTGTGTGCGCGTGTGTGAGGCATGAAAAGTAATTTCGAAGACTTTCCACTTCGGGGACCGTTCTCATAGTGAAATGCCCCCATACTCAACATCACATCAACCCTGAAGACAGTTGGCTTGATGTGATGTTGAGTCACCTTTCATTGCAGGCTAGGATGTTCATACATACGAAATTTCGATAACCAACGCAGCCCCAAAACTGACAGCTCGTTAAAAAAAAATGGCGAACGTGGTTGGAAAAAGGCAGATGTGCTCATACCTGACGTTACGTGGATATAATCGGCTCAAAACTCCCCTCCGCATATACATATGTACGTATAGATGGACATCCACGTTCACGTGGGTGTGTGTGAGTACAACTTTGGACTGGTGCACGTGGGTACGAAGGCCATTTCAGTGGGGCTGCTTCCGTTTGGTAGTAGTGCAGGTCTTCCTGCTTTGATCAGGCTCCCTCGGGTCTGCATCAAACCGCTTATATATGTACAAACACCCAGGTGTACTCACACCCACGTAGATATACGGCTCCTAAATCGCCCCATTTCACGTTATACTTTGTTCGGAATTTTCGCTTCGGTTTATTACGACCCTCCACGTACAAAAAAGTGGTGAGATTCATCCCAGGGCAAATGGAATCATAGACGAAAGCCTGCATAGTGTTTTCCACAATTTATAGCATTGCCCGAAGAACTCCCGGAAGAACATAATCAGCAATCCACTCTCACAGGACTAAGGGCGTTGTCACCTCAACTGCACGTCTTGTCTTGCACGTATTGGTAGGCTGTCAACTCCGGTGTTAGTAGGAATATATGCACAGACGCATCATGATAACAGACATATGCCAGCAGGTGACCCTCAAAAATCAAGTAACCACGAGCTGAACCTTCTAGCCGGACGCAACATGACAACAAACATATGCCAGCAGGTGACCCTCACAAATCAAGTAACCACAAGCTGGACCTTCTAGCCGGGCGTAACATGATAACAAACATATGCCAGCAGGTGACCCTCACAAATCAAGTAACCACAAGCTGGACCTTCTAGCCGGACGTTACAGAACAAACACTTGCCAGTAGATGACCCTCACAAATCAAGTAACCACAAGCTGGACCTTCTAGCCGGGCGTAACATGATAACAAACATATGCCAGCAGGTGACCCTCAAAATCGAGTAACCAGAAGCTGGACCTTCTAGCCGGGCGTAACATGATAACAAACATATGCCAGCAGGTGACCCTCACAAATCAAGTAACCACAAGCTGGACCTTCTAGCCGGACGTAACATAACAAACATTTGCCAATTGGTGACCCTCACAAATCAAGTAACCACAAGCTGGATCTTCTAGCCAGACGCAACATGATAACAAACATGTGCCAGCAGGTGACCCTCAAAATCAAGTAACCCCAAGCTGGACCTTCTAGCCAGACGCAACATGATAACAAACATGTGCCAGCAGGTGACTCTCAAAATCAAGTAACCAGAAGCTGAACCTTCTAGCCGGGCGTAACATGATAACAAACATATGCCAGCAGGTGACCCTCACAAATCAAGTAACCACAAGCTGGACCTTCTAGCCGCGCGTAACATGATAGCAAACATATGCCAGCAGGTGACCCTCAAAAATCAAGTAACCACAAGCTGAACCTTCTAGCCGAACGTAACATAACAAACATATGCCAGCAGGTGACCCTCAAGAATCAAGTAACCACAAGCTGGACCTTCTAGCCAGACGCAACATGATAACAAACATGTGCCAGCAGGTGACCCTCAAAATCAAGTAACCACAAGCTACACCTTCTAGCCGGTCTATAAGAACGAGACGAGCTGCTAGAGACTACAGACATTTCGGTACCTATGTCCGAATGAAGGAAACCCAGAAGAAAGAATGTTCGATTTAGTGATTTATATTTTACAAATTTGGCACCATCAAACGTATCCCATAAGATACGTTCTTCATGATTGGATAATAGGATGATGGAATAAGATGATAGGATCCCATCATAAGATCGATGACTTTTCTTCCCCTGGGGATCTTTGGTGATTGGCTATGAACGACCTGCGTTAACTCAACCTCAATGTCATTTGCTTATTATTGTAATATAACCATATAAAATCGGCTGTACATAGAATATCAGGAAATTTCAGCACTGACAATGAAGTCAGCATCATCAGAAAACTAATTGGAGAATTATTATTGGTTCAACAGCGAAGTCGGTACATGTAGCTATGTGCAGTACAGGTGGTAAGACAATTACACCCTCCCAATTTCTTTCCCTTAGCCCAAGCCTAGATCGACTCCTGTATGCATTACTGACGTCGCCCGGGCGACGCAAAACTATATGTTATAATGGTAAAACGTAATGAAGCGCAATTCTAACAGAGAGGTGTTTCTAACACCGAGTTCTAGCAAAGAGGTGGAAGAGCTTTCATTCACATATAGTAATGGAACCAGAGCAAGGTCAGGTGAGATACTTTACTGGCAGCCTTGGAATTCTGCCTCACTTTCTTTGTCTCTTTTTCTACGTTTTTTCGCCATCTTTTCTCCTTCACCACTTCACCCACCTTCCTGCTCTCCTTGCTCCCTTCTCTCTTTCTGTCTGTCTGGCCCGCTCTTTTTTTCTCTCTCCAGCTTTGGCTTTCTCAACCCCATCGAACTCTGTGGCGACGAAGGCTGCGTCACCTCGACCGTTAGGGTACCTGTGTTTCGCCATTGTTGGAGTAGGTTCGCTTCTTCCTCGGTGGCACACAGGAAAAGCGAGATGGAGCATTCAAGCTGCCAGAGCAGAGAGCAGGGAGAAAGGAGAGTTGGGGGGGGGAGGCAGCGATAGAGAGAGAGCGAGAGAGAGTTAGCGAGACTCAACCGTCCAACTCTCCCTGAGCGCGTAATGAACTTGTGAATATTTAGTGGGGTAATTGCCCACCACCGGCTGAACGCGAGCGGTCCAGAGCAACCACCGTCGGTACTGGCTGGCTACTGCCGACGCACAACCTACCATGCTGTGTACGGTGAGTTCTCGCGAAATCCAAATGCAAAGCCAATATCGAGCCAAGCCACCTGTGCTCTTCGCCAGAGTACATTGGGACTTTTCCCTTGGTAGAGGAATATAACACATACATACAACATACGTTATACATATATATAAATTCCCGAAGCTCTTCTTCCCTCCTCTGAATTCGAACTCTCGCTACAGTACGAAGGAACCTTGTCTCCAGCAGACCCACTTCTCTCTCTCTCTCTCTCTCTCTCTCTCTCTCTCTCTCTCTCTCTCTCTCTCTCTCTCTTTTACAAGAGCTGTCTTGTGAAGAGTAAATCCAACCACGGCGAGGACAAAACGCACCCGACCTCGGTATCCCGTCGATAATTCGATTTTGGTCTGAGTGGCGCAATGAGGGAACGCCTTGCGGATATTAGTTAGGGATAACGAAGATTCACTAGGGTTTTGGTGAATTCGCCACCATGTAAGTAGATGTATTATGAGATCGGAAAATATTATTCGCCGTAATCTCGGCGATAAGATCACTGGGATTGGATAACGATTTGGCGATTGCAAAAAAACATTATAATTATTCGAATTAGATGTTTAACACAACTGGACAATAATGATGGATGGGCCGGGGTTGACAAATGGTTGACCCTAGGTGGGTAAAAAAATTGCATTTTCCAAAAATATTTTTATACGATAGTGTCACCTTTTAGCTATGTTCCCGGAAAATGTCATTGAAATATTCCTAAAATTGAATGAGCTATAGGTTCTAATAGTCGGCTAGGTGAGTGATAGCAGCACCGTACTTCAAATTTTAAGGGGGGAACCTCCTCCAGATGTCAATTTTTTTTTATTGCTTTGAAAATTCATTTAGCATCCGAAGAATATATTCCCAAAGTTGAAGCGCAATAGAAAGTCGTAAAGGTCTCTAGGAAGTCACCGAAGTGATGCCCTCCAAAAGTACCGAGAGTAGGTGAACGAGCGAGCGCCCCTTTTGCGGCCTCTACCTTTTAATTTCTTAGGCAAACAAGTTTGCTAGTTTACTTTTTGAATAATAGGGGGCACTTCTGACGATTGTGGAGAAAAATTCGGCCTGTGTAACCGTCGTTTTTCGTTGTCACACAAAAAGAGAAAATGCAGTCCAGATTAGTGATTTCTTAAGGGGGGATTGTCTTTTTTTTTCGCAAAATTTACCGCTTTTTGGGAATTTTTTTTCGAAGAAAGTATACAACGGAAAACTTGTGAAACTTGGCATATAGTTTTATTGATCTGTTTACTACATACAAAAAAATTTTTAAACAATTTCATAAAAAAATCCGCCTCCCACCCCCCTCGACGCGCGATGGTCCTTTTTTGATGGTGTGCACGATTTCTCGAAAACTATTCAACCGATTGCCTTCAAATTTGGACAGAATGCTCAGCTGACATCCTTTTATCGTTTGATGAAGCAAAAAAGCAATACGTTTAATAGTTTTTTTATTTATAACAAAAAATCGATCAATTTTTTTCGAAAAATCGATACTTCAAGTTCAAAACGTCACCAAATCGTCAATTTTTTTTTCCCTTCATCAAACGATAGCTATATGTGTCTAAAGTAAAATGCTTTTTGGGTTTTTGTTGCAGGATGAACGTGAAGGCTGTAATCGTGCACACCATCAAAAAAGGACCATCGCGCATCGAGGGGGGTGGGAGGCGGATTTTTTGATGAAATTGTTTAAAATTTTTTTTGTATGTAGTAAACAGATCAATAAAACTATATGCCAAGTTTCACAAGTTTTCCGTTGTATACTTTCTTCACAAAAAAATTCCCAAAAAGCGGTAAATTTTGCGAAAAAAAAGACAACCCCCCTTAAAGTTTCTCTTTCAACGCTCTTTCAACGCGGATTCTTCTCTTTCAACTCTCATATCTCAGTCAATTTTGTTCGGATCGACTTTAAATTTTCAGGACATATTCTCAGATACTTATACTTCAAAAAAATGCAATACAAAAAAATCGATTTTTTCAAAATCGCAAGTGGGGGTAACCCCTTAATAAAAGTGTTCCACACATGACCTCCATGTTTGGACCTTATATTAAAATAAAAATATTCGTACTTTTTAAACAGATAACGCGTTTTATTAATAAATAAAAATGTGAGGTTATTTTGTGACGTTTTATGATACCGCGCGAGAGAGCGATTTCGACGATACCACGGACGGATGCAGAGATTATTGAGCGGGTAAAAAATGGACGTGCCATTTGAGAAACACGCAACAAAGCTGAAATCAGCAATACGTCCTAAGCATGAGCCTGTCGAGTTCTTTCTCACCTTTCAACGTTCTCTGTGTCTGAATTTCCCCCCCTTGAGTGATGCTGTTCCAAGGCCCGTGTAAATGCATTTTATGGATTACCAACTGTCGACGTCAGAAAGGGCTCGACCCACGAAATTTTCCGTGTTCGTCAACGCGACCTTAAGCCTTTTTACTCGATAGTGGTCGATGTACGTAAGAAATGAGTACAACTGGCATTGCAGAGTTGGGGTTAAAAATAAAACAGAAACGACGAGAGAGCAAGCCCGAGTTAGACTGAAAGACAGAGACCGTTGCCATCGAGTTCTTTGCACGCCATCCAAGCATTTTATAATCGTCGCCGCACGCTTGTTTCCTCGTCTACTTTCTCTTGTTCCTCTGTCTTTCTCTCTTGCTCTCCTTTTCGATCCGGTCTCCTGCGCTCTATCAGCAGTTTCAACGACTGCGGAAAAATGTCCAGCTATTAATTTCCTCCTCGGCAACCACGAGGATAAAACAGCACAACCATAGCCCACAAAGCGTGGGCGATTCCATCGGGCACTTCGCATTCCCCATGAGACCCAGTCTATCACCTAAGATTCCACTCCAAAGACCGAAAAAATAGGCTTTTTGGCGATTTTTTTTTTTCAGAAAAACTACAAAATAAATCGAGATTACAAAAAAAGGTATTTATCATACATATCACTGACTGTATACAATAATTTTTTTGAAGCGATTAATTTCAAAATGGCGGCTGTGCAACGTTTATCTCAAAACTGCATTTTTTAAATTGACCGGAAACATAACTCAGACAATTTTCAACCGATTCACTTGAAATGTTGAATATATCTTGATAAATACATTGTTTATGGAAGTACGTAGGATTTTTTTTATATTGCATAGTTCATTTGTTATTAACAATGATCCGACGGTTTTTTAGACAAATTTTTTACTTTCCAAAAATTTGCCTAAAAAATCGTTAATGACAAATGAACTATGCAATTTAAAAAAAAATCCTACGTACTTCCACAGACAATATGATTTTCAAGATATATTCAACACTTCGAGTGAATCGGTTGAAAATTGTCTGAGTTATGTTTCCGGCCATCTTAAAAAATGCAGTTTTGAGATAAACGCTGCACAGCCGCCATTTTGAAATTAATCGCTTCAAAAAAAATGATCGTATACAGTCACTGATATGTATGATAAACACCCTTTTTTGTAATCTCGATTTATTTTGTAGTTTTTCTGGAAATAAAATCCCCGGAAAGCCTATCTTTTCGGCCTCTAGAATGGCCTAAGGCCTTAACGCTGGTGTATGGCCTCGGCTAATTATTCCGATCTAAATAGAATAAAGTTATCAAAGTATGGATTTTATGGGGCTGCATCTACCTAGAGGCCCGAAAAAACGGTCAAATCCGGAATTTGCTGGGAAACGGTTGGTGATGAAGCAACGAATTTTTTTCAACCCAAAGGTACATATATCGAGAGCCTTTAAAAAAATACAGAAAAGCAACAAAAACATGGCCGCGGGCAGATGATGAAATTTGTCACGTTTGGTGATGTACACTCTCCAGCTTAAACGGTCCATCTAAAAACTAAAAACCAAACGGGTTATTCAAGTTGACAATGAATACGAGACGTTGACGATCGTCGATTTTTTAAATCTTTTTTTTAACATGGTGGCGATGAATTGAAACTCGAGCATACAAAAGCTATGAAAAAAGAAGTCGTCGTTTTTACGTAACTATAAAAAAATGAAGATCGATTTGAAAAAAATGAGATCTTCAACGACCTTTAAATGTTTCTCATCGTATCTCCAGTAAATTTGGAAACAATCCATCAAGTAGTTTTCGAGATATCATGTCCACCGACTTTGAAAACAGTATCATCTACCGGCGGCCATGTTTTTATTGTTTTTCTGTATTTATTGTGATTTTTGTAAAACGCTCTCAATATACGTAACTTTTTGTTTAAAAAAAATACACTCCTTCCTCAACAACCCTTTCCCAAAATGAAAAAAAAACACAATTTAGTTATTTTTTCGGGCCTCTCGGAACGTGTAGAACATTAATTCATCAGTTATACAGTATCTCTCGCATACGAACATTTCTAACGCTTTATAACTCAACAACGTATTAATACAAAAATAGTTGACTCAATGGTAGGTTGGAATAAATTTTATTTCCCCCCTCATATGTCGTTTTTGAGAAGTTTAATCAGGGAGCTAGTTACAAAGCAATAAAGGGAGTGTGACAGGCATGTTACATTGTGTCGCAACATTCCTTCATGATGTATGAAATGCTTTGAAGCACCAAGCTAGGCCACATTTTTGCACACGCACACGCGCACACGCGCACACGCGCACACGCGCACACACACACACACACTAGCGTAATCTAGTTTGCATGAATTGCACTAAAAAAACCATAGAACAGTTTTCAGCCATCATGAGACATTAGTTTGAAAAAGGGTTATATATCGATATGGGATTTTGTGAGGGCTTTAATAGCTCATTACAGAACTGTCACACGGTAATATAAAGTGTTAAGGGGTCTCCTCACTTTAGACATTATAAAAGGCTATTTTCACGATTTTTTTTATAGGTTTATATTATAGATGTTGATATAAAAGTTGTTACACTGAATAAATACACTTTCGAAATAGATTTTTTTTTAATGTTATGTCTTTATGTAACCCAAACAAACTTTAAACTCGTTTTTCTCGAAACAGCGTTTTTCGACGGCTTGTTGATAAAATCTTCGAAACTACTGAACCGATCCTTATGAAATTTTAACCACATATTCTTTACACCTATAGCTATAGCGCATATCAAGGATTTTTTTAAATTTTGTGTTAACTATTTGTTTGCCATAAACGGTGAGAAAACACGTTTTTGTTTTGTTTTTTTTTTTCGAAAAATCCTCGCCATTTTGTTATTTTTGCATATATCGAAAATCGAATGATTTGCGGTACAGCCATTAACATTCTGAATCTAAAACCGTTTGATTTTTTTGTTTCGGATGGTCCATCTCCGAGATTTCATCAAGAGCAGACCTACAATTTTTTTAGAAAAAATTTTTAACTACCATTTTCGTCTATAAATAGTGACTTGAATGAATACAGTATTTTTTAAATGTATTTCGAAATTGTATTTATTAAGTGTAACAACTTTTGTATCAATGTCTATAATATAAACCGATAAAAAAAATTCATGAAAATAGGTTTCTTTTTCCGTCTAAAGTGAGAAAACCCCTTAAGGTAGCGAAGTATAATACGGTAAAATATGACACTGATTGAGTCAGGAATAGTAAGGAATAGTAAAATAAATTTTACAAAATATCAATTATGAGACGGCTGATGATTTGCACAAGTACCACCGCATTCCATGAGTTGCTCGTTCGTGATGAGGTGCAAGAAACTGGGCGAGTGAGACAAACTAAAAAAGAGGTTTTCTGCAGCACCCTACATCGCCGCGTGCAATTTCGTAACTCGACCTCGTTCTCTTCTACTTTTTGTAAATCGAAGCTTATTTCTTTCCTTCCGTTCTGCCGTCTCCTTCGTTTTCTCCTTTTTTTATTTCCTCGTTTTGCGAATTTAGGAAATAATAGAGCAGCAACGCCGCTGTATGTTGTACATAACGTACACGGATATACGTACACCCCCGCACATATACACGAGTATATAGCGAGGACCATTTCGTCTGTAGCGAAAAAAAATCACTTTGCCGCGAGAGACTTTTTTTTCATTTATAATATATCTGTCAGGACGTTGAGTTCGCAGGATCTTGTGAAAACGAGAGGTCAAACCTTCCACCAATCGGTTTACAATTTCGTAGCAGAATGCTATTCCATTTTTTAAAAATCGTTCGCCGCACTGCGAATGCTCTGTACCTGGAACTAAAAATCCATTTTCTTGGGCAAAAGTCCATATATATATATATATATATATATATATGTGTGTGTGTAGAAGATGCATGGATAATTCTGCGACTGTCGATAGGTCAGATCATGTCCTCCTCATTCTATCATTTGCTTTTGGTTTTTCGCATGCCATTTCTACAAACCCAAACTTTTGTTGACCCGGTTTTTTTTCAATACTCTTGGTTATTTGTTTTATCTAGAAAAGTCTTCTTTTTAACTTTAAATGTTAAGGAAACTTTATGAAAAAAGATCTAATGCAGAATTTTCAGACAAACCAATCCGAACTGACTTTGAAAATCTGCGTGGTAAAAAAATATACTAAGCATATCGTGCCAATTACTTCAAAAAAATGCTTCGTCATTGTCGATTCATATCATAGAAATGGCATGCGAAAAACCAAAAGCAGATGTTTTTTTTCCAACAAATAACAGGAAGCCCAAAATGTCGAAAACCGTGGGACTTTTACTAAACTAAAATTCCAGTATATAGTAGGACATGATCTGAACTATCGACAGTTGCAGGATTTTCCGTTCATAACAGGACACCCTGTATATGTGTGTGTGTAAAACCTCACCAACAGACCCAAGATTCACACCAGATTCGAAAGAGACAAATAGAGAATGAGAGAGAAAGGGAGAGTGGGAAGCTAAGAATGCCGAGACCAAAAACCGAGATAAAAAAAAACGTGTCGAAGGATAAAAGCGGGATAAGGGATTCGAAAGCGAAAGGGAAAAGCAGAGCCCCTGGACGAAAAAGGTACAAGGCAGGCGACTGACTCGTGACGATAAGACCGTCTCGATCCGTTTTCTCCTCTTTCTGCGTTTTCTCTTTCCATTCTATATATCGTTTTCGTCTCGTCTTTTACCATCATACTATTCTCCCTCCTGTATCAAGACTTTTCCACCCGTAGACTTTGCTCTTACCATACACCGTTGCCTTTTCTGACCCGCTTGCCTTCTCTCTCTCTTTCTTTCTCTCTCTCTCTCTCTCTCTCTCTCTCTCTCTCTCTCTCTCTCTCTTTCTCTCTCTTGTATTTGCATCCTTACTTGCATACTCACATAATTGTCTCTATTATTCGTTTTGTTTGTCCAATTTTTTATTGAATGAATGACAAATAGTTCGAGTACTTATCTAGTGCATTTGCTTATATCAATCCCACATGTGCTCACGTAATTTCCGTTTTTCGGTGGGGATTGGAAATTCGACGAACAATATTAAGGAGGACCAAAATTTCGAATTCAGTAATAACGAACGTTCCAATATATAAATTTCAACAAAATCGAAGGGTGTCACCTGAGGGAAGTTCCTTGTGAGATCAGTGGTAGTGGTGGTTTGCTCCTATCGGTATATTTATATCAATAAATTTCACATAGAAGAATGGTAATGGTGGTTTTCGGCCATTGGTATATTTATATTATATATTATCGATATATAAATATATAAGTATATTTATATGTAAATATACCAATGGGAGAAAACCACCATTATATAATGTACTTATATATTTATATATAAATAATATATAATATAAATATACCAATGGCAGAAAACCA
Organism: Ophion ellenae; assembly: GCA_963210295.1. Taxonomy (NCBI): domain Eukaryota; kingdom Metazoa; phylum Arthropoda; class Insecta; order Hymenoptera; family Ichneumonidae; genus Ophion; species Ophion ellenae. Next base: position 32,638,524 of record OY723394.1, on the reverse strand, counting down.
CCATTACGCTCTGCGAAATTTATACAAAGAATTGTATATATTTATGAATAGAAAACAAATGATAAATTTATCATTTTTTCTGTTTATGAATATATACAATTCTTTGTATGAATTTCACATAGGGTATTTTTATATAATTTTTTCGTTCTATTCATGCGCATGAAATTTTCAAGGACCATATAGAATCTCCGGAGATTTTATATGGCCATTTCAGTATAACATCTTTACAGATTTATCAATATGTCAACATGAAAGCATAGAATTTCATTTTATATAATTTGTCGGTTCCTGTGCGCAGTCACATAAGGTTCTCAAGGATTATATAAAACGCATGAAGATTTTATATGTTCATTTCCGTATAACATCTTTATGGATTAATTTCTATACCATTTTTATAAAAACTTCCTAAAAAAAATTCACCTGGGGAATATTAGATACTCACTTTTTTCTATTTTGGAGACATGAATGTTGTAGATTGTTCGAATCTGTATTTGTATTACTCAAACTGCAGCCTATCTGAATATATGTTCTCGAATAAATAATGCTCTGGTGTGATAGTTATTCGATTTCGTCATCGGTCAAAGGTTCAAAATTTCGAATAATTTAACCTTCGTTATTTTGAGGGTTCATAATTCTGGCGTTTCGAAATCTTTGTCGTTCTATATCTGGTCATTCGACGTTTTGACCTCCACCCTTCCGTTTTATTTAAACGGATTTATCGAAAGACTTTGTAAGGTTGAAAAATGTAACGAAAATATTAAGATTATTTTATCAAAAGCTAAACCTGCATTTATGAATGCTAAAAAATGTTGTACGTTTTTTCGCGTTATTGTAATTTGCCTTGCCTAGATTGCAGCATGTGGTCGTTACGACTGATCTCAGGATTGTATCACGCACTCTCCACCGATAACGGGGGTTGGAAAAGTCGATTAAATCAATCAGAATCGATAACGAATCTGAAGTGCATGCGAGAAGAGCACCGTGCTCACTCGTCTGTGATCGAGGGGCAAGTGGATATTCACGAAGTCAACGTACAGCCAATTGATTCCGTACAGTATCTACTCAAACTAACACACGTTTACACCTTATATATGTATATGGGTGTGTGGGTGGTTGCGCGTGGTGATGTGTGGAGATACAAATAGTGTATGTACCTAGCACTTGTCTCAAGTACCGATGATGGCGAGAGTAACGGCCACTACTCCAAAGTCCGATGCACATCCGTGCAATCGTTGCGAGGTTGAATCACACGATTGGAGCAAATATTGCAGGATACCTGAGATCACCTAGTTCTGATCCAGAGAGAGAGAGAGAGAGAGAGAGAGAGAAACGGACAGAGCAAATTTAAAATAAATGGGAGAGAGATAGGAAGGTGATATAATTTTATGAAAGACTTTGTAGAATCTTAGCCAGCAATAAAAATGAACCCTTCCTAATTATCGTACTAATCATGTTCCCTAATATAGTTTTTATTTCCTAAATTCCTTTTTTGAACATTAAATGAAGTGACGAAAAGTAAAATTCAATTGAACTTCGAATTCGATACTCAAGTCGATCTTCGAAAATATGACTCAAGGATCTTAAAAAATGAATATCAAATTTGAGGGCGCTGAAAATTTTTATACTTGTCACCAAGCCATTGGACGTTTTAATACAAGCCACATACAGTTTTCCTACATTTTTATTCAATGTTTTATACAAATTGTGTATAAATTTGTGGGTGTGCGAGTATTACTTGCAAGGTAAGTGAGTCAGCAAATATGATCCAACCGAGCACGGCGATAATACTTCGAGAGGCTGCCTGTTAAGCTGTTACAGTTAAAGTGCGACGAAACGTAACATACCTGGGTAGTCATCGACCTACGATTAAGGCGTTACCCCCACTTGTAGCGCAAAATAAAAGGCCTTTTTCATGAATTTTTTTAAAGAAAACTACAAAACTTTTTTAATCGATCAATAGACCATCTTAAAGAACACATCTTTAAGAACTTTCAGTATTTTTTTTATTGAAAAATGTTACATTGTTTAGTGGCAAATGGCCGTCAATGAAATAATGTTTTTGTATACACGGTTTGCGGTGACCAACATTGCGGCGAAGTGGATCATCTGAAGAAAAAAATGCGGATGGATTTAGTCAAATATAAGTATAAACTAGTCTTTAATCGAAGGATTTTAAAAAATATTCATTTTTCACAAAATGGCGGACAGTCAAAGTTAATGGTTCGATTTTAACGAAAAAAAAACGGCCGTTTTTTGGCTATAAAACGGCCATTTTTTTTTTCGAAAAAAAAAAATCGAACGATTAAAGACTACATTTTTATGTATTAAATAAGCCTGCAAAATTTCAAGAAGATCGGTTCATTAGTGTTCGAGTAATCTTGGTCACCGACTTCAGAAATGCCATTTTGAGAAAAACGCGTTTAAAGTTTCTCTTTCAACGCTCTTTTAACGTGGATTTTTCTCTTTCAAAGCTCATATCTCAGTCAATTTTGTTCGGATCGACTTGAAATTTTCAGGACATATTCTCAGATACTTATACTTCCAAAAAATGCAATTAAAAAAATCGATTTTTTCAAAATCGCAAGTGGGCGTAACCCCTTAAATATGGGATATATACACGTAAATATATATTCGCTTATAGATAACTTCCCAAATTCAAATGTTAAAACATCAGATACTGATTGGCCGTCAACGTTCCAAGAATAACGATTTTTTTACATTAATTCGTCGGACCTCGATGTTTTCCAATCAATAAAAGAAAGCGGACAAGTTTTCATGACAAAACGAAATCCAGGTAACTTCAATGTAAATATTTTTCACATTTACAAAAATAAATACAAATAATAGCAATGATCGAATTGAGAACATAAAATAAAAAATAAACTATAACATGAATGAATGAGTATGGAAAAATATATTACATAAAAATTTAATAATGCATCTCCTAATTATATGGACCTTGGTAGAAAATTAAGGCGGTACACCACTGTGACGGGGAAAAAATCAATTTTTTGTTGCATTTTCTCATAGTATACAGATTCAAGGATATAGGAAAAAATGTTCAAGTTAAAATCTTGAAAGTTAACCAAGTTACAGAGGATTTAGTGGGGGTAGGTAGCACAACGGTTTACGTTTACTAAAACTTTCAGTCGCAGGTTTTTCGAAACAATTCTCGACCTAGCCGGAATGATAACTCTAGATATAATTGTCCTATTTTCTATTTAAAAAAAAGTTTCCTTAATTGCATAGCTATTATCGTATGTAGCTGTTTTTCTTAATTTACTATTTTTTAAGCCCCCGAAAAATAAAAGTTTCGCCAAAATTGCACTTTTATTTAGAACAGCCGCCATATTGTGATTTTTTTCGACAAACGTCTACGTACAACGAGAACTATATTTATATATTTGCATGAGAAAGCTTTTTTATTTTTATTTTTCAAACCAACCATTGTCGACCAAACCAACCATTGTTTAATACAGGGGCTTTATTATATATCAGTAACGTTGTTAATTTTGAATTATTTTACATAAAAATTTACACGAAATAAGTTCAATGTATGTTAAACAACATACCTTTTTTCCAAATACAAATAAATAATCCTATAGCCACAAAAGTTCGGAAAAACTACTTTTTTCGACCTGTCCAAAATGTAAAAATAAATTTTTTTTTTGAATAATGAACACTATTATTCAAAAAATTTTTTTTATTTTTTTATGCTTACTTAATTATTCATTTCGTTCTGAAGTTTACCCATTCGAACAAGAAACACGCATATCCACATGTACGTGCTCGTGTGTTCGTACGTATATAGCAGTCACAGTTTAGCAAACAGGGATCACAGTATGCACTTCTTGATGCAGGCGAAGATATACGTAGTCTCGAAACACACACACTCTCGCCCACGGAGAAATGGCGTGACCTGTTTAATTGCGTATCTCAGTCGTAAAGATAGGTTAACGCGCGACTAAGTTATGACTAACATATACAAATTAATGTACTGCGCACTTTATGTGAAGACGGAACATATAATGCTGCACTGCATTCGCGAACGACCAATTACTCTGGGCCTCCCGAAACATTCCAGAACTTGGACAAAAACGTTTTCGCAAATCGAATGGATCATCGGAATTCGAAAGTTTAGTTTTTACAATTCGCGATAGCAGAAATGGAAATGACAAAAACGACAGATGAAGAGAAGACGACAGTCGAAAAAATAGAGGAAGTGAAAAATGTCGTAGTGTGAAGGGAAAATGAGAGGGATGAAGAGAGAAAACTGACAATGAGGGTAGGTGGAATGAAGACCCGCTGCCAAAAGATGGTATTGGAATTGATATCGTTGAAATGAAACAAAAATCAATTTAATTCGTATTGCTTTATTTTTTTCGCACATTTAAGTTATGAAAATCATTGAAACTTTTCTGGGAATTTTTATTGAAAATTTATAACCAAAAGTTGCAAAAAAATTCTAGATAATAAAATAAAGAAGTAAAAAAATCAAGAAGAACTTTCATTGCTTTTCAACGATGCATACTTCAACACCATGGCGAAAGTGACATCGATCGATCAGGCACTTACATTCCGATGAAATGGTAAACTAATTTGTGAATGTTTTAATCTATATATATGTATTCGTTGTTCAAGCATGCCTCAAGAATGCCATGGATCTGAATGGAATTTAAGGTGTAGGCGGTCTTGGTGTGCAGCGCTAACTTTACCGTCCACTTTTTTTTCTACTTGCTGTATGACCATTCGTGGCATGATTCGTTGCCGAGCGAAAATGCACTTTTAACCCTTGGACTGCAAACTTTCGTCCTAGAGACGTTTTTCGTTGCCAATAATCCTTCGGGGGCAATTTTTTTGCAGAGTCGTTTTTTGCGGTCAAAGATCCTCTTGGCCGAATTTTTTTAAATAAAAACCAATATTAAGTGCTCAAACATTCGTTCAAAGTGGGAGATGTGTAAAAAAAACGTACTTGCACAAGAAAGATCATGGGGTCAAAACGACCCAGTGTGGAGTTGTAGGGTTAATTTTGAGAACATGTGGGTGATGGGCAAATCGTGGTAAAGAAATTCCAAAAGCAGGTTTGAGAACTGAATTCTCCTCTTTGAACGACTTGAATTGTTTTTCACTTAAGGGGTTACCCCCACTTGCGATTTTGAAAAAATCGATTTTTTTTTTATTGCATTTTTTTGAAGTATTAGTATCTGAGAATATGTCCTGAAAATTTCAAGTCGATTCGAACAAAATTGACTGAGATATGAGCTTCGAAAGAGAAGAATCCGCGTTGAAATTGAAACTTTAAACGCGTTTTTCTCAAAATGGCATTTCTGAAGTCGGTGATCAAGATTACTCGCACACTAATGAACCGATCTTCTTGAAATTTTGCAGGCTTATTTAATACATAAAAATGTAGTCTTTAATCGTTCGATTTTTTTTTTCGAAAAAAAAATGGCCGTTTTATAGCCAAAAAACGGCCGTTTTTTTTCGTTAAAATCGAACCATTAACTTTGACTGTCCGCCATTTTGTGAAAAATGAATATTTTTTAAAATCCTTCGATTAAAGACTAGTTTATACTTATATTTGACTAAATCCATCCGCATTTTTTTTTCAGATGATCCACTTCGCCGCAATGTTGGTCACCGCAAACCGTGTATATAAAAACATTATTTCATTGACGGTCATTTGCCACTAAACAATGTAATATTTTTCAATAAAAAAATTACTGAAAGTTCTTCAAGATGTGTTCTTTAAGATGGTATATTGATCGATTAAAAAAGTTTTGTAGTTTTCTTTAAAAAAATTCACGAAAAAGGCCTTTTTTTGCGCTACAAGTTGGGGGAAACGCCTTAAAAATCCCCTTCTCATAAAATCCAGGGATAATCATTTCTTAAAAATGGTTTCTCGAAAAAATACCCTCAAGACATATGCAACCCTTGGAATGATCACATGTTTCCCCTAGATCCTAACCGTTCAAACGTGGCTATAGTGAAGAATTGAAGTATCACATAATAGTGTGAGTGATCGCAGGATGCTAAAAAAAGACATTGGAAAAAACGTGTGAGGAAGTGAAAACAACCAGAAAATAAAAAGTAACAAAAAGCATTTTTTTTTATCACGATCCCTTTAATTGTCGATGAAACATGTCCGGGCTCAATAATTCGTAAATGCTAATATTTTACACGAGAGATCGTTAAACTGCGCTGAGATGAAGCCTGCCATTTTTTGTTCGCTATGCATTATAATATATTTGTGTAATTCTACTTTTTTAAAAGAAGAAAGCTTTTCTAAGTGGCAATAGTGCAATTGGCGGCCAATGGCCAATCGCAGACGGTCAGTTCAGGATTAAAGTGGAGGCCGTCAGGGCACTGCATCAAAATAGCCGTAGCCCCATCGCAGACGTAATAGCTCTTGCAATCCACAGGATTTGGTACCAGAACTGCCCAGTCTTCTTCGCCTGCAGGGCGAGCGGGTATGGTACAATTCACCTTTGGTTCATCCGCCTGCGCCTGAGAAGCAGCCTCGACCACGACGCTGGCGACCAGACAAGCGATCAACACGAAAGCTGCATATTAACGATAAAATTGTTGAGTGCACGTTATATTCAGCATTGAGTGGAATCATATAATTTTCGAAGCCACAAATTATCAATCATCCCTTGACCGTAAGACATGAAAATCTCCACCCAACTTCCAGTCGAACGCATTCATAGGAATATGAGCCATTTTTATTCACAAACAAACATCGAAAGTTCATTAAAAAAAATTGACAACGACTGATCTTGCGACTGATCTGAAATTAAACAATTTTGACAGTTCGGGGAAATTTCACTCCAACCAAAAATGGCTATGCGAAAAAAAAGATTACATTTTTTATTCGATATTTAATTTGACTATTTGGAAAGTTGATTTACGAAGGACAAAAATGATCTTCCAATTAGCAATTAATTGGAGAGTTCTGGGGAATGTCACTGACTTGTTGGGATAAAAAGTTCACTGTCACCCAAAATTGCTCGTGAATGGCAATCGATGACTTACCTTTCATTTTATCGTGAGCGGTTTATTTAGATCGATGAATCGATAATTGAAATCAGCAGTCACGTTTACACGTCGCACTCTTGTTATTTCTGATGCATTTGGGTATCGCGATTCTTTATATATCCGAACGTTGAGACGCTGAAAATGTCTTATCTGCATGAATTTTTCTCGCGCCATCGTTATCTGTGTCGCCGGTGCATCGTGGAAAGTCATGCAGTCGCGCAAAAGTCCCAACGCCTAGCCCGATAACCGCCCGAAGGACCGTAATCGCTATTATAATTCGATATCGGTGATCGGATCCGTGGGGATTCTATGCTATCTTGATCTCTTCGCAAGAAAAATACTTCGAAGCTTCCTGTACGTTCTCATTTGGCATTGACAGCTGCATGACTATTACGATGCGGATAAATTGATTCGAATGTGGAAATCATTTACCAATATAGATTTCTGGCTAACCAATCGCGCGTTGTGATAATTCTTATATTGATAATTCTTATATTGCAGTATTTGATGACTCTTATAAAATTAAGCAAAGACGCGTTATTGTGGTGTTTTTATATTGCAGTATTTATATTTTTTTATAATTATATTTTATAATTATGCCTTAGAGTTGTATTTTTAATTATTATGTTGCAGTATTTGATGACTCTTATGAAATTAAGCTTTAAGACGCGTTACTGTGGTGTTGAAAATAATATGTATACGCTCTTTAGGAGGTTGCAGCGATCCAGTTGAGTCAAATTACGGTTTATTCATTTTTTTTCTATAAACCTCAAAAAAATGCGTACGAGGTACAGATTTATTCTGTATATGCTAATTTTTTTTCAAATATATAATTAAAGGGCCTAATTATGCATTTTTATATTTTTATCACGTAAATTACAAAAACTTTTGTGTTACTAGCAACTTGAAAAAGTATGATATTAACGATGATTATTATAATGAAACTACGATAACGAATGTTTTATACAATTCACAATGAAATTTTGAGTAATTTATAATTATGCCTATTCATATTTACGTCACGAGATTATTGGCCCATGGTTTACGATGGGCAAGGTGAGGATTTTTTTCTCTAAATGGTTACAAAGGTTTAGTTTGCGTTAATCCGTTGTTAGAAATGGTCTATCTTGGTGCTAAATAACAAAAAAATTGCATAACCTCTATAATTATAATAAGGTAATAGGGAATAAGATTAATTAATAAGAATTCATGAGAATTAATAAGATTGCCTAATAAGAATGAATAAGCTTCTATTAGATTAAGGTTTGATATCAAGAATTATTAATTTAGCTTCAATAATAAGAAAATTAGATAACTTTAATGATAAGAATTAGAAAATTATTCAGAATAAGAATTTTAAATAAGAATAAGAATTAGGAATAAGAATGTCTAATTATAAATTTCAACAGGGTGATTTTAATCACTTAAAAAATCATATCATTTTAAAAAATGTTCAATTTCATTTTTTCTAATTTTATTTTATTTTATAGTCCATACTCATAACAATGTACAAAAAATTGTTCAGTGAGAAATATACAGTATTGGTACTACAGGCGATCCCGCACAGCAGATTTTTTAAATCGCGATTTGCAGTGCCTGTTACGATTGTTCCAGATAGGTTCATTTGGAACGAAAAAAACGAAAAAAAAGCCTCCAATATAATAGATTCTCTTAGCGTTGATCGTTTGATTTTTCGGCATTTCAATTTAGGCCAAAATCACGTAGGTCAAAAGTCAGAAGACTTTAGATGACATTGAGCTTGTTTTTTTTATCAATCAAGAAAGTCGGAAAAATGTTTAAGTCCTTTAGTCAACGGCAAGCTTTGTACACTTCGCATATTTATGTGAAGTGTACAAAATCGGATCAAAATCAATTCAATAGTTTTCAAAAAAACGCGGTCTCATCATTTAAAAATGATGTTTTGGGAAAACATCGATTGAAGCTTTAAAGTAAATTTGCATTGGGATAAAATAATGTTGTTCTTCACTTACGCTGGGTCATCTATTCCAGGCACACAAAAGATGGCATTCGTGCCTGTGGCGTCTAAAATACTCGTTTGCTGCTGTTGGCAAAGCATTCCGGCCGCGCGTGTTTTCTTGCACGCGGTGGTCGACTACCGTAACGCGGACAGAGTATTCCATGTCGTATATTTGCAATAGTGCCTCAAAACCTGCGGATATTTTCGTTTGCATCTTCCAATGAAGGTGCAAGCAAAAATATGTGCAGCCAATTGTGCAATTTGCACTTCACTGAAATTAATTTTTGGATCAAATCAGCTGATTATAGCTCTTGTTGTTGTTTTGATTTAAATCGCCAAGACGCCTTTTTGATAATATTTTTTTTTTTTGGAGTTCTAATTCAATGGATTTGATGACGTTCAGAACCTTTTGACGTAGAGCATTGTGGTCGGATTGACATGTGGTGAAGTTATCATCAGCGAAGGTGCACTACCGGGATCACTAACAAAGAACATCGCTGGAGTGTCCGCGTTTGATTTTGTTGACACTCATATATGTGATAAAGCACTTTTGGACACGTATTTTTTTTTATCGGTGGAAAAACGATTTTAATGGGGGGAAACCACCTCTCAAGGAGCGGCGTGTCACCCTTAAATTTAATTTTTGTCAATACTTCTATAGTGGATTTTTTATCGCTTTACTTTAGAAGAACTTTGGTTCCTGTTTCAATCAGATCAGTGGACTGCTTGTGGGTGAAACTGCAAAACTACCCCTCGACACGCTTTTCTTTGAGGGGTGGTTTCCCCCTTAAAACCGATTTTCCACAGATAAAAAAAATACGTGTCCAATCGTTTCAATGCTTTCTCACATATATGAGTTTCAACAAAATCAACGGCGAACCCATAAGTGATGTTTCCTGTCAGATCCCTTTACCCAGCCTACCTCAACAAACATATACAATTTCAAAAGCATGTCTAATGCTGAAAAAGGTAAATATTTACAAGTGGGGCTCCAGCTAGAAAAGGGGTTTCGAAATTTTGTACCGAATCGATGTATTTCAGGGCACTTTGTTTATAATATATAAGTCGGGAGAAGACAATTTCAACCCTTATTTCATAACCCAAACAAACGTATTTCAAAAACCGAATATTTTCCGGAAATTTTTTTTTTTATTAATAAAACACCCCTCCCCCATCATAAAAAACATATTTTCATAATGCAGAATAGCCCCGAACACGTGAAAAAAATTTAGAGCCGATTAGGGCTGGAGCCCCACTTGTAAATATTTACCGTTAAAAAACCATGGATCGAAAAAAAAATCGTCACCGATTTTGAAAAAGTACTTTTGAGCAAAACGCCTTTAAAACTGGCAGGTGTGTGAAACCCACCTATAAACGCCCATCTTTCAATTTTGAACCGATAGACTTGAAGTTTTCCAAGATTATTGTAAAAATGTTATATCTCGAGAATCCGTCGAAAACCAAAAACCGATATTTTCAAAAATGTCAACTGGGTGAAATACCTTAAATAGAATGGATGGCCAATCGAAATGAATTGCTTATTATTTAATGAATTATTAAATACTATTTGTTCTTCACTCAAATGACATGCCCAGTCAACAATGTACTCGATCATCACCCTCTCACAAGATGGTCTGCATCCGTTTTCCAATGATAACGCCTCATTAATTGCTACATCCGTAACACGATTTACGGAAGTCTTGTCAAGTGGTGACTTTCTTCCCGTGCGGAAATTGAGTTGGGGCTGTGATCAGGCCCCAATAATATTTCCCTAACTTTATTCGGACCCTAATCTGGAAGCCACATGAGGGCCGTTAGCGGGCGGTCACACTTTGTCAACAAGGGCCCTTAAAGGCGCAACGACCGGGGTCTTATAAGTTGCCTCAACGGCACCTCATCATAACCATTTCAGCGCCATAAAACATCCGTATCAGTGGATATACGTGTATGTTAAATGCGTCAGGGTATATCTGCATTTGTTTTTATGTAATTGTTCATGTGCATAGGTGTGGGCGTGAGTACATGTATATGTATGTGTGCGCGCGTAGAAATGTGATTGGGTATTTGTATGTGAGCCTTTATGACAAACTACCATGACAAAATTAATACAAAAAATAATCCATTCCAAGAAATGGATGTGTAGTAGAAATAAAAAAAATATATGGGTCTACTGGATCACTAGAATCTATTTCCATTGAGGTAAAGATCTGGAAAACAAAGACCAATTTATTTACTTATCCTACACAGTCAGATAAAGTTTATGAATGGGAAATATCAGCGAAGTCTTCAGAAGAAATAATTTTCCCTATGATGAGTATTGAGCGGAAATTAGTTGCTATAAAAATGTCGAGAAAACCGGTTGGGACTGTTCACACTTATGCGCTAGCATTACTCCATGTATGAGTGAAACCATGGGTAATTGTTTGTATCTATGTAAAAGGTTTCTTTAATTTGATAAATAAATACAGTCTGATGTTTGTCTGCATATTTGTGTTCATCGTTGATTTTTCATTTGCTAATGCCCTTACGCTTTTTCCCAATTTGCGTTCGATAATATTATTCGATCGAAGTATATAATCGATTTGAATAATTGAAATACCATCGACCATGTAGCCTAAGCTATTTATACTGGTTTATCGCTATAATAGTCAGATCTGGGCCTATTGTGGAGATCCCTACTTGTTTATCCCTATACTGGCCAAGTCTGGGCCTATTGTGGCAATCCCTACAGGCTTATCCCCATAATGGCCAAGTCGGGGCCTATTGTGGAAATCCCTACAAGTTTATCCCGATAATGGCCAAGTCTGGGCCCATTGTGGAAATCCCTACTAGGGAAGGCACTAGGAAAGCCCTGAAAGGCCCTTATTTTTATTAGGGATGCCCTATCAGTTTTCTGCACGGGTTCTGAAGGATTTTAGCCGAATTGGACTAAACGTATAATTTGGCATTGCTCACGGCCATATACTTTTTCTCTCCACCGATAAATCACCAATTCATGACTGCCCATCAGGCATCGTCAGTCTCGATGACGATCGTTCCTGTACACGATCATCCGAAGGATATAAATCGAGGAACCGATTGTCCCTAGCTCAGCTGATTTTGCAGACGCGTTTTAGTACAGGTTTGTCCTCGTGTCCCCGAAGAGTATACGAGTATACGATTCGGCAATAAGAGAAGACCTGCCTTGACACTCGGACAATGCGGAGCTGCTGTCGCGTTTGGTTCCTGGTTATGGCAGGTGCACAATGCCCATTGTCGGCCTCTTCGCCCTTCCTCTTCCACCTTCATCCTATGCTCTCCCTGCACATCTCTCTCTCTCTCTCTCTCTCTCTCTCTATCTCTCTCTCGCTCTCTCTCTCACTTCCCACCCTTTCGCTATTTCCGACCAAGCCCTTCAGCTAACGCACTATATACGCACATATATATCACACGATGACGATAAAGGATATGTGTACCATCGTGTAATGAATGCTTTCCGGAGCGAAATTGAACCAGCGGCTCGAATAATAGCTGTGCTACAGATTATAGTAAATGAGATCCATGCTCACTTGTCTCTGCTTCAGCACATCCTGTAATTCGACTCGCACCTTTTCTATTGGCCGAATTCTACAGTGCGACAATGAAAATCAATGTACACAAAAATTATATTGGTCATCGGGTCGATCCAACACGTTTGAAAAATCATCATTGATGGATGATTGATTGCCACTCACTTTATTTAATGTCACGGTGAGTAAAAGAAAGCTCCAAAATAATAATCACACTTATAAGACTAAAAGGCCATTTTTCTTCTTTCTCTCTGCCCGCCTCTCTCTCTCCCTCTCCCCTACCATTCCTAAGCTCGGTTATGGGTACCGAGAAGCTGCGACCGGAGATATAATAAATTTCTTCAAGCAGCGACGAGAAGCCCGGTAAAAGTTTCGAGTTACCAAGACGATGAATATTTTAACGTGCTGGGCTGGTGCGCGCGCTCGAAGCGTCCACGAGCCGACGTTCAGAGACGTTGCCGCCCGTAGCAGTAGGGATCGTATAATTAGCGGTTAAATTCAAATTTCGGATATTACGGAAAAAGTTTTGTAAGCGAGAGAGTTTTTCGCGAAATTAAGAGAAGAAGTACGCAGGATCTTTCCTCTCTTATTCTATCCTACCCTTGCTCTCTCTTTTTCGCTTCTACTCTCCCTCCTTTCTCTCTCTCACTCTCCTTCATTTTGCTCGACTCCCTTCGCTTCGTAAATATATATTGTACCGACCATTTGATCGACCTGCCCAAACTGGCCGTTCGACTCCACGATAATCGTTACCAGTTTTCCCCCCGTGATTCACATGCGTCCAAAATCACTCGAATTTGGGGAACCTCATTACGATAACTCGAACAGGATGAAAACCCATGATCGGTCTCATTTTCACAGGATTGAGATTTATGAATATGTTAATGTTGATTGATTGCCGTCAATTTATTAATGTTAACTTATTGATGTTGATTCATTGATGTTCAATGTATTGATGTCAATTTATTGATGTCAATATCTTGATGTTAATTTATTGGTGTCAATTTATTGATGTCAATATCTTGATGTTGATTTATTGATCTTAATGTATTGATATCAATTTATTGATGTTAATCTATCAATGTCAATTTATTGATGCCAATCTATTGATGTCAATTTATTGATGTCAATTAATTGATATTAATGTATTGATGTTAGTTCACTGATGTTGATTTATTGATGCTTATTCATTGTCATTAATTTATTGATGTTAATCTATTGATGTTCATTTGTTGACTTCAATTTTTTTATGTTAATCAATATATTAACTTCATCGGAATTTTTTTTTGCCACCATTAGAAGTGCCCTATATTCCTGATATTTGTAAGGAACACGAGTCTCGACTCGGGAACTGAAGGCTGGCTCCAATACGTCGATTATTCTGAAAGCTTCGTTCGGAAACTAATATGCGCTGGAATAAGAGTTGGAAGTACGAGTTTTCGGCATTTAACGTTACGGGATTGCGCGAGATTGGAGTGAGAGCCCGCGCGTGACACATGCTTTGTCATATTGGCACACACGCCGTCTGCATTTTACGGCCCGTATTCTGTAATTTTGCATATTCTGTCGTGTGCGAAATCCCGAATCCGAAAGAGGCGCCGTTACAGGGGTGACTTTCCGGTTTTCTCTCTCTCCTATCCCTTCCCCTCCCCCTCCCTCTCGCGAGACATGCACCCCTCTTCCCTACTCCATAGAATGGTATAACCATGAGCGAAATACGACAAATATTTGCCAAAGCTGAAAGCCACACTTTCGAATAAACAACAAATAAAAATATTAAATCCTTATTAATAAAAAAAAAACATTTATTAACCAAAAATCGTTTCTTAACAGAAAATCATTTATTAACAAACAAAAAATTATTAACATAAAAAATGTTAAATATTTATTAACAAAAAAAAATTATTAACATAAAAAATATTAAATATTTATTAACAAAAATCACGAGAGTGAAAAATAATACTTTGCACTAAAGCAAACAGAATATCATGAGGTATCAAGATGACAGAAAAAAAAATTTTCTTACATCGATCAAAGATAATGAAAAATTCATATCTTTCGATACCGAGAAGTCCAAAAATGGACTTTTCTTACGTTTCACGAAGATAAGCGAATATGTATATCTTTAGGTATCGTGACGCCAAAAATATGGAATTCGCTGCCATCGAATTGAGGCAATGTAAAATCGACACTGCCAAATTATAATCATACAAATATGTCGGCTTAATCTTCATCGTTCTAATATGATGAAATCTGTATCCTTGGGTATCAAAATATCAGCAACATCGTCTTTTATTTAATTCATCATGGACGGTGCCAAATGTACATTTTTTGGTATTGAGAAGCCAAAAATGTGAATTCCTCTGGCATCGATCGCAAACTATGAAAAATAAAGATCTTTCGGTATCAAGCAGCTAATAAAAAAAAATTTTATGCAACGAAGTCACAGAATAATATATATCTATCTATAATAATAATTTATACTAATAAAGTACAATATATCTATATATAATATAATATATATCTATTTATCTAATATAATATCATTCGATCGAATGCAGTGAAAACTTTATATCTTCAGGCATGGAAACGCCAAAAATATGGTTTTTCCATTCAGCGACAAAAGACCATAAAGATGCATGTTTTTTAAAATCGAAAAGTCAAAAGTATACTGTGGAAAAGCTATAAATCGATTTTTCCTAGATAGATCAAGCGGTAAGTCCGTTTTCTGAAAAACGAAAAAAATGACACTTTTTTTTCTTCAGATTAATGCAGCTCGGCTCCGGTAATTTACTTTCCATTTGAATTGACTTTTCAAACGAACTCACGATTTTGAATAAAATAACCATGATATAGTCATTTTTCGTTATCGGCGTAGCATTTTTTGGTGTTTTTTAAATTTGATCTCCGGTTGCGATCAAATAATAGACAATACAGAAGCGATTGTATCAGCGCGTACTTCCGTTTGCGTGGGGATCGATGTATCCATATCTATAAATGTGCTTGACGCACAGTATTGCTCATGCAACGCGATAAGATAGATAGCAGGGTAAGGTGTGTGTGCGTGCGTAAGTGCTTAGCCGGAACACGATTTATCTTGGGCCACGTCGCTGCCCGGAATGCACACAATGTCGACTGGGCTGAACAACTGGGGAATAAGGGTCGAACAGGGATAAAACAGATGTGTTCTATATATGCACATATGGAAGGCTGGAGACGGTGCGCCTGGAAGGATACTATCCTGCGAATCAGAATGAGCCCTCCGCCACGCTTACATGGCGCACCGTTCGAGATTAAGGGGTCTTCTCACTTTAGATGCTAAAAAAAGGCTATTATCACACATTTTTTGGATAGGTTCATATTATAGATATTGATATAAAAGTTGTTACATTTAATAAATACACTTTCGAAATACATTTTTGAAAAAATATTTTTTTAGTCACTATTTATAGACGAAAATGGTAGTTAAAAAAATGATTCAGTATGTTAATAGCTATAGTGCATATCATACGATTTTTTATATATGCAAAAATAACACAATGGCGGAAATTTTTCGAAAAAACCAAAAAACGTGCTTTTTCGCCGTTTTTGGCAAAAATAAATGAATATCAAAATTTAAAAAAATCCTTATCAACAAGCCGTCGGAAAACGTTGTTTCGAGAAAAACGCGTTTAAAGTTTGTTTGGGTTACATAAGTAAATAAATAAATAAAATGTAAATATTTCGAAAGTGTATTTACTAAGGGGCCAGTCCACTTTGAAAATTTCAAAAAATCGATTTTTTTACTTTTTTTTTGAAAGTACATATATTCGGAAATATTGTGTCAAAATTTTATGAAAATCCGAGCTCTCTAAGATTTTTTTTTGCCTGAACGTCAGGACCTCATTTCGTCTACCTGAGCGTATAGCGCGCTCGGCCGATCATAATAAACTTCAAACGCGTTTTTCTCGAATCAACGTTTTCAAAATCTAGCTCCATCGTATCTCCAAAAGTAATAAACCGATTCTCTTGAAATTTGAACCACATATTGTAAACATGATTCGCAACAAGATGACCCTCGATGGTTTTAAAATTTTGATTTTGACTCTTTTTTTTTGCGAAAAACTGCGAAGAAACGCTTTTTTTTTACTTTTTTTGTTTTTCATCTGCCATTTTTTTATTTTTTGATAAAACTTTAGATCGGAGGGTCATTTTGTAGCTGGTTTCATACTGAATCTAATGGACTTTGATTTTTTTGTTACAGACAAGCCGTTGCCGAGTTGTGATGGAGCTACCTAGCGCACTTATTTTTAAGGCGTTACGTTAAACAATAGTTTTTGTACTTAAAAATGAATTGAAATGAATTAAAATTTGTATTTTATCTATTTCAAGACTTTATTTATCAAGCCCAACAACTTTTATATTCATATCTTTTATAAAATCTTCGAAAAAAAATCGCGAAAATAGCCTTTTTTCGTGGTTTCAAAGTGGACTGGC
The DNA here is from genome assembly GCA_963210295.1 of Ophion ellenae. Lineage (NCBI taxonomy): Eukaryota > Metazoa > Arthropoda > Insecta > Hymenoptera > Ichneumonidae > Ophion > Ophion ellenae. Next base: position 32,621,484 of record OY723394.1, on the reverse strand, counting down.
CCTTTAAGTGTAACAACTTTTATATCAATATCTATAATATAAACCTATCCAAAAAAATCATGAAAATAGTATTTTTAGCGTCTAAAGTGAGAATACCCCTTAAGGGGGGAAATCCCTTCAGACGTCCGAAAATGAGTCATTTTTCATGATTTTTTTAGAAGTGATAAAATAATCGCATCATTTAAAAATGTTGACTTTGTCTTATCACAACTCTTGAATGTTGAATTTTTTTCTTTTTTTAAACAAAACAAAATGGCGGCGTTATAAGGTATTCCTTTAGGCATCCTTTGGAAAACTGCTTATGTTATAGCTGAAAAAGTTATTGTCCGATCTGGCTGAAATTGTGGGAGCTTTCTCACTATAACATTATTGGAAGGATATACCTATAAAAATATTAAAAAGTATAAAATTAAAAATGAAGTAGGCTTCGTAATCAAATTTTTATATTTTTGACCATTTTCTCGACAATTTTTACCCCAAAAAAGTAATTTGTTTACGCGATAATCTTAAAACTTTAGGTATATCCTTCCAGCAATGTTATAGTGAGAAACCTCCCAAAATTTCAGCCACATCGATCAACAACTTGTTGTGCTATAACATGAGCAGTTCTTCAAAAGACGCCTAAAGGAATACCTTATAACGCCACCATTTTGTTTTGCTTCAAAAAGAAAAACTTTTGTATAATACTTGAAAGTTGTAATAAGATAATGTCAACATTTTAAAATGATGCGATTATTTTATCACCTTTAAAAAAATTCATGAAAAATGACTCATTTACGGGCGTTTTAAGGGATTTCCTCCCTTAATCTAGAAAGAGGCCTAGAACTTCGCCGATAAAAAGAGAGACGGAGTGCTTCGGTTTCTATTCGTACTGGATTTTTTTAAAGATTAAAAATCCGGAATCATAGCAGCCGTCAACCAACTTTTTTAATACATAAGTGTCTTCCGAACGGATTGATAACATTCTGAGGGACTGTAATAACATTAATAAATGTGTGGTAGAAATAAAAAAATTGTGTCTTTTAATAACCCATAAAAAAAAATCCCAAAAAAAGCGAAAAAAATAGCACATGGGATGACCTCGTTGAAGCAATTTATACTTTCTTAAGTTAAAATTTATACTTTTTTATAATACACTCATGTTGTATATCTATATATGTTCAGAAAATTCAACGTGAAGAATATGTCATCATTAATATTTTTGGACACTGTTTGATACTGTGGGAATCCTTGAGGATTCGTGCATTGGATACCAATGGGGGAAGCCGATCAGAATCCAATGTACGAGCGTGGCGTTATACTATAGCCCATGTAGAGGTTGCCATGAGTTGCCCAATGTTACGATCAGCCCAATATTGGGACCATCGTATAAGCCAACAAAAGAGAAATAATATTGGCCCATTACTATTCCGCTCTAAACTGAAAACTGGCACAATATCGGCCCATCCCTATAGCCTGTCATGGCCCATCTTTAAAAACTAATAAACAGCCGTCATAGTTAAACTAAATTTGGCAATTTAAAAAGTGGGGTTACTAAAATACTGACCATTGGCCCAATATTGTGCCATTATAAATTGGAAACCGGGACAAAATGGGCCCATCGTTTAAAACCATTAAATAGCCGTGATGGTTGAACTTATTTGCCAATTAAAAAACTGGTAATGCTAAAATACAAGCAATTACATTGGCCCATTATTGTCCCGTTATAAATTGAGAACCGGCAAAATATCGGCCCATTACTAAAGATTATCCTGGCCCATCTTTCAAAACCAATAAACAGCAGTGATAATTAAACTAAATTTGCCAATCCTAAAGCTGACAATTCTAAAATACTGGCTATAACATTGGCTCATTATTGTCTCGTTCTAAATTGAAAACCGACACAATATCGGCCCATAGTTAAAACCTATCATGGCCCATCTTTTAAATTCATAAAACAGTCATGATAGATAAACAATATTTGTTAATTTTTAAACCGGTGATGCTGAAGTACTGCCCCATTACTGCCCCAGTACATTGTCCCATTATTGTTCCGTTATAAATTGAGAACTGGCACAATATCAGCCCATTACTAAAACCTATCCGGGCCCATCTGTTAAAACCAATAAACAGCCGTGAAAGTTCATCGAAATTTGCCAATCTTAAAACTGGCAATGCTAAAATACTGGAAATTACATTTAATTAATCTAAGCCCTTTATTGGCTAAGTGGGTCAGACCATACCTGCTTTTATTTGATTTAAGCCTTGGGTTATTCATTATCCGTATATTGTGCCAGAATAGGCAAATAACTGGCACGTCATATATTAATCGTCCATATTTTGTAGTTCAGTTTTTGTAATCAAGTCTTGGCCTATTATTGTCATTTGTAAATAACCAACATAAGTAAGTAAAATATGCCAATTTTGAAACCTATCATATACGCAAATCACAATTCATTGCAAGGTTATTCCATGAAATATGTATCCACAAGGACCAATCTCGGGCCAATCTTGGATATAGGTTGAATATTTATCACGCACTCAAACGAACCCAAACAAACTCATGGCCCTATATTTTCGATAATCTAACTTTTAGATAGACCAACTGTGAAGGCCCATCATAGAGCCAGGGGTCAATTTCTACATAGGCCCTTAAAGAGAGCCCACATAGGGCCAAGTGCAATCACCAACATTGCCGCTACAATGAATTAAATCAATGGCCCAATGATTGTTGGCTCTGTTGGATGATATCGGGCCGTTCTTATCATTTCTACAAAGGCACCTCATTGGTAAATACTCATGGCCCAATATTCTAGAAAAGCTAACTATGAAGGCCCGTCCCAGGCCCAACGGTCAATCTCTACATGGGAGGAATCCAATGTGATGTTTCATTGGATCCCAATCAAGAAATAGAGACAGTGGAACTCCAATTGGATCCCTACGACAATTTCTGCGCGGAATACCGCTGAGCTTGAACCTCGTCATGCTCCCCCCTTTTATCCTTCGTTTCTTGATCTCCGATTATCTTTTCCCCCCATTTGACTCTCGTGTCACATTTTTGGAGGCGAGGATTTTCCTTTGGATCAGCAATCATTCGAGTCTACCTGGATAATGTCGTATATAAATTTCCGTTCGTGAAAGGGACGTCGTGTTCTAAGCTTCGGAGCTTGAAGCGCTCGAGTTGCGTCCTTCTGCTGGCGAAAAGCTCGATACACGGTGAGATTGATGGAGTGGCATCAAGTGGCTTAACCTGTAACGAAGGTTTGCTGTGCTTGGGTATAAACTGCTGTAAGGCAGTCAATTTCACGTTACGTGTACATAATCTTAGTTGCCCTAGTACCTAGACACGAATGTACTTTAGATACACCTCCATTACTCTGGTTCGATGCAGAAGCCCGTGTGCGTTTCGCCTCACATCCGTTATCTAAGTCTCGAAATATAGGCGGAAGAGAGCCTCGAGGCTTCTCGTGTTCTGACTGATGAGAGGACGAACCGATTCGATTATCGGTTCTGCCAAAATTATTCGAGGCTATATTGCATCCGCGTTTGCGATATGTAATTATTGCAATTACGATGTTACGAATCCTATCGTGGATATGATCAGCAAAACTTGAGAGAGAGAGAGGGAGAGAGAGAGAGAGAGAGAGAGAGAAGAAATAGGTGACAGAGCTAATCCTGCCCTATCGGAACTAATCTATGAATCTGTCATTGCTGCATGCTGCTTTCATGACTTTTTAATGCTTTCATTTCTGTAACTTTCAAAGTTACGCAGAACGAATCGCAACTCCTGACGTATATTTGACTCTTTAATTTATAGCTTTGCCCTAGAATGCCGATCGGTCGTTGACTTTAACTCAGATAAGATCCTTATCTTCATGCAAATAATACACTTTAATCAGTTCAGTTTATCGCTTGGATATACTTGTCACAAGGCCGGAAACACAATTAGCTCCAATTAGTCCACCGAGCCCGCTGTTTACTTTTATTCTTTAATTTGAGAAGGCTCAAAGAATCAATAACGAGCTTCATTTTAAGGACGTTGGAAAGTGAGGCACAATCCAAGCTTGAATTAGGCAAAAAATATATGCCGTTGTCTAGACTATACGGAGTCTGCGAATTTTTTGGATTTTTTTTTCATCCCCAAACACCGGAGATAAAAAATAGTTTAATGTGTGTAATTTCACGTGCGGGTAGATGGGTTTCACGCTACGGGTGATGTCACTTTTTTGGCTGTTCACAGCACCAAGATAAATTGTTGCTGACAACCGGTTAACGCGAACTAAACCTTTGTAATTATTTTAAAAAAAAACAGTTTGCCCATCGTAAACCAGATATATTCAATATTGAACAATGAAGGTTTGATGAACAAAATCTTGGCTGGCGAGTGAAGAAAATTGCTGCCAACCTCAATGTCCGCGAAGTTGCCGTTTTTCAAAAACACTTAATATTAATTAATGGTAATAATAAATAATCTCGTGACATAAATATAAATAGGCATAACTCAAAACTACTCAAAATTTCATTCTGAGTTGTATAAAATATTCGGTGACGTAGTTTTTTTCATAATAGGCATAATTATAAATGTTTTTTTTTCACAAATTTCATGAAATTTCATATATCAATTTCAATTTTATTAAATTAATGGGCATCATTATGTTTTTTCATAAAAGTTTTTTTCATAAATAGGCATAATGGGGCCGGGTTGAAATTCCGAACGTTGAATGATCGGAACGCTCAAAACTCCGAAAATATACTACCCAGAAAGATCAAAACTCCTAAAGAATTTTACACGAAAGACCAAAACTCCTAAAATCTAAACACCGTCAAAATGATTCGGCTATGGAAGTTTAAAATTTTTCCAAATTTTCAATAAATCGACGAGTTATTTCAAGATTTTTTTCTATTAAAAAGTGATTTTACGTCAATTTTGAAAATTTTCTAGACAATGTTATACGTTCTACACCATTCACAGTCTGTAAAGACTTTGGCTGGCATAATCTTGACGAACCTTGTAATTTCGGAACATTAGAATTAGGAATTTTAAACCGTCGGCACATTCAAAGTTCGGAATTTCAACCCGGCCCTCATGCCAAGATCATGCCAGCGAAACTCTACACAGTTGACCGTAAATAATGTAGAACGTATAACATTGTGTAGACAAATTTCAAAATTGACGCAAAATCACTTCTCACTAAAAAAAAATTCTTCAAATAATTCGACGATGTATTAAAAATTTTGAAACTTTTAAAACTTCCATAGCCGAATTATTTTGACGGTGTTAAGATTTTCGAAGTTTTGGTCTTTCGTGTAAAATTCTTTCGGAGTTTTAATCTTTCGGGGTACTATTCTTTCGGAGTTTTGAGCATTCTGACCATTCAAAGTTCGTAATTTCAACCCGGCCCCATCTTGAATTTCGGGACATCAAAATTCGGAATTTTAAACAGTCGGAGCATTCAAAGTTCGGAATTTCAACCCGGCCCTGGCATAATTATAAATGACTCAAAATTTAATTCCGAGTTGCATAAAATCGATAATCCCATACTTTTCCAAGTTGATAGTAATACAAAAGTTATTCTTATTTACAAAATAGAAATATACCTAATTTGGCCCTTTAATTATACATTACATAAAAAATCAGCATCTGCGGAATACCCCTTCTATGCATTTTTTGATGGTCATCGAAAAAAAAATAATTCACAAACCGTCATGTTTCAACCGGGCCGCTCCGACCTCCTTAACCTCCAATAAATATTGGCTTCGGTTTTCGTCGGCTTAAACCCATCATCGATTAAAAGCACGTTCACACGTTTCTGCTTGTCCCCAAATAGTTTATTACCGCCAGGAGTGATAAGATAAGAGGAGGATAAAAAATCGAAGCTATGAAATTCAATACAGGCGTTCTTTTGCGATGTGATACTTATCAACGTTACAACAGATAACACGAGCCATAAATCCTCCGAGGAAATCCGTCCTATCAGAGGCTTTTGCAAGAGCGAGAGGCAACGCGAGCGTAAAAGAAGTTGTAGTTTGGAAAAACTTCCGGCCGCAACTTTCCACGGTGTCTTCAGGGGGAGAAAAACTTTAAGGGCGTCTCGCAGCTTCATTCACGTTGAAGCGGAGCAAAGCTGCAGTAGCCGATACGAGCAACCTGCGCATTCGGGAATAGTCAGAGGCAAGGAGAATGAAAAGCTACGAAGAAAAACGAATGAAAACGTCTCGGCATTGGTGGCAGCGCCCCTGGTACAGTGTATACGAAAAGTAAGAGTCACTTCGAGAATAACTGAAACGGTTGAAAACGATATGGAATAAAGTGGGCATAAAGTTGAGGAGCTAAGGCGAAAGTCAGAAAGACGGAATGAGACGGGAAAAGGGAAGTATAAGTGGGAGATAAACTTTCAGAATCAAGTTTATGGCGAGCTTTTGATCATTCAACACAGAACGTATAATCGAAAGCACCACGTAGCGGCAGTTTCGAAAACGAACTCAGCATTGGAAGAACAACGTGAAGCGTTTTGCGAGCAAGTTTGAAAGAAAGGGTGAAACGATCGACAAAGCCTGTGGACGCAGTTAGATGAATGAACGGGCGGGAGAGAAAGAGCGGAAGAATGGGAGAGAGAAGGGCCAAACGGAAGACAAAGCAGGAAGGAAGGTAGAAAAAAAAAGTGAGTCAAGCCTCCAACGAGGATAAGCATGAAGCGAACGAATAAGGAATTGCAGACATCAGTGTATTATATATATATATATATATATATATATATATATATATATATATATATATATATATATATATATATATATATATATATATATATATATGTATGTATGTATGTATATGTATATGTATATGTATATGTGTGATAAAGTCGAATTATATAGGCAGGGTGAAGTAGAGACTTCGGGTCGTAGTATAGGAACCAGTTGGTGGGTTTAGAGTCTTTTGTTTGACTTGCCGGGCAGAGCCCGCGGCAGAAGTCACGATATAATTTTCCAACCATAACCCACGAAGGGATATGTTAAAAGGGCTCACTCATACTGCCACTAGTATGGATGAACTTAATATTTTTTTTTTCAACTAACGAAAAGAACATGGAACTAAAAAAAATACTTTTTCTATTATAAATATGTTGAAAAAAAATTACTTTTTCTCTAATGAATCCGTTTATAAAAAAAAATGTTTTTTCTAACACAATCTGTTGATGCTTTCTTTTATAATTCTGTCGACTTTTTCTATAATAAATCTGTCGACTTCTTCTATAATAAATGTGTGGAAAAAAAATGCTTTTTCTATCATAAATCTGTTGAAAAAAATATTTTTCCTATTATAAAACTGTTGAGAAAAAAAGACTTCCTATTACAAATCTGTTGAAAAAAAAAATACTTTTTCTATTATAAATCTGTTGAAAAGAAATTACTTTTTATATTATAAATCTGTTGAACGGAAATTACTTTTTATATTATAAATCTGTTGGAAAAATATATATGTTTTCTATTATAAATCTGTTGAAAAAGAAATACTTTTGCTATTATAAATCTGTGGAAAAAAATGGCTTTTTCTATTATAAATCTGTTGAAAAGAAATTACTTTTTCCATTATAAGTCTTATAAAGGTAATACTTTTTCTGTTATAAATCGGTAGCAAAAAATTGCTTTTTCTATCATAAATCTGTGGAAAAAAAGCAATTTTCGTATTATAAATCTGTTGAAAAAAAAAACTTTTTGTACTATAAATCTGTAGAAAAAAGTACTTTTTCTGTTATAAATCTGTAGAAAAAAAATACTTTTTCGATTATTAATCTGTGGAAAAAAATTACTTTTTCTATTATAAATCAGTTGAAAACGAAAGACTTTTTCTAATAAATCTGTTGAAAAAAAATATATTTACGTTTCTATTATAAATCCGTTGTTCAAAAATATGAAAAGACATGAAAAAGAACATCGTATCAAAAATAATACGCGCTCAATCAAAACTCATGTACCAGTCGACCGTAATAAATATCTGCAATCTTATCTCCAAAGAAGAGAAGCAAAGTATAATTTGTATGTGGCTGAACTCATCTCACGAGAGTTTCAAGCCTGATTATACGAGCGCCTCTTCCGAAAGAGATCACTCCTACCCACCCACGAATCTCATTAGAGTTTAAACGGTGGTTCGAAAGAATCGCGATGTCACCTGAAGATTGTGAATATGAGCCAACGTGTTCTCGATTGAGGCTGAAAGAATTTTTTTTTTTTTCATCAAAGGCTCGTGGCTACACTAGACTCAAATGACTGCACATTTGTGTAGTTTCGAAAAGTGCTTATACAATGGCAATTAGACCTCAATCAGAGATGCGTTTGTTTGAACATGAATTATCATTGCAAATTCGGAACGAGGACCCACCGATGTATATCTGCGTCCTTGTGCTCTATAGAGCAGCAAAGCTCCGTAGCAGCAGCAGTGGAGCAGTAAACAAATGACTCGTGCAGATATCGAATTAATAATTCACGAATAAACAGACGATTAGATTTATCAATTAACATTATGAAAACTCTATTGCCTTAAGGGGAGACGTCCTTTTATAACGTAAAGAGTAGCTTATGGCCGAAAGTGAAATCCACGAGGAAGGCAAAGGACTACTTTATGGCCCTTGAATCGCAGACTGATTTATTGGATTACAAACATTTGGAGGCTCGGAACTTTAAACACGTTTTCCTGAAATCCACTTTTTCGTGAACCTCGTACGGGATAACTCAAAAACTATATGAACGATCATTTCGAGGTTTTTAACACTTTTAGATAACATAATTACTGTCTATGTGAACCTAAAGTTTGTCGAAAATTATTTTTCAAAACCACTGTTTCATGAACAAACACTGGAGTAAAAGTTTCAGGAAAAATAGAAGATTGTTTCAAATACGTACCGTTTTTCGAATTTTTACTATAGTTTAATTTTTTTAGGTTCACATAGAGTGTGTAGGCCTTAGGAATCCAAAACTTCTTGGCTGCGTTGTTTCAGGCCAACGGATCAGACGCTAGGTTGTACGCCATGGAATAATCCAGACGGAAACCGTCGCCGAAGCAAGTGTCATACAGGAACCATTTTTAAGTATTAAAAAAAAACGGATAATGAAAATATGTAATAATATGTACATAAAATTTGAATTATGTAGAATGAATAGTTTTGACCCAAAAATGTAAAAAATTCGCTTATTTTCGGCCGCCAACAACCCTTAACCCAACTCATTAACCCTCCATTGACATACTTATATTGAGCCACGATTTTGACATACATGGTCAATTTGACCCGAATTCCATTAACAACCCTTCGGACGCTTTTTATTCTTGAAAATCAGAGATACACTTTACACATTTCTTAATAGGTCTGCATGATTTAATTTCGCAAAATGTCATATTAAATGGTTTTAAAAAATTGATGAAAATTTGCAATTTTGGATAGGTGAGCGTTTTACTAAAAATTCATCCGGGTCAGAATGACCCGGTGTGTCAACGTAGGGTTAATCCGAATAAACAAAATAGTTCTTTCGGTATAGGGAAGTATATGTAAATAAATGGTGTCAATAATTGCGGAAGTCTTCAGACTGGCACCTCGGATACCTTCATCTATTTGAGGAAAAATATACAGGGTGTCTCAAAGGGGCCTGACATTGTGAATTGCGAACGATTATTTTGTGGACTACTTCGGAGCTCGAGAAAGCAATTGGACGCACCATTAAGGGATCATCACAGTGAACTATTATAAAAAAATCGATTTTCTTTGCATTTTTCGTCAAAAGAGTCAACGTTTGCAAACAGGGACAAGGCGGCCATTAATCGGATATGGTGTTCCACACATAACCTCCATGTTTGTACCTTACATTAAAATTTTAATATTCGTACTTTTCAAATAAATAATACATTTTATTAATAAATTAAGGGGCTATACTAGTGTAAACGCTAAAAATTTAGGTGATTTTCGGGAATTTTTTGGAAGAAAAGTACTCAATTAAATGTTTCGGAAAATTAAGAATATATTTGGCTATATTTGACCTATATTACATAATTTTTTCATAGAAAAATATTGAGATCCAAGCGACTTATGCGCTGCCTTCAGAACGCCAAAAAAAAAAGTTCCTCCACTGCTGACATGATTCCGGCCGATTGAGTAGCTAAAACCGAAAAAGGAAAAAATGTCGTTAAACTGGAAGGTATTTCCTGTACAATGACGTAGGATTTTCGAAAAATATCAAAATCTAACAAAATGGCGTAGTTATGAAAAAAGTCTGTTTTCTTGCCTATAAAATGGTCTTTTTTTTAATGCCAAATTGTCAATTTTCATCCAATCAAAAATATCCTACGGTATTGTAGAGTAAATATATTCAAGAGTACTCAGTTCAAATTTCAAGTCAATTGGATAATTGCTCTTTGAGTTACAATGTTAGCAAATTTGAAAAATCTCATTTCGAGAAAAACGCCTTTAAGGGGTGGGTAGGGGTTTCAGCGTGAAAAAAAAACACTTTTTTGCGAATTTTTTTCATCTATATGGATAGAGCAAATTTATTGAAACCTTTTGTACATTGTTAAGTGTCATTGCAAGAACATTCCGTGAAATTTGTACGCGAAACTATCGACAAACAAGCCGGTGCCGCGTTTTTTCTCGAAACCACTTTTCCAAAGTCCGTGTTCACTGCCATTTGAAAACTACATCACCGATTTATTTCAAATTTGGTACACACTTTCTACACATAAAATACCTCCCCCCAACGGTTAGTTTGAGATTTTTTTTTACATTGAGGGGGTTTTCCACCCCCAAAATGGCGGAATTTTTCGTAAAAAACAGCACTTTTCCTTTTACATGACCACCAAAAATTTAGAAATGAACAAAAAAATTATCAAATCCCTTCAGGGGGAGGATTTGATGATACTTTGACTAAATTTTAATGGTACTTGATTTCAGATAATTTCTACCTAAGATACAGTGAACACCGCAAATCGTGTTTTTCCAAAGGCGTTCTTGGAAAAGCTTTGTTACCGGCTTGTTCGTGGATATTTTCGCGTACAAATTTCACGGAATATTCTTGAAATGACACTTAACAATTTACAAAAGGTTTCAATAAATTTACTCTATCCATATAGATGAAAAAAATTCGCAAAAAAATGTTTTTTTTCACGCTGGAACCCCCCTTCCCTTAAAGATTTAACTATCGATTTTTGCAAGATAAAATGATTAGAGATACGGCCTTGAAATTTTTACAGGATATTCTTGAAAGTATAAACTGTCGAAAAGGGCGAAAAAATCGATTTTTTTTAAGCGTCACACTGGTTTCGCCCCCTAAAATGTCAAGTCACTTTGAGACACCCCTTAGTACATTACGAAATACAGAAAAACGGCACTTTACGCGTGCAGACAGATGCACACATAGGAATACGACACATGTCGGAGTGTATGTCGAACAAAAAGTGGATAGGGTTCGTTGCTGACATGGCTGATGCACCCACGGAGACTAAGTACGCCACGGGGCTCGTGGAAATAAAAAATAAACTGACGGTTCATGGAAAAGGTGCATCAACGGCCAGGTTATATTCCAGGGACACATGCCATTATACACATTGCCATTATATGCGTACTGACGGGTTCTTCGTGCCATACACGTTAATGAGGCGAGCGTGAGTGATATGAAGTGATATGGAGAAAAAGATGACGAGCGGGAGAAAGAGAGAGATGGGTCGAATGTTCGCTGCGCGATGAAGAGTCAGACGAGACATGAGGGAAAAAAGAAACGAAAGGTAGGAAAGAGATGACACGAGTATGTGCTGCCATCGTTGCAGAAGGACTCGGGTGGCAATGACGCGGAACGCTGAGGCAACGATAAGGCTAAAGGGATGGGAAGTTATCTATACGTATATGGACAATTCTTCTCAAATGGTCATATTGCATGTGATCTGACTTTTTCAAATAGATGCTACTCGATAACTTTGTAGGTTATGTGGAATATTACAGTTCGAAATATTTTGAAATCTTCCTACAAAAGATTGCAGATTGTCATTGTCTGTTTTTTTTTAAGGCGTTACCCCCACTTGTAGCGCAAAACAAAAGGCCTTTTTCATGAATTTTTTTAAAGAAAACTACAAAACTTTTCAAATCGATCAATATACCATCTTAAAGAACACATCTTGAAGAACTTTCAGTAATTTTTTTATTGAAAAATATTACATTGTTTAGTGGCAAATGGCCGTCAATGAAATAATGTTTTTATATACACGGTTTGCGGTGACCAACATTGCGGCGAAGTGGATCATCTGAAAAAAAAAATGCGGATGGATTTAGTCAAATATAAGTATAAACTAGTCTTTAATCGAAGGATTTCAAAAAATATTCATTTTTCACAAAATGGCAGACAGTCAAAGTTAATGGTTCGATTTTAACGAAAAAACGGCCGTTTTTTGGCTATAAAACGGCCATTTTTTTCGAAAAAAAAATCGAACGATTAAAGACTACATTTTTGTGTATTAAATAAGCCTGCAAAATTTCAAGAAGATCGGTTCATTAGTGTTCGAGTAATCTTGGTCACCGACTTCAGAAATGCCATTTTGAGAAAAACGCGTTTAAAGTTTCCCTTTCAACGCTCTTTCAACGCGGATTCTTCTCTTTCAACGCTCATATCTCAGTCAATTTTGTTCGGATCGACTTGAAATTTTCAGGACATATTCTCAGATACTTATACTTCGAAAAAATGCAATAAAAAAATTCGATTTTTTCAAAATCGCAAAATCGCAATATACCCTTAAATTAAAGTATAAAAATCATTCCTTTCGATTTTAACTATCCAGACTTCATATACACTAGCAAGCTGAAGAGGTACTCAAACTCCAAAAAGATCAGAAAAGAAACATTCCTATTTGTGGATTTAAGGGGTCTTCTCACTTTACCCGCTAGAATATGGTTTTCATGCATTTTTTGATAGGTTTATATTATAGATATTGATATAAAAGTTGTTACACTTAATAAATACACTTTCGAAATACAGTGAATTTTTTTTAAATTTATTTAAGTCGCTATATATAGACGAAAATGGTAGTTAAAAGTATGTCCTAAAAAAATTGTAAGTCTGCGCTATTGATGAAATCTCGGAGATGGATCATCCGAAACAAAAAAATTAAACGGTTTTAGATTGATTATTTTAATGGCTATAGCGCATATCATACGATTTTTTATATATGCGAATATAACAAAATGGCGGATATTTTTCGAAAAACAAAAAAACGTGCTCTTCCACCGTTTTTGGCAAAAAAAAATAGAATATATCTAAATTTAAAAAAAACCTTGGTATGCGCTAAACCTATAGTTGTAAAAAATATGTGGTTAAAATTGCATAAGGATCGGTTCAGTTGTTTCGAAGATTTTATCAACAAGCCGTTGAAAATCGTTGTTTCGAGAAAAATGCGTTAAAAGTTTGTTTGGGTTACATAAATACATTTTTTTCAAATTCATTTCGAAAGTGTATTTATTGAGTGTAACAACTTTCATATCAATATCTACAATATAAACCTATAAGAAAAAATCTTGCAAATAGCCTCTTTTAGCTTCTGAAGTGAAAAGACCCCTTAAGCAAATATAGAACCCATGAAGAGTGGTGCTTAAACTAAAAAAAAAACAGAATATCTTCAGGTATATCAGAAACCCAAAAATCTAAACAGTCCCATAGAATAGGTCAAAGAAGCTGGACTGGACAAGATTTAAGAAAAAAAAGTCATACTTTTCGAGTAGTACAATTTCAGTTTTGCGAATACGCGTCTGACAGTTTTAATTCCTTTTCCCTTGATTATTTTAGGGCCAGGTTGAAATTCCGAACTTTCAATGCTCCGACGGTTTAAAATTTCGTATTTTAATGTTCCGAAATTCAAGATGGTACCGGGTTGGAATTCCGAACAATGAATGATCAGAACGCTCTAAACTCCGAAAGAATACTATCCCGAAAGATCGAAACTCTGAAATATTTTTACACAAAGGACCAAATCTCCGAAAATCTGAACACCGTCCAAATAATTCGGCTATGGTGGTTTTAAAAGATTCCAAATTTTCAATAAATCGAGGAATTATTTTTAAAAAAATCTTTCTTATTAAGAAGTAATTTTGCGTCAATTTTAAAATTTGCTTAGACAATGTTATACGTTCTACATCATTTACAGTCAACTGTGTAAACTTTCGCTGGCATAAAAAATTTCAAAATTGACGTAAAATCACTTCTTAATAAATAAAAAAAATCTCGATACAATTCGTCGATTAATTCAAAATGTTGAAACTTTTGAAACTTCCATAGCCGAATTATTGTGACGGTGTTCAGATTTTCGGAGTTTTGCCCCATTATTTTATTGAGCTACGTATAACACTTATTGTGAAAAAAACTTGCACACGAAGTTTATTAACCTAAAATTAGTTTCACTGAGCGCCTGTTGTGTTTATTTTTACTTAAATTAGTTGTTTTTTAAGCATTTGTCCACATTTTTAAAAAGCCCAAGGATCATCAATGGCGTTTAATTTTTCCAAAACTACTATATATATATATATATATATATATATATATATATATATATATATATATATATATATATATATATATATATATATATATATATATATATATATATATATATATATATATATATATATATATATATATATATATGTGCGACGATACAAAATAGAATAATCACAATCGAGGACTCTTTTGGGATAATTAAAAACGTCAGTCGCAGAGAGCAGAAGCTCCTCCCTTGGAGCCTGCGTTTTCACGGAACACAGCCCTTTCCAAGTGTCGAGGGTATATATATAACCACTCGAAATTTGCATACCTGCTTGGGCGATGGTGCGAGCAAGCGAGGGACCTAGCTGCCTCCGCGCGTTGACTTGAAATATGGGCTTTTATTATTTTCGAAGTAGTTCGAGCCGTTAATCGCCTGGGAAAAGGCAGAGAACTCTTTCTTTCTCTCTCCATTCCTCTCGCCGAGCTGAAGGGGGATGAGGGCGGGGGGTTGAAGCGATGGAACGAGAGAAGAGGCCAAAAGAGACACGGTAAGATATGGAGGAAGTACTCTAGGGCGAAAGCAGGGGAAAGGCAATTTGTTCCTCCATAAAGCCGTATGTCTTCTGTTTCGAACACCCTCAGACCGCGCTTATAAGCACGTCAATGATAAATTTCATGCCGATTCGCATTTTCACGCGAAAAAATAAATAAATTCCGATTTGCCGCAGCCCTTCGAATATACTTTCATACTTCCAACGGGAATTCTCTCGATGTAGCGAAACATTTCTTTCCGCACTACTTCAACCCGAAGAAATTTCAGCAAGTCCTATCGACACCATCGAAAACGATTTTTTTTTAACTCGGCCAAGTGCGAGTCGGGCTTCGCTCTATTAGAGTTCCGTATATATGACCAATTACTTTTTTATAAATTAGATATTTAATTAGGTAATGCTATTTTTCTGCCTTAGTTCTCAGGTAGTACTAAACCGAAACCATATGGGGTGATGATGGCTAAAGAAAACTTTGTGTACTCCTACTGTACGCTAATAATGAAAATATGTAAAATTATTGTTATTTTAATATTTGATTGGGGTAGAATATTCGTAAGTCGAATTTCCATAACCGAATATCCATAAGTCGAATATTCGTAAGTGCCAATATCCATAAGTGAATATCGATGAGTCAAATATATCCATAAGTCGAAAATCGGTATCCAAACAAACCCAAACAAACTCACTATATTTGTCTATTTCCCGCCATTTCTGGCGCTCATTTGCACTCTACACTCACTTATGGATATTCGACTTATGGATATTCGACTTATCAATATTCGACTTATGGATATTCGACTTATAGATATTCGACTTATGGATATTCGACTTATGCATATTCGACTTATGGATATTCGACTTATGGATATTCGACTTATGAATATTCGACTTATTTGACTTTCGATATTCGACTTAGGGATCGTCCATTAATCACGTGAGGTTTTTTGGCCACTTTGTAAGTCCCCCCCCCCCCACCCCATGGTGGTGTGGGGTCGCCCATAAATTACGTGAGACTCAAATAGGGGGGGAGGAGAGGGTTTGGATAACAGAAACCTCACCACATATCACCATGCGGGCGGGGGGCCCTCAAAAAGTGGCCAAAAAACCTCACGTGATTAATGGACGATCCCTTATGGATATTCGACTTATGAATATTCGACTTATTGATATTCGACTTATGGATATTCGACTTATGGATATTCGACTTATGAATAATCGACTTATGAATATTCGACTTATGAATATTCGACTTATGAATATTCGACTTATGAATATTCGACTTATGGATATTTGACTTATGGATATTCGTACTTATGGACGAATATCCTTAAGTACGAATATCCAGGGTAATAATGAATATTCGACTTATGGATATTCGACGACAGTGAAATATTTACATTACCAAATTACTTATTTCTGGAGTCGGTGCCAGCCAATTGTCACATTTTTCGAAGATAAAGCGGAGGTGCAGAAAAATAAATGAAATATACGATCTACAGTCTTTTTTTAACTTGCACTGTCGTTTCTTCCGTGACGTCAATCTCTCGTTCTCGGCTGGCACCGACTCCAAAAATAAGTCATTTGATATTGTAAATATTTGAATAACAATAATTTTATATATTTCGATTATATATTTATTGTATTGTGTATAAACTAAATTATTAAATATCTACTACATTACGAATCGGTGTTTTCAGTATTTCTTGTTTAAATGCAGTATGCGGTACATAATATGCAGAAATTCCAAATTCCTAACTAGTTTCGTTTTTTAGATAGAGCCCGTAACAAAAATAGTCTAACACTGACAACTTTAATGGCCCCCCCCATTTCTTGATATTTTAAGATATATATATATATATATATAGAGAGAGAGAGAGAGAGAGAGAGTTTTATTTGCATAACTTGGAATACGATATTTTAAGATAAAACAAATATATATTTGTACTCTACTCAATGAGCTTTAGACAATGACACCCCACATGCCAGGGTAAGCCATTTTTTCTGCTCCTTTTTCATGGATGGGACGCTAGGATGGCACAAATTTGAGCTCTATTTTTTCCCATTTTTCCACCATCCAATTATCTTCGTTAAAGAAAAAAAAATTGTCGCTAAAGCTGCTAGCGGTCAACAAACATTTAGAGGTCGCCCAAGCCACTCGAAAATTCAAATTTTCATTAAAAAATTGATTTTTTTTTCGTCCATTTCTCACCCATGAATTTTACGCTTTATAAATTTAAAATTAACCTCGCAAAAGCTGTAGCCGGCCAATGAATATTTAGTGGTCGCTCAAGGTTATCGAAATTTACTATTTTCGCCAAAAAATAAATCTCGCATGCACTATAATTCCTTGTAGCATAAAAACAAAATAAACAGCGAGTTGTTACATTTTCTGAATAATTTATTATAATAAATTGTAATGAATATCTTTTGATCGCTCGCAGCTTCGGCGACGACTTTTTTTTCTCTTTGAACAAGATAATTGGATAGTGGGAAAAAGGAAAAAAATAGAGCCCAAATTTTTGCCACTCTAATGGGACCCCCATGAAAAATAATTTAATTGAATTTCTAATTCAATATTTGGTTTTGGGTCAACATTCTGCGCAAAATATCCAATTTCCGGGTCTGCAACTCATTCGGTTTACGAACTAGAGACCCGCGACATACGTACAGACAGCACAGTGACAGCAATAGGGCTCTTCTGCCCTTTGGGTACGGAACCCTAAAAAATGGAGCACTTAAGATACGCTAGTTTCATTTCACCCTTTCTAACGTAAATAGTGGTACGATGTAAGACATGGCGAATTTGCCATAGCTTGTATTCATCTTGCCCCATTAGATGGTTAAGGGGTCTTCTCACTTAAGGGGCCACTTTAGAGCCACGAATAGAGGCTATTTTCGCGTTTTATTTTCAGGATTTTATAAAAGATATGAATATAAAAGTTGTTGGGCTTGATAAATAAAGTCTTGAAATACACACAACAAACAAATTTTAATTCAATTTTATTCATTTTTAAGTACAAAAACTATAGTTTAACGAAACGCCTCAAAAATAGGTGGGCTGGTAGCTCCATCACAACTCGCCAACAGCTTGTCTGAAACGGAAAAATCCCAGCCCATTGGATTCAGTATGACACCAGCTACAAAATAACCCTCGGATATAAAGTTTGATCAAAAATTAAAAAATGGCAGACCAAAAACGGAAAAAGTATTTTAAAAACGCGTTTTTTTCGCAAAAAAAAAGTAAAAATCAAAATGTTTCAAATCATCGAGGGTCGTCTTGTTGCGAATCATGTTTACAATATGTGGTTCAAATTTCAAGAGAATCGATTCATTAGTTTTGGAGACACGATGGAGCTATATTTTAAAAACGTTGTTCCGAAAAAAACGCGTTTGTAGTTGATGCTATCAAAAACTCTTACCTAAACTCAATCGATTTTTTGAAATTTTTGAAGTGGACTGGCCCCTTAAGACGCTAAAAAACGATTTTCGTGATTTTTTAAATAGGTTTATATTATAGATATTGATATAATAGTTGTTACACTTAATAAATACACATTCGAAATACATTGAAATGTTCTTTTTCTATTCAAGTCCCTATTTATAGACGTAAACGGTCGTTAAAAAAATGTCCTAAAAAACTGTAGGTCTGCGCTGTTGATAAAGTCTCAGAGATGAATGATCCGAAACAAAAAAAGTATGTTAATGGCTCTAGCGCATATCATACGATTTTTGCATATATAAAAAAAATAAAGGTGTTTTATTCACCGTTTTTGGCAAAAAAAAAGTAAATATCAAAATTTAAAAAATCCTCGATATGCACTATAGCTAGAGTTGTAAATAATATGTGGTTAAAATTTCATAAGGATCGGGTCAGTAGGTTCGAAGATTTTATCATCAATCCGTCGAAAAACGTTGTTGCAAGAAAAACGTGTTTAAGGGGTGATTGTCTTTTTTTTCGCAAAATTTACCGCTTTTTGGGAATTTTTTTGTGAAGAAAGTATACAACGGAAAACTTGTGAAACTTGGCATATAGTTTTATTGATCTGTTTACTACATACAAAACATTTTTTAAACAATTTCATAAAAAAATCCGCCTCCCACCCCCCTCGACGCGCGATGGTCCTTTTTTGATGGTGTGCACGATTTCTCAAAAACTATTCAACCGATTGATTTCAAATTTGGACAGAATGCTCAGCTGACATCCTTTTATCGTTTGATGAAGCAAAAAAGCAATACGTTTAATAGTTTTTTATTTATAACAAAAAATCGATCAATTTTTTTCGAAAAATCGATACTTCAAGTTCAAAACGTCACCAAATCGTAAATTTTTTTTCCCTTCATCGAACGATAGCAATATGTGTCTAAAGTAAAATGCTTTTTGGGTTTTTGTTGCAGGATGAACGTGAAGGCTGTAATCGTGCACACCATCAAAAAAGGACCATCGCGCGTCGAGGGGGGTGGGAGGCGGGTTTTTTGATGAAATTGTTTAAAAAATTTTTTGTATGTAGTAAACAGATCAATAAAACTATATGCCAAGTTTCACAAGTTTTCCGTTGTATACTTTCTTCACAAAAAAATTCCCAAAAAGCGGTAAATTTTGCGAAAAAAAAGACAATCCCCCCTTAAAGTTGGTTGGGTTACATAAATACATAATTTTTTTTTAAATATATTTCAAAAGTGTATTTATTGAGTATAACAACTTTGATGTCAATATCTATAATATAAACCTATAAAAAAACATGAAAATAGCCTTTTTTAGCGTCTAAAGTGAGAAGACCCCAGTCAGTTTGTAGTTTGCCATTCCATCGTGACCACGTGAACTCCGTCATACGAGCCACATGAGGTTGGGACTCAAGATGAGCTGTGCATTTCCAAAAAATATGGCGATTGTACGTAGGTACCTTCCACCCCCGTCGATTGGGTTACTATTGAAGAAAAAGGGTGTAGAGGGTACCGAGATTACAATTGCGCTAGAGCAAGTAACGAGCAGTAGATATATATGGAGCACGATCGAGGGAGAAGGCGAAGAGAGAGAGAGAGAGAGAGAGAGAGAGAGAGAGAGAGAGAGAGAGAGAGAGGAGAGAGAGAGAGAGAGAGAGAGAGAGAGAGAGAGAGAGAGAGAGAGAGAGAGAGAGAGAGAGAGAGAGAGAGAGAGAGGAAGAGAGAGAGAGAGAGAGAAAGGATGGATAGGAAAAGGAGAGGAAAGCACATAGCCATCCGGTGGAAAACGGAAAGTTTCTAATGGCTCTCGTTCAACGACGGCTTATCGACATCTCGATCCGGAACGTTCCAATAGCGCGCGCGCCCGCGTTCTGGAACCTCCCCAGTCTACGATCAAACAACACAACAACAACGGCAACAAGAGTGCGAACAGCCACAACCACCACCACGAGCGTCAACGCCACGTAACGATCAGCTAACAACTGTTGCTCTTTATCGGCTAACAAAATAGAGTATCGGCGAATCTAACAGTCTATGTGGCCAAGCTTTCACTCTCGTGTTCTATTCCCTTCCAACAACCCCAAGCCCCACTCGCCTCTCATTCCCCGCGGCGCGATCCCCTGCCGCACTTTTGTTCTCTTCATCTCTAGCCCCATCGGAGCCTCGAGTACAAAACTCTAGAAGCCTCGATACTTCGATTTTTCTCTTACCCCTTGTCGTAGAGAATGCCAGATAACTGACACTTTTCTCTCTCCATCAGACTCGTTCTTCCGCTTTGAAACGATAGGCAGCTTAGAAAGAACATTCGTCTAACGAATCTACCAATTGAAAGTCAAGGGGCTATACCAGTGTGAACGCTGAAAATTTGGGTGATTTTCGGGAATTTTTTGGAAGAAAGGCACTCAATTGAATGTTTCGGAAAATTAAGAATATATCTGGCTATATTTGACCTATATTACATAATTTTTTCATAGAAAAATATTGAGATCCAAGCGACTTATGCGCTGCCTTCGGAGGCGCCAAAAAAAAAGTTCCTCCACTGCTGACATGATTCCGGCCGATGGAGTAGCTGAAACCGAAAAAGGAAAAAATGTCGTTAACCCTTAACAGTCACACTGGGTCCACGGGACCCAAACAAATTATTTTGATGCCGTTCAACTTTTTTTTCCAATAAAACATACATTTTTTTATATGTGTAAGCGTTTCATTCTTTCTTTATAATTCGCACCTGCGTTGGATGAAATAAATATACTTTTTGAAAAGTCCACAGAAACCGCCATGTCTATTATGTATCTATTTTAATTAAGACATGATGTACACTTTACATGTGTACATCTTTAGACATGATGTACACTTTACATGTGTACATGTACTGTGTACATTAAGACATGATGTACACTTCTGTGTACATCTCAGAATCTCTTTCCATTGAGGGAAAGATCTGGAAAACAAAGACCAATTTATTTACTTATCCTACACAATCAGATAAAGTTTATGAATGGGAAATATCAGCGATGTCTTCAGAAGAAATAATTTTCCCTATGATGAGTATTGAGCGGAAATTAGTTGCTATAAAAATGTCGAGAAAACCGGTTGGGACTGTTCACACTTATGCGCTAGCATTACTCCATGTATGAGTGAAACCATGGGTAATTGTTTGTATCTATGTAAAAGGTTTCTTTAATTTGATAAATAAATACTGTCTGATGTTTGTCTGCATATTTGTGTTCATCGTTGATTTTTTATTTGCTAATGCCCTTACGCTTTTTCCCAATTTGCGGTCGATAATATTATTCGATCGATGTATATAATCGATTTGAATAATTGAAATACCATCAACCATGTAGCCTAAGCTATTTATACTGGTTTATCGCTATAATAGTCAGATCTGGGCCTATTGTGGAGATTCCTACTTGTTTATCCCTATACTGGCCAAGTCTGGGCCTATTGTGGCAATCCCTACAGGTTTATCTCTATAATGGCCAAGTCGGGTCCTTTTGTGGAAATCCCTACAGGTTTATCCCCATAATGGCCAAGTCGGGGCCTATTGTGGAAATCCCTACAAGTTTATCCCGATAATGGCCAAGTCTGGGCCCATTGTGGAAATCCCTATTAGGGAAAGTACTAGGAAAGTCCTGAAAGGCCCTTATTTTTATTAGGGATGCCCTATCAGTTTTTCGCACGGGAACAAGCAATGTTCGACCACCATTGTTTAGTAGGATCGCAACTTTCTGAATAACGCTTTTAAGGGGTTACCCCCACTTGCGATTTTGATAAAATCGATCTTTTTTATTGCATTTTTTTGAAGTATAAGTATCTGAGAATATGTCCTGAAAATTTCAAGTCGATCCGAACAAAATTGACTGAGATATGAGCGTTGAAAGAGAAGAATCCGTTGTGTAAACGACCGGCTTGAGAAAACTTTAAACGCGTTTTTCTCAAAATGGCATTTCTGAAGTCGGTGACCAAGATTACTCGAACACTAATGAACCGATCTTCTTGAAATTTTGCAGGCTTATTTAATACATAAAAATGTAGTCTTTAATCGTTCGATTTTTTTTTTTCGAAAAAATATGGCCGTTTTATAGCCAAAAAACGGCCGTTTTTTTTCGTTAAAATCGAACCATTAACTTTGACTGTCCGCCATTTTGTGAAAAATGAATATTTTTTAAAATCCTTCGATTAAAGACTAGTTTATACTTATATTTGACTAAATCCATCCGCATTTTTCTCTTCATATGATCCACTTCGCCGCAATGTTGGTCACCGCAAACCGTGTATATAAAAACATTATTTCATTGACGGCCATTTGCCACTAAACAATGTAATATTTTTCAATTAAAAAATTACTGAAAGTTCTTCAAGATGTGTTCTTTAAGATGGTATATTGATCGAATAAAAAAGTTTTGTAGTTTTCTTTAAAAAAATTCATGAAGAAGGCCTTTTTTTGCGCTACAAGTGGGGGTAACCCGTTACCATCTGTAAATAGCCAACCATCAGCTCATGCAACTTGTCCTGTCCTCAGGATGAGAAAACAAGGAAAACCGCGCGGTGGAGAAAAAGCTCAGCAGATCGAGAAGAATCCATCTACATACATGTGCGTGGGTGTGTGTATGGTATCGAGAGGGGACACGTGCAACCGCCAATATGCGCGATATTGGCTGACCAACGTGTGCGATATAGCAGAATCTCTTGAACACGCGCGCAAACTGCGTCTCTTGTTCGACGTTAACCAAAACCACGAAGCCGGCTACACTCGCAGTGAGAGGTTTCCGGATACGCCGTTATTCCGTTGCGGGACCGATATAAAGTAAGGTTTTGATAAAGCGATGGCCATCTCTCGACCCAAGTGGTAAGGCGTCGTCACCTTGGCTCAGACGTCTATCGCACGTGTTTCACGTGTCTACGTGGGCTTCCCTCGGCGACCCCGAGAGAAAAGAGGCGGTACGTGTTCGTACTCTCCTTCACGTGTCGTCTCACCCCTTAGCTGTCCTTCCGTTTCTCCTTTTATCTTTCCTCCCTTCCCCTACTCTCGTATTCTTCTCTTTTTCTCATCCCCCTGCCTTTCCCTTCCTCCCGTGCACTCTATGCAGGACCTAGGTCGTGAAAACGACGACGGAATCTTCGACTTTGGCGCGTCTGACCGAACATGGATTTTTCTACTTACGGTCGATATGCTGCGAGGATCTGCTACGTTCACCAAATCCAAGAGCTGTGATCCTCGTTCCTCTTCGCTTCCATTTTTTTTTCGGGTGTAAGGTGTGTGTGTGTGTGTGTGTGAGATCACGAAATTACAATATCAAGCCATTCCGGTCAGCGCTTCCGACCACCATCCCCCGTCGAAAATGGCGCCCTGATTCGTACGCACACAATATACCTTCGTGTGCATACACACCCTTTGCCTTGGCGGGTGTGTGTGCGCCTGCAGCGCGGAAGGTAAGTTTGCAATATCGACGAGAACTCACGCCGTCAAATTTATTCCGTTCTCCAGCTGGAGACACATCGAATTGAGGAAAGTTACGAATAGCCCAATTCGCACATACACCGTACAGTTATAACTTTGCACGGAAGGTACGAGAGAGCCGCATTCAGCCTCGTATCCAACGAGATTACGAATCAGCGGTTGTACGGGGACGCGAAAAGGGTTGCTCGTGCTTGTACGATGTTCTATGCTTCGCTCACTACCACTCGATTGTCTTGTAGGTGCGTGATTACGTATGGCGGATCACCAACGCCTTCAGTATTTCGTTGCGGCAAATGGAGCGGAATCTTTTGAACTCTTAGCATAGCGTGCGGTGCAGATATGGGTGGAGACCGGAAATTCGAACGATCAATGTTCAGAAGGACCGAAATTTGGAATTCAATGACGAACGTTCCAATATAGATAGATCAATCTTATGATAGTCTGTAAAATAGTTAATCGAAATTGTGAATACGAAAATCTCGACGGTGATTCATGGCGAAAACAAATATCAGGTTTAACAAAATAATGAGAGATATAATATCGATTCGCCTGTATATATATACCAAACAATTCGAAACGACAAATCGTCAAAATGCAAATATTACGACAATTTAAAATTTCGAATTCATTGAGGGGTGAGATGCAGTTAGAGGCGTGAAAAAACGAGCATTTTCAATCATTTTTTTTTTTATAGTAATTAAGTTTGTTTTATGAAAGTGGTTACACAGACTTTTTATGTTATATTTCAACTTGATTTGTACAAATTTTCAAAGAAAAATATTGATTGTTTATAAAAATATCGCTATTTTGTCGGACCCCCTTCGGCATGTAGTGCTTTGCGGTATCATAAAATTTTACTGGATACTCTGAAATCAAAAAACCAACAAAAAAAATCATTCGTGTAATAACAAATCTAGTCCTTACTCGAAACCTTTTTTGTAAAAGAAAAAGAAATTTTCAACAAAAATAAAAACCCTTCCATTGAGGACTAGTTTTTAATGCTATCAATAAGCACACCAAATTTCATCAAAATCCATCGAGTGGTTTTTGAATTATGGTGGTCACCGACTCGAAAAACATAGTTTCGAGAAAAACGCGTTTAAAGTTTTTCGATGTGAATACGGTATTATATGTTCGTGAAATTTTGCGCTCGATGGATGAAGCTAAACTTTTTTTATGTATTTTGATCCGCTGAATCCGAATATCACAATTTTTTGCAGAAAAGTCGAGCATTCAATTGTTGGAACAATTTTTCAAAAAATTAAAGTCTTTCGGGATGAATGATTTTTTAAAACATTTTGGGCAATTTTAAAACGAAAGTATTCTTTATGAAATTTTGTTCATAGTTTTTGAGTAACATATTTTTGAAAATTTCTGAAAGAGTTTTCCAATTTTACACTTGATTTATGTATGGAAATACTAATTAAAAAATTACTTACATCGAATCATCAATTCCTGGCCTATACAATAGGGCTTCTGCCGATGTGGAAGCTTCCAAAATATCAATTTGTTGTTGTCTTGGAAGCATTCTGCCTTGTGGGGTCAAAACCGGTTGCTTGCAGCTGCCGTCCGCTACCTGCCATGGGGACCCGACACCCCTTCACTAATTGTGGGATATCCCGGAAACTATTCATCGGATTGACTTGAAATTTTCAAGGAATATTTTCGAAACATCGAAGAAAATGTTTTAAAAATCGATTTTTTGAAAATTCTGACTGCATCTCACCCCTCAAAGCGAAGAACCAAAAAGTCGATCAGTTAAAATAGCGATTGGCCAAAATGGCGAACGAACCGGACAGCGAAAACATGGGATCGAGCAATACTACTTGCGCTTCAGAATGAAGATGGCAGATGGCGTTAAGGCGTTACCCCCACTTGTAGCGCAAAAAAAGGCCTTTTTCATGAATTTTTTTAAAGAAAACTACAACACTTTTTTAATCGATCAATATACCATCTTAAAGAACACATCTTGAAGAACTTTCGGTAATTTTTTTATTGAAAAATATTACATTGTTTAGCGGCAAATGGCCGTCAATGAAATAATGTTTTTATATACACGGTTTGCGGTGACCAACATTGCGGCGAAGTGGATCATCTGAAGAAAAAAATGCGAATGGATTTAGTCAAATATAAGTATAAACTAGTCTTTAATCGAAGGATTTTAAAAAATATTCATTTTTCACAAAATGGCGGACAGTCAAAGTTAATGGTTCGATTTTAACGAAAAAAAAAACGGCCGTTTTGTGGCTATAAAACGGCCATTTTTTTTTTTTTTTCAAAAAAAAATCGAACGATTAAAGACTACATTTTTATGTATTAAATAAGCCTGCAAAATTTCAAGAAGATCGGTTCATTAGTGTTCGAGTAATCTTGGTCACCGACTTCAGAAATGCCATTTTGAGAAAAACGCGTTTAAAGTTTCTCTTTCAACGCTCTTTCAACGCGGATTCTTCTCTTTCAACGCTCATATCTCAGTCAATTTTGTTCGGATCGACTTGAAATTTTCAGGACATATTCTCGGATACTTATACTTCAAAAAAATGCAATAAAAGAAAAATCGATTTTTTCAAAATCGCAAGTGGGGGTAACCCCTTAATAGTCAGTCGGGTCAGGCCATCTCGGACCATTTCGGCCATTTCGGACCATCGATCATTTTCGTTTCTCAGATCTACACATGCGAAGTTTGTCGTCTCGATACATAGCTTTTTGCTATAGAGAGTATTACGAATATTAGATATTCACTTTTTTTAATTTGTTCGAATATGAATTTGTTCGAATCTGTTCGAATTGTTCGAATCTGTATTTGTATGACTCAAACTGCAGACTATCTGAATATATGTTCTCGAATTAATGAGCTCTCGAATATATAATCCTTTGGTGTAATAGTTATTCGATTTCGTCGTCAGTCAAAGGATAAAATTTCGAATAATTTAACTTTCGTTATTTTGAGAGTTCATAATTCTCTCGTTTCGAAATCTTTGTCGTTCTATATTTGGTCCTCCGACATTTCGACCCCCATTCGCAGATATGCTATCGAGAAAAGTCAAGGATCTAAAACGATGGCATAGAGCATGGATACCGGTTTTTCGATATAAAAAACCGGAATATGGGAGCCAAGATCCGATATTGAGGAACTGATATTGGACTCGAATAATACCGATATTTAATATATGCGTGTTAAAATCATAAAAATATCATTATAATTGTAAGTATACCTATTTAAGATACTTTGTATTATTTTTTACTCCGTTTAACAGCCTTAAAATGGTATTGCCTACATTAAATATTTTTAAACTGCCAGCTGATTAATACACGAGGGTGGGACCAGAAAGGGCCTTTTCTTCCGAGGCTTACACCTGCAATAAGAAAAGCTCGTCTTTGAAAGACGAAACTTCAGATGCCCTTTGTTTTTTGCAGTCATTGTTTCGACAATCTCAATCTCGTCAATTAAAGTGGCCATGCTGTTGCCTGCCTGCCACAAGCCATGCCATTTATTTGCATTCTGATAAGCGCTACTGCGCTGACTTTCATCAAAGTTCCTACTTTTAGTTCAGCTTGTTAACTACTTTTTTGTTTGAATATAAGTTCCTTTTTCTCGTTTTTCGTTTGTTTATTTATTTCATGTTGGGTTGGATATATTTAAAAACGCAGCAGAGTGTGTTTAGAAATGTATAATAAATGAAGATCTCAACAAAAGACGGTGCTTTTTAATAAATACTGTGATTTCACTTACAAGGAAAGATTGCGAGGTCGATCTCTCCTATTTCGATGACATTCGGCATACTTGTAGAATGGGTAAAAATAGGCGACACGTATTTTTTTATCTCTGCGGATCCCGATGTTTAAGCGTTTAAATGCACCCTCGTAAATAGATGTGTTTTCGCTTTTCGTCGATAACGTTATCGTTCTCATCTCCAATGTATAATACACAAGAGAATAAACATTTTTGCAATTTGGATTTTTTTCATATCTCGTACCGTCAAAGCGTTATCGACGAAAAACACCCCAATTTTCGAGGGTGCGTTTCAACCCTTAAAAAACGGGTTCCGCTGATATAAAAAAATACGTGTCGCCTATTTTTACTCATTCTACAAGCATGCCAAATTTAATCGAAATCGGAGAGATCGACCTCGCAACCTTTCCTTGTTAGCTATACACTATTATTTCTACAACTTCCATCTTCACTTTCAAGCTTCTAATTTTTTCGATCGAGGTTTCCCATAAATGTCGGAAAATATCGAAATATCAGTATTCCGATATTACAACTTGTTGGTATCGAAGTAATACTTGTAGTAGAAAAAGCTCTGATAGCCCAGGCTCTAATCATAGAGAAACCAAAAAGGCTACACATTTTTTCTCAACAACTGGTTCAGTGATTTCAGAAGAAATTTGACGGAAAGAGCTTGCAAGCTCTTCGTTTCAATCTGAAATATTCCCTGTTAAGGCCTTAGGCCACAGTGACGGGTATAAAATCATGTGCGAATTTAACATTTTTTTTCCTATGAAAAAGTGATTCACTCATAAAATTAATTACACATCTATTAAGTATGAATATCAAGCGGTTAGAATTATTTTTTTTCGATGTACAAAATGGAACAAAAAACAAAAATTCTCGTCAATCTACATTAGAATACCTAGAGAAGTACGTACGGAATTGAGAAAAATATTGTTTTATTAAAAAATTGTAGGTATTTGAACTGAAGGCAAGAAATCCCTCTAGAATTTTCTAAAAATCAATTTTTTAAACATATTTCGAACGTATGATACCCAAAGAATATACTGACCAAAGGAAAACTCGAAATATTGGATATTTGCGGAGTTATCGCATATAGTCAAGAGCGCGGGGACAGCATGCGGTCAGGTGGCGAGTCACATGTTGAAACTTCAAACGCGATTATCTCGAAACTCCTTTTTCAAAAACTGCTCGTGTTGTAGCTCGAAAAGTTATCGACCGATTTGGATGAAATTTTTGGAGGTTACTCTCAGTAATATTATCGAAAGGATATACCTAAAGTTTGAATGGTAGCCTGTAAATAAATAATTTTGTTGGGGTCAAATATGTCAAAAAAATTGTCGAAAATTCGATCTTTGGAGTAAAAAGGCTCCCAAATTTTCAATTTTGCACTTTTTCATCATTTTTCAGGTATATCCTTACCCTTAATATGTCAGCTAACGAATGACACTGATTAAATCTTTTTCAGATCAACAGAAAAAGAGTGACAACTGCAGCACTTTTCGATGTCGCAAAAAAACAGGCGTCCGAAGACCCTTAATAACGCCGCCATTTTGTTGGTCATCCTAAAAAAAAATGTTTTTTAAACTTGACAGTTATAATAAACTCATTTCCAAATTTGAAAATGATCAGATTATTTTATCCCCTCTAAAAAATTCTCGCAAAATACCTATTTTTCACGCTCATAAAGAGATTTCTCACCTTAAGAAATGAATTTTCAGTGAAAAATTTCGTTATAACTGCTCATAAAATGAAAAGTTTTCGATTAATCAGAAATTCCGTCTGTACTTCTCTGCGAAATGCAACTAGGAACGTAACTTTTGAATTTGAAGTAAATCGAGTGAAAATTGGTGAAGTTATTTGTCACGCCAATTGGAAAAAAGATGTTTCGAGAAGTTTCGAGTATTCGGCCATTTTGTACATCGAAAAAAGAATATTCTAGCAGCTTGATATTCATACTAAATATATGTGTAATTAATTTTATGAGTGAATCACTTTTTCATACGAAAAAAATTGTTAAATTCGCACATGATTTTATACCCGTCACTGTGGCCTAAGGCCTTAAACGTAGTCACGAATTTAAGGGGTGACCTCCACTTGCGATTTTGAAAAAATCGACTTTTTTTAATTGCATTTTTTTGAAGTATAAGTATCTGAGAATGTGTCCTGAAAATTTCAAGTCGATCCGAACAAAATTGACTGAGATATGAGCGTTGAAAGAGAAGAATCCGCGTTGAAAGAGAAACTTTGAACGCGTTTTTCTCAAAATGGCATTTCTGAAGTCGGTGACCAAGATTACTCGAACACTAATGAACCGATCTTCTTGAAATTTTGCAGGCTTATTTAATACATAAAAATGTAGTCTTTAATCGTTCGATTTTTTTTTCGAAAAAAATGGCCGTTTTATAGCCAAAAAACGGCCGTTTTTTTTCGTTAAAATCGAACCATTAACTTTGACTGTCATTTTGTGAAAAATGAATATTTTTTAAAATCCTTCGATTAAACACTAGTTTATACTTATATTTGACTAAATCCATCCGCATTTTTTTCTTCAGATGATCCACTTCGCCGCAATGTTGGTCACCGCAAACCGTGTATATAAAAACATTATTTCATTGACGGCCATTTGCCACCAAACAATGTAATATTTTTCAATAAAAAAATTACTGAAAGTTCTTCAAGATGTGTTCTTTAAGATGGTATATTGATCGATTGGAAAAGTTTTGTAGTTTTCTTCAAAAGAATTCATGAAAAAGGCCTTTTTTGCGCTACAAATGGGGGGTAACGCCTTAAATAAAAATTGTGGCATTTCTTCGCAAGTAGATAATGATGTACGGATGTAGGCGTATGGGAATCCACAATTAGCGTACGGGAAAGGCTGAGATGTGCGGTGTGACACTTTGGATGAACATTGCGTCATGTTAGTCATTATATAGCACAAAGACGTGACTACCCCTTAGACTTGCCAAGAGTACGGTATCCAGGGATATAAGTAGAGTGCTAGCTCCCACCAGTGCACTCATATTGGGCAAGGATATAGTGGAATGTATGCCTAATGCGATGGAGAAACTGCCGGTGAAGCGAAGTCATTTAACACGAGAAAGACAGAGACACCAAAAACTCTCAGTGGGTACGGTCGGGACTTTATTCATCAGCCAAATGAGTACAAATCTCCTCGGCAGGCTGCGTGACGATGCCTACCACCGTCTCGCACCTCTCTTAGCCAGGTAAATGTGAACGGATGAGGGTTAGGGATAGTTGCGAGACAATAAAGCTTGGTCTGAGACTGAATGAATGAGTGTGGGAGAGAAAGCAACGGAGAGAGAGAGAGAAAGAGACGAAAAACCACACCCAACCTCGACTCTAGTCGACTCGTATAGTCTACACACATACAAATATGCGCGCGCACGTGTACATGGATTTTGCCATTGTGACAGATCTACCATAAGCAGACGACAAGACTAATGCATCTTGCCTGGAAGGCAGCATCTTCCTCCAACTCGAATCAATCTCGGGTTAGTTTCTCAAGAAATGCATTAGTGAATGGGCGAGCAGTGTCTAGGGACTTTGGCCTTAGTTTTCTCGCGTTATATATGTTACCATTCACGCGGAGGGTTTCTAGACGAAAAATTACTGGGATCTCACAGCAGCGTGAAATTAGAAAAGATATGGTGTTGGAATTAATTCGTAGCGGTTTACAAGAGATGGCGTAGGTAGTAGAGTATTTCGTTGTTACCGACAGTAATGTATACATCGTGGAACAGCTATCATCGTATGTCATTTGCTGTACATAACCTCTTTTTGAATACTAAATAACAACACTTTATAATTTATTGAATATGTCAACATTTGTGCCGGATAAAGTGTTTTTGCAGGGAGTTTTACTTCCCGGTTTTTTGCATCGAATTGTCACTGGTGATGAAAAATGGATCCATTACGATAATCCGAAGCGCAGAAAGTCATGGGTTAAGGGGTGAGATGCAGTCGGAATTTTCAAAAAATCGATTTGTTTAAACATTTTCTTGAAGTATGATGTTTCGAAAATATTCCCTGAAAATTTCGAGTCAATCTGATGAATAGTTTCCGGGATTTCAGACAATTAGTGGAGGGGCGTCGGGTCCCCATGGCAGGTAGCGGAACAAATTGATATTTTGGAAGCTTCCACATCGGCAGAAGCCCTATTGTATGGGCCAGGAATTGATGATTCGATGTAAGTAATTTTTTAATTAGTATTTCTATACATAAATCAAGTGTTAAATTGGAAAACTCTTATAGAAATGTTCAAAAATTTATTACTCAAAAACTATGAATTTTAGCAAAATTTTAGAAAGAATACTTTCGGTTTAAAATTTCCTAAAATATTTAACGAAAAATTCTTCCGAAAAGCTTTAATTTTTTTAAAAATTGTTTTAACAATTAGCTATAAATTCAATGCTCAACTTTGGGGCAAAAAAATTGTAATATTCGGATTCAGCAGATCAAAATACATGAAAAAAAGTTTAGCTTCATGCATCGAGCTCAAAATTTTACCAACATATAATACCGTATCCACATCGAAAAACTTTAAACGCGTTTTTCTCGAGACTGCGTTTTTCAAGTCGGTAACCACTATAATTAAAAAACCACTCGATAGATTTTGATGAAATTTGGTGTGCTTATTGATAGCATTAAAAACTAGTCCTGAATGGAAGGATTTTCATTTTTGTTGAAAATTTTTTTTTTTAAACAATAAACGAGCGATTTTTTGGTCGAAAATCGAAAGTCATCCGTCGGAACCCGCCATTTTGTTAATTTTTGAAGAAAAAGCTTCAGTTAAGGACTAGATTTATTATTAAACTAATGATTTTTTTTGTTTTTTAATTTCTGATGATTCAGTAAAATTTTATGATGATCACCGCAAAGCACTACATGCCGAAGGGGGTCCGACAAAGATGGCGATATTTTTATAAATAATCATTATTTTTCTTTGAAAATTTGTACAAGTCGAGTTGAAATATAACATAAAACGTCTGTGTAACCACTTTTGTAAAACAAACTCAATTACTATTCAAAAAAATGACTAAAAATGCTCCTTTTTTTACGCCTCTGACTGCATCTCACCCCGTTAAACCCGGCCAACCATCAACATCAGTAGCAAAGCCAAATATCCATGGGTCTAAGCTCCGGCTCTGTATTTGGTGGGATCAGAGGGGTGTTATTTATTATGAACTGCTGAAACCGAAGGAAACCATAACTGGGGATCGCCAACGACAGCAATTGATGCGCTTGAGCGGTGCATTGAAAGAAAAACGGCCGGAATACTCTGAAAGACACGACAAAGTCATTTTGCTGCACGCCATTCCGTCGATCGTAGAAGACCTACACTATGGGCCTGGTATCGATAATTCCATTTAAGTTGACAAATTTCATGATTTATTCATTTCCAAATTTTCAAACGCGTTTTTCTCAAAACCACGTTTCTCAAATCGGTACCCAAAATTTCTCGAAAACCAATGAACCGATTGCCTTAAGGTTTTTTGTGGTTATTCTATACACCATTATCTGATACTTGTCATAGGATTTTTTTTCCGTTACTTAGTTTTTGTTTTATAGGCAAAATAATAACTAATTTTTGGCCCAAAAATCACTATTTATGTTCAAACGTCCGCCATTTTGTCATAAATCGATATTTTCAAAATCGGCCATGACAAGTACTAGATTATAGTATCTAATTTAATAATCTTTTTGGTTCTTTCTTCAGATGATTTTTGTCGAAACGCCAGTGGGTACCGTATACGAAGATTTTTGTACGACGCTCAAAGGATCATACAATATCCTTGTATATTTCTCATATTTTTAAATAAATAAAATTAAACATATTTTTGAATGTATATACTTTTAGATAATTAAAACCCCAAACCGAAATTTCAAATAGTTTTCCTTGAAAAAATTCACCAAAATGACCTTTTTCCGGCTCCTAGGTGTATATCTCCCCTTAAATGGGAAGTCCTACCCCACCCGCCATATTCTCCAGATATCGCTCCTTCTGATTACCATTTTTTTTCTTTCGATGGCCTGTTTGAACTGAAGTTCACTTCTTACGAAGATTGTCAAAAATGGGTCGATTCGTGGATTGCATCTAAAGACGAGGCGTTCTTCCGACCCGGTATTCGTATCCTGCCCGAAAGATGGTCAAAAGTAGTAGAAAACGAGGGGCAATACTTTCATTAATGTATTCTTTATTTTTATAAAAAATAAATATATTTTTTTCATTAAAAAAACCCTACGAATTAATTCCAAGTCCTAATATAAAACGATTATATGGTTTGGCGAATCTTGACAGTCGCACGTGGACACTTTGTCACTGTGGTATGTCGAAAATGATGAATTCCCAAATTTCTATTACACTTATCATTTTTAACGAAATATGCCTAGTTGAAACAGTAAAAAACAACTCGATATTGGGATTTTTTAAATCGTGATGTTAAATTTCTGCAAAAATGAGGTATTTGATAAATTATCATCTTAAGTGTGCTCTGTAATTTTTTTGTTTGGGTCCCGATGTCCGGGAAGCACTTCTCGATAACGTCATTTGCGGTGAGTGAGGTTACCTAATATTAAAAAATCAAACAGATTTCGTCAATATATTAGTTTATCCTATAATTACTCGAAGGAATGTCCAAAATATCAAATTAAAAAAAAATAGGGCGTCTTCAAACTGAGAGTTTTGATTTTTGCGAAAAATAAGCATTTTTCGTTCATCCAGTTGAAAGTATACATCGGAAAAAAAATCCTTCGACCAAATACTATATTTTCACATCTAGAAAAAGCCCTAAAAATTTCGGAAAGATCGATACAGTAGTTTTTTAGATATATTGCTCACCGACTTTGAAAACGTATTTTCGAGAAAAAAGCGTTTAAAGGACATTTACAAGATGATATACTATCGAAAAATATTGGTTCTGATAAAAGTAATTGTTCGACTTTTACAACTAGGCATAACCCCTTAAGGATTCATGAAGCCATACTCTCTTTTCCAGGCGAAGAAGCGAAAAAAAATTATTATTAGTAGTCCGATTCGGAAATATCACCTGGGATACTTATTCATCGCATCTAATATACAGGGTGTCCTATTATAAATGGATAATCCTGCGACTGTCGATAGGTCAGATCATGTCCTACTATATGCTGGAATTTGAGTTCAGTAAAAGTCCAATGGTTTTCGAGATAAAAATAATCTGCTTTTGGTTTTTCGCATGCCATTTCTACAAATGATAACTTTTTTGACCCTTTTTTTTAATGCTCTTCGTTATTTGATTTCTCTAGAAAAGTCTTCTTTTCAACCTTAAATGTTAGGGAAACTTTATGAAAAAAGACCTTATGCTGGATTTTCATACAAACCAATTCGAACATCTGACTTTGATAGCCTGCGGTGTAAAAAAATGTACTCCGCACATCGTGCCAATTACTTTAAAAAGTTGCTTAGTTATTGTCGATTAATAATCATTTGTAGAAATGGCATGCGAAAAACCAAAAGCAGGTAAGTTTTTTTTCAAAATGTCAGGTCATTTTGAGACACCCTATACAAGATGTTAGGAAGGTCGATGCAAAGCCTTAAGGGGGTGGTAGGTCACCTCGTTAGGAACGTGTCTAACCTAGGTTACCTTAGTCCAAAGTCTAAGGATTTCGAGTTATCGTGGTAAGTATGATTTTTGGAAAATTTCCCAAAATTAGGTACTAACTCGTTCATAATGTCCAAACAGACAATAATTCGTAAGTAAAAACTAATTTGCGTCTTAGCTGAATGTGTATTCAATCGACAAGCACCAATACAATAATCTGTATCCACATAACTAACTGAATGGGACGTGTTGAATCATTAAAAATTTGTCAAAAAATAAAAATTCCTCTTATGTTAATGCTAAAAAAAGCATTAATATAAGACGTAAACGAGTTGGTACCTAATTTGGGGAATTTTCCAAAAAGCTTACTTACCAGTATAACTCGAAATCCTTAGACTTTGGACTAAGGTAACCTGGGTTAGACATGTTCCTAACGAGGTGACCTATCAGCCCCTTAAGGGGAGGGTAGGAGTTTGCACTTTTGAAAAATCGATTTTTTTTAATCTTTTCTTATAGTTAAACATTTCAAGAATATAATCCCAAAATTTCAAATCAGAGCAAAACTCTCGAAGTTATTGACTATTTAGTCCCGCTCCTCTAACACTGTAGCTCCGACTTCTCCAAACTTAAAACGCGTTTTTCTCGAAACCACTTTTTCAAAGTCCGTGTTCACTGCCATTTTAAAACTATATGACCGATTTATTTCAACCTCTCCATATAAAATACCTCCCCCCAAAGGTTAGTTTGAGAATTTTTTTTACATTGAGGGGTTTTTCCACCCCCAAAATGGCGGAATTTTTCGTGAAAAAAAGCACTTTTTCTTTACATGACGACCAAAAATTTAGAAATGAAAAAAAAATTATCCAAGACCGTTGGGGGGAGGATTTGATGATACTTCGACTAAATTTTAATGGTACTTGATTTCAGATAATTTCTAGCTGAGATACAGTGACCACCGCAAATCGTGTTTTTCCAAAGGCGTTCTTGGAAAAGCTTTGTCACCGGCTTGTTTGTGGATATTTTCGCGTACAAATTTTACGGAATGTTTTTGAAATGACACTCAACAATGTACAAATGGTTTCAATAAATTGACTCTATCCATAAAAACGAAAAAAAATCGCAAAAAGTGTTTTTTTTTCACGCCGAAACCCCTACCCTCCCCTTAAGGCTTTGCGTCGACCTTCCCAGCACCCTGTACAGGGTGTCTCAAAATGACCTGACATTTTTATTCATTAATAAAACGCATTATTTGTTTGAAAAGTACGAATATTTCAATTTTAACATAATGTACGAACATGGAGGTTATGTGTGGAACACAATATCCGATAAATGGCCGCTTCTTCCCTATTTGCAAACGTTCCCTCTTATGACGAAATTGTCAATAACATTTTGGCATGATAGCGGACTAATTTCATTGAGGCTGGGTCCAATTGCTTCCTCGAGCTCCGGAATGGTCTGTGGATCATTGGCATGCATTTTCCTGTCAGAAAACCCCAAAGGAAGAAGTTCACTGGCGTCAAATCGCACGATCTTGGTGGCCAATTCGTCGACTTCGTCTCCAATAGCTGCATTGTTTCGCCCGCAATGTGGCAGGTTGCGCCATCTTCTTGAAAGAATATGTCTTCCAAGTCAATGCCGTTTATGCCATCTATCGGATATTGCGTTCCACACATAACCTCCATGTTTGTACCTTATAGTCAAATAAAAATATTCGTACTTCTCAATCAAACGATTATTTAATAAGTTTTATTCAATTACAAAACTTAATAACAATTTATTAAGTTTTATTAATAAATAAAAATGTCAGGTCATTTAGAGACACCATTTAGTTGTCGAGACTTCAGAAAACACCAGAGATAGGCTAAGAGGTAGAGATAAGACGAAAAGGAGGGATTTCTCGCCCCACCCCACACCAGTTTCTCAAGTACCCAATTGGCGCGCTCTGAGCCAAACTATCCTCCGCCACAATAAATAACAATTGCTCATCCACCACGCTATACACTTGACGAGAAAACAAGGCAAAGTGAAGCAAACAACTCTGATCCGGCAAGAATGCAGTGCCGGCTGAAACTCGTTGGTGTCTACTGCTATGGAAACTATCGTCGCTTTACTCGCGCCTAAGTTCCAACTTTAACGACGGCGAGAGGCACATAGAGAGAAATGGAAGCTGAGAGAGAGAGAGAAAGTAGCTGAGTAGGGCAAAGACGACTGCTTGTTATGGATACTATTTAATTTAGCTATAACCTCTGTACGCATAATGGTATAATTTTTCAACGAACCGTGTATAATCTTCCCGATTAGGTATCTTCGCCATGGTTAACCGTCCGACACTGCGGCGAGGCAGGGAGCTTAATGGATATAGCGTGGAACGAGCCATCAGTGAAGCAATTGCGGGAGTAAAGGTATGGAAATAATTATCCGTCCATATATGCGCCTCCATAAATATTTATGCAGATACACTTCACGATATTCAAATTTAACTCCGTCAAATTTTATCCTACATTAGCTTCCCAAATTTTCGTATCTGGCGTGGCAATGATTTCGCCGATAAACGGACAAATTGGAGTAACATTAGTAAGGTCACATGTAGTTTGCACTAGGTTGGTAAGAAAGCCTCGCGACACTAAAGTACTCGGTTAAATATTTTTCCTAGCATGGTATGAGCTTCTTTCGCCTAATACTGCAATAAATAATAACTAATGTTTGGCCCTAAAATCACTATTTATGTTCAAACGTCCGCCATTTTGTCATGAATCGATATTTTCAAAATCGGCTATGACAAGTACTAGATTATAGTATCTAATTTAATAATCTTTTTGGTTTTTTTTTTTCAGATGATTTTTGAAGAAACGCCAGTGGGTACCGTATACGCAGATTTTTTACGACGCTCCAAGGATCATCTAATATCCTTGTATATTTTTGATATTTTTAAATAAAGAAAATTAAATATATTTTTGAATGTATATACTTTTAGATAATTAAAACTCCAATCCGAAATTTCAAATAGTTTTCCTTGAAAAAGTTCACGAAAATGACCTTTTTCCGGTTCCTAGGTGTATATCTCCCCTTAAACCTTTCTTTATTTAAAAATATCCCTATTTTTATAGTACTAATGGATATTTTTTAACATTTTAAGAAACATGATCTTGATATAACGAAGCTTCAATATAACGAAAACTCGATATAACGAACTTCCGTAGAGATTCGTTATATCGAGGTTCGACTGTATTACACAAGGTGCTACTATTTCATGGCATTGCACATATAATTCGACTTTTCGGGTAATCGAAAAACAGGTACATGTAAATAATATGAGTTGGTTTTTATTATTTAAAAAAATTGATATATTGAGGTATATGATTTGGTTTGTTTAGACTTGTTTGGGTTTTTTGGATTCGTTCGAGTTTTGTTTGTTTAATAATTGTTATATTATTTTTGTCATATATTTGTAATATAAGTTGTAGTATAATTTTTTTAATCAACACTAAGATTAGAATTGTGTGGGGACAGGCTACTTTTCAATCAATCATAGGCATTGCGCATGTCGCAGCTCCCCCCACTCTACTACAACACAGTGGCAGTGGAGTGGGGGGAGCATTAGTTTCGTGTCACATCCAGTTAACGCAGACCCCTATTAGTCCAGTAAAAGAGACGAAAACTCGGCACTCTTTACCGTAGAATATGAATTTTTGACTGAAGGTAGATGGTTGGCTATTGAAAGTAACCCCAATTAAATGTTGCCCCTCAACTCGCCACATCCCTAAAACAAGGGGTTGAAGACTGAAAAATCGCCATATCGCGGTAATTAATAGCCCGATCGAAAAAAGTTTCAAACAAAAGTTGTTTGGAATAATAAAATTCGCATAAAGCTATTCGACGTCCAACCCCCTATCTTTGAAAATAGCGGCACAAGAACGATTCGAAAATTAGAATAGGAAGTACTACCACATCCACAATACTCACCGGACTTAGCCCCGCCAGATTATCATTTATTGCGAGCTTTGAGAAACTCTTTACGCGATAAGCAATTTAATCATTAAACGAATCTTCAAAATACACTAGACATTTTTTGAATTGAAAGACCTAGGGATTTCTGGACGGCTGGACGGCATTCAAAGTTTACCAGAGCGTTGAACACGAGTTGTAGATGAAGAGGGAGACTATATTATAAGTCTGTTATATAATTAAATATATATTGTAAATAATTCTTATCTTAAGGTGGTCCATGTGACAGGTCCAAATAATCGATTTTTTTTTTTTTTTCAAATTAAAAAAACTTGTGCGTGTTATATGGATCCGACATATCAGACTTATGGTGAGTCAACATTTTCATGGTGTAAATCGTACTTGAACTTTTGAACGCGTTTATCTCAAAAACTTTTTTTTCAATTGACTTCCATGATATCTCAACAATGTTTGAACGGATTTCGCTCAAATTTTTATGGTATAGTCAGCACATATATAGTTCTCAGCCGAACTGGAATATTTCGGATACCTGTGATAGTTTCGCTTTGAAGCTGAAAAAGTCGAAAAAAAAACGACGAAACTTGGGCCTTAACTTTTACAACCGTACCAAAAATTCAATTTTCGATATTTTTACTTTACTCTACTTCCGGCGATAACCTCAGGTCTACAAATTAAAATGCCGTTTGATTTTCTAATTTCAGCTTTGTTAACACGTGAGTGTCTTCCGACCGCTGCCAAGTCGATTCAACTCGTTACTTTTATTCGTAAAAATTCCGGCGGACTGTAAAAATGTTAATAAAAGTGTGGTAAAAATTTAAAGATATTCCGTTCCAATAATCCATTTTCAAAAAATCCCCCAAAAAACTATCACTTGGAATGACCCCGTTAATAATACTTATATTTATTGAGAAAACTTGTCGTTCATGTCGCAAGACTTTCTCGCCAATCCGACACTATTTTCGAGTGTTCAGCCCGATTTCTCCGATCCGAAGGGAAACATGCGTTCGTTGGCACGAGTGTTGCATTTACGAGTTGGTAGCATGAGGCGGAGAACTTTCGACGAGCTTCTCAAAGCCGTTCGCAGCGAGAAGACATTTGCGATATCCGCATGCATATGTCGTCTTAATGGGGGGCGAAAGGGGCATAAGGGCCATTTGGCCCTTGCATGGAGGGAGAAGGGCAGGTGTCCCTTTGTTTGCCGGAGGACGATACACGTTGAAGGAAAACGTCTCGAGATAATTTCGCGAGAGGGGCGATATATCCCTTACGAGAGAAGTTGGTGATGCCCTCGACGCAGATACGCGCGAAGGGCGTTCTCTCCGTGGGTGAAGCTTTCACAGTTGCGCCTGCCACATGGGCGCGCACCCTCCCCGTAGCCGCTTAGCCCCAGCTTAGCGAGCTGCCTGCTACCCCTATTTACATCAATTCCCGATAATCGGACAACAGCTTTGCCGTCCGCTCCGACTACACGTCGACCCCGACCAACGACCCACCACGTGACTCGCCCCGGAGAGTATAGGTACGTGTACACGTCAAGTCCGAGTTGGTATGGAAACCAAGCCCTCTGCTGTGCACACCGCGAAGCTGAACGCTTAACTCGGGCCATACCATCGGCGGAAAGCTCCAAAGAGGGCGGCGGGGGGGGGGGAGGTTCGGGAGGGTAGGTTTTGAAGGGCTGGAAGTTTCACGAGGGCTCACATACCTACCGAGCCGATCTCGAGCACCGGAGAACTCTTGGCATTTATACATTTGCATATATGGACTCTGATGCTCGATGCCACGTGCTGTAAGATCGTTATAGTAGCTGGTATGGCAATCACTGCCAGCCTTGGGACACCTATGCTTCTCACTTGCAACACCGACGTATTCAAATGTACAATCCTATTGTGCTTACCTTAACGGGTCTTCTCACTTTAGACCCTAAAAAGGCCATTTCATGCATTTTTTAAAATCGGTTTATATTATAGATATTGATACGAAAGTTGTCACACTTAATAAATACACTTTCGAAATACATGTGAATTTTTTTTCTAAGGGGTTAGGTCACTCGAAAAAAATAGGCCTTTTGGGGATTTTTTTTTAGAAAAACTACGAAATAAATCGAGATCACAAGAATGGGTGTTTATCATACATATTAGTGACTGTATACAATAATTTTTTTGAAGCGATTCATTTCTAAATGGCGGCTGTGCAGCGTTTATATCAAAAGTCCATTTTTTAAGCTGGCCGGAAACATAACTCAGACAATTTTCGACCGATACACTTGAAATGTTGAATATATGTTGATAAATACATTGTCTATGGAAGCACGTAGGATTTTTTTTTTATATTGCATAGTTCATTTGTTCTTAACAATTATCTGACGATTTTATAGGCTAATTTTTCACTTTCTAAAAATTTGCCGAACAAATCGTTAACGACAAATCAACTATGCAATGTAAAAAAAAATCGTACGAACTTCCATAGACAATGTATTTTTCAAGATATATTCAACATTTCGAGTGAATCGGTTGAAAATTGACTGAGTTATGGTTCCGGCCAACTTAAAAAATGCAGTTTTGAGATAAACGCTGCAGAGCCGCCATTTTGAATTTAATCGCTTAAAAAAAATGATTGTATACAGTCACTGATGTGTATGATAAACACCTTTTTGGGATCTCGATTTATTTTGTGGCTTTTCTGAATGAAAAATTCAAAAAGCCTATTTTTTCGGCCTCCAGAGTGGCCTAAGGCCTTAAGTCACTATTTATAGACGAAAATGATAGTTAAAAAAATATCCTAAAAAAATTGTGGGTCTGCGCTGTAAACGAAATCTCGGAGATGGATCATCCGAAACGAAAAAATCAAACGCTTTTAGATTCAGTATGTTAATGGCAATAGCGCATATCATACGATTTTTTATATGTACGAAAATAACAAAATGGCGGACATTTTTCGAAAAAACAAAAAATTGTGTTTTTCACAGTTTTTTAGAAAAAAAATAGTAAATTTCAAAATTTAAAAAAACCCTTGATACGCGCTATAGCTATAGTTGTAAAGAATATGCGGTTTAAATTTCATAAGGACCGGTTCAGTAGTTTCAAAGATTTTATCAACATGCCATCGAAAAACGTTGTTTTGAGAGAAACGCGTTTAAAGTTTGTTTGGATTACATAAATACATTAATTTCTTTATAAATGTATTTCAAAAGTGTATTTATTAAGTGTAACAACTTTTATATCAATATCTATAATATAAACCTATAAAAAAATTCATGAAAATAGCCTTTTTCAGTGTCTAAAGTGAGAAGACCCCTTAACTGGTCCTTTTTGTTTTTATTTGTGATTAAGAGTTACCTGGTTGAAATTTTGAAAATAATCATTTTTCGGAGGATTGTTGAGGGAGATATTTAAAAAATATTCTCTGAAAAATTCTAGTCCATCCGTTGGAATTTGAGGTAGATATGGGCGTTTATTTCAACGACTTTTTCGGCAAAATTAATTTTTCAAAATCGGTGATCAGGGTATATAAAAAATTACTGCATCGATTGACTTCAAATTTTGCAAACTTCTTTTACATAGCAAAAAGCCGTGCTTGAACGAAAGAATTTTGTTTTCTGATGCATTGTTTTTTTTATCAACGAAAGTAGAGCGTTTCTTCACCGAAAATCCATATTGTCACTCGGAAGGACGATTTTTTCAAAAATCTGTATTTTATTAAATCCTTCGTCCACGTACAAGATAACTTCGGGCTAAAATATAGCGCAGAAAAACTGCACGAAAATGTCTCTTTTTTCCGGCCACAAATTAGGGGTAACCCGTTAAAGGGGGCTGAAAATTTGCCAATTTTCATTTATTTTTTTGAAGAAAGATTTCTCCACTATTTTTGAGACTCAGGGTATGTTTGATTACAACTTGAGCTGTTACATGGTATATTTTTATATATCAATAAAAATGACGAAGGTATGGCACGGTCTCCTAAACTAAACTGCATTTTCAAAACTGGAGTGACGTATAGCTAAAAAACTAATCGACCGATTCTGATAAAATTTGGTATAAATATTTATAACCTTATTGCCTAAAACTTGACCCCGAATGTTTAAAAAAAATGAAATAAAACGCATTTTCTATTGCAAAATGAGGGAGTTTTTTAGAAAATTCAATCTTTTTGTTTCAACGCGTACCATTTAATCGATTTTCAACATTTCTCACTTTTTCTTAGTTCATATTCTGCATGAAAGCGTTAATAAAATAAAAAACTTCGTTAGTTTTTCTTTTCAGATTAATCCCACCGACGCTACACGTCACGCCGTTTGACAACATCTGCGCAACGCGTTTAAATGACCGTGCCATACCTCCGCCAATTTTGAAGATTAATAAAAAAAAAATAATATACCACCTAACAGCCAAAAGTAGTAATAAAACATACCCTAAGTCTCAAAGGTGGTGAAGAAACATTTCCTTTAAAAAAAAGTATTGAAAATCAGCCATTTTTTTCCTCGTCTACAGGTATCGCCCTTAATTACCGGTCATTCGTCCCGCATTTATTTACATCTCAATTGCTGCATCTTGTCAATTCTTGCTCCTACTTTACATCAATATTACTCAAGAAAAGTCC
This sequence comes from Ophion ellenae, assembly GCA_963210295.1. Classification (NCBI taxonomy): domain Eukaryota; kingdom Metazoa; phylum Arthropoda; class Insecta; order Hymenoptera; family Ichneumonidae; genus Ophion; species Ophion ellenae. Next base: position 32,577,651 of record OY723394.1, on the reverse strand, counting down.
GTGCAAATAAAAAAAATCAACTCATACACGCATGTATTTTCAAGTATTTATAAATGATTAATAAGTACATCCTATTAATCCTATACGTAACATTTGGATTAAAAGTTTGCACCAAGCTGTTAACATTCACAAGAACGAATTAATTCGTGATAAATATTATGCCTCTGATTACGAAAGAGGTCCTATCCCTCACTCGCGTAAAAAGGAAAAGGGAGAGTGAGAAAAATACCAAGGGAGAGAGGGAGAGAGAGAGAGAGAGAGAGAGAGAGAGAGAGAGAGAGAGAGAGAGAGAGAGAGAGAGAGAGAGAGAGAGAGAGAGAGAGAGGGAGAGAGAGAGAGAGGGAGAGAGAGAGAGGGAGAGAGAGAGAGAGAGAGAGAGAGGAGACGGGAATATAAACGAGGGAATGGAAGAGAAAATCGGGTGCAAACGTGGGCTCGGCTGCTGCAAGTACTTTCCAGGCGCGTCCGCCGGGCGGGACAATGAGCAAATAACTAGATTTTTCGCGCAACGGAACAATAATGGAACTCGGCGAAATTTTTCACGGCCCCATGGGCAAAATAATTTGGCAACAGATGCGCGTCGTGCGTTTTCCGAGCCATCCGACCACGAATAAACGGCAGTGAGTAAGAGAGAGAAAGGGAGAGAGAGAGGGGGGAGAGGGAAAGCGAGAGGGCGAGAATGGAGGGCAGGATGGATCCAGAGGCCAGAGAATACCGGCAATGAGAATCTGCGGGGGATAGAGGGCCGGAACCAGACGGGAAGGAGATGAGGACATAGAGGGCGAGTGGAGTTAGCTCGCAAGTAAAAGGGAGATGTCGAAGCTGCGACAAGTCCCAGAAGGGTGGAAAATACCGTCTCTTTACACACAAGTGGATACATAATTTCGATCTTTGGTACAAGAAAATCGCTTAAATAGTAAATTTTTTAATAATTTTTCGCATTTCTATAGTATCATTAAAACCAACATATTCAAATGAAGGCAACGGGATTGATGATGTGAACTTTTGCAGGAAATGCGAGATCTATCGGACCATTATCGCTTGGAAATTACTGCAATTGCCACTTAAAAATGAAATTTTATAGGTATCGTTGCTTTTTGATATTACAAAATTCGCGAGGAAGATTTAAGTTTGATATTTTTCAAATTTAAGAATTACAAATTTTACATTTGATATAAATGTATAATTGCATTCAATTCACAATTAATATAACGTTTATATTTAATTCTATATATCACCGTGTGAGAGTTCTGCAACAAACCATCCAATTCATGACATTAAATCCCATATTGACATTTTGGAATCAATGTCACACGACTGCTAAAAACCGTTTTATGATTTTTTAACGCAATTCATGCAAACTGGGTGGCGTTAGTACGATCAAAATTTGTTCGAAGTTCACTTATCGCGACATTGCAAGATTCAAGCGTGCGTAAAGTCTGCGAAAATAAAAAAAAAAAATCACAACGATAAACGGAGTGTGAAAAATGTAGGGTGGCTTTGTGCTACAACAAGCAAAACAACTGCTTCAAAGCATTCCATACATCATAAAGGAATGTTGCGACATAGGGTAACATGTATGCCACACTTATTTTACTGCTTTATAACTAGCACCCTGGTCAACTTTTTCAAAAACTAAATAATACGTGTTTTTCCGTCCGTCAAAACCCACCTTGAAGTCAACTTTTATTTTATTTTTGCGTTGTTGAGTTATGGAGGGTGAATTCAAAATTTAAATTATATTAAGTTTATATTTGATATAAAATTTAAATCATATTAATTTTTAATTTAATGTACAATTTAAATAATATCTAATCTATACTCAACATAAAATATTGAATTCAATATTGTTTCAATTCCATGCGTCATAAAGGAATGTTACGACACAATGTAACATGTCTGTCACACTTCCTTGATTGCTTTGTAACTAGTCTCCTGATTACCTTTTTTAAACTGGATAATACGTGTATTTTCGTTCCTCATAATCCACCATAGTGAACTATTTCTCAATTTTTTCGTTGTTGAGTTATAAAGGGTTAATTGAAATTTTTAATTAAATTGAGTTTATATTTTATATAAAATTTAAATAATATTAAATCTATATTTACTCCAAAAATTAAATTGTATTAAATTCCCATTTGATATAAAATTTTGTAAATTGATTTGATGTAAAATTTGATGTAAAATTTTGACGTAAAATTTTAATTATATTGAATCTATATTCAATATAGAATATTAAATTCAATATTTTTTTACAATTTTGAAAATGGTTAAAGCTGGGACGAAAATCGCGCACCAATATAGCGCAAATTTATGTCGTTCTTATGATGCGATACTCGGCACTTTAGGTTCAACCTTTGCTAAAGTAAATTTTGAGCCGTGTAGAAAATTCCGGGATGCTAATTTTCACGGTTGAACTTAGTCCCTCCACCATATGATAATGGAAAACTAATGATTTTGTAAAATTCGCATATCTATTGAAGATTTTCAATTCCGTTTTAGCGCTTCGCAAATGAACATAGAATAATAAACATAGAACTCGCAATACAAAATTGTCCACGATAGCAAAGGTATCTCTTGAAAAACGGAATATGCGTAAGAAATCGAAGTAGGCTCAGATTCCAAGTAATGTTGAAAACCTCATTTTCCTTTAACGGTGATTCGACCGCGAGTACCTTATCCGCATACCGTGATCCACGGTCGTTCAAGGAAGAGAGTAAAGATAAGGAGGCGACGAGAGTGGCTCATTAAGGGGTGTAAATTGAGCAGAGAGATAGAAGCAATACCTTGCTCTCTCTCCACCTCGCGGAGTGGCGAATACGTGGCATCCTTGAAGAATTTTGGCGAACTACTAAAATGAAATTATCTTTATGCTACAACATTGAAAATTGAAGTTCGTTATTGAGATCCTAATAGAGGAATATCATGTGAAATAAACGAAATAAATATAAAATACAATTACGATAAAGTTGTGATGGACCAGGCCACCACTTTCCTCACTTTTTACTTTAATAGCATAAAGTGTAAGCGAAGAATTTATACTTGGAATTTATACTCAATGAGTGTGCTCGGCAGAAAAATCATTGCAAATAACGCATGAGATAAACGTAAGTCTGGTCGCTTTAGTGCCAAACTTGTCAACAGTATGGCATCGAAGCCAAACCATTTTACGGTCTCATCAACTAAACGTGGTGCAAAATCCCTTGGTGAATACATTCACCAAAATTACAACTGGACAAGCTTTCCAGACATAAATGTCAACAACATTCCATTACATATCTTTTTTCAAAATACCTAAAAATCTATATTCAACCACAGCCTAAGAAAGCAGCAGTAAAAACTATTTAAAAATAGTTGTACCCAATGACAGAGTAAAGCCGCTTCAAATGACATTACAAACTTTCTTTGATTGCCGAGAACTACGTTTTTTAAATACTTTTAAACTGAATCATTTTTTTCATAGCTTCTCTTTCAAACTTCAAAAAAGCAAGTTTTTCAGGAACGAAGAAATAATCTATTATTTCGAATCATCTCACAAAGATGTTTTGTTAAAAAAATATATGTGTGTGTGTGTGTGTGTGTGTGTGTGTCTTTTTCTTACAAGGAATATCACTTAAGGGGTAAGGCCACTGTAGCGGGGAAAAAATAAGTATATTTTGGGAATTTTTTTCAGCGGCACAACCGAATAAATCAAAATTCCGAAAAAGATCCTTTATTGTACATATCATAAACTGTATAAACGATTTTTTTCAAAGTAATATAAAACAAAATGGCGGCTGCACAGCTTTTCTTCGACGAAGCCTTTTTTCATGGCCGGACCAACAGCACCTGCAATTTTCAATTTACAGCGAATGAATTTTTTTTTTTTCGATTATACTTGTGAATAGCTACAGAAGTACGTAGGATTTTTTCGATATATCGATTTTTGCAAAAATAGCGCGTTTTTTAAATAAAAGTTCAAAATTCTCCAAAAAAAATCGTCCGATAATTATTTATAAAAAAAAACTACTACGTACTTCTATGCAGAATGTAATTGTGAATATACAGTTAAAATTTCAAGTCAATCGGTCAAGATTTGTTCGAGTTATGAGTCCGGCCGACTTGAAAAATGTATTATCGAGAAAAAAAGGGTTAAAAGTTTTCGGTATGGAAAAATCATTGCTAAATTTTATATACCTTCAGTCAGCGATGCCTGCGCCATACAATTGGCCTTCCAAATTACCATCCTGCTCGAGCAGGACGTTATCGATTTTTTGAAATTTCTACAGTGGCCTTTACCCCTTAAGTGTCCGGCGTCGATTTTGTTGAAGCATGGAAAACTATTAGATGCGTATTTTTTTATTTGCGGAAAAACGGTTTTAAGGGGTAAAACGTAAAATGTTCTATTCTTAAGGTTCTAATGTAAAGGTTCTTTAAAGCGATGAAAAAACCATTATAAAAAAATGAAAAAAAAACGAATTAAGGGGTGATCGCCTTTCTTTAAGAAATCGTTTTCCGCTTTAAAAAAGGTTTTCTGCAGGTGAAAAAAATACGTATCTAATAGTTTTCAATGCTTTATCACATATATGAGTTTCACCAAAATCGGAGGCGGACACTTAACTGATGTTCCTTATTAGACGAGCCGTTGGGAGGAAACAGGCATTTAATTAATTTGTGCTCGGAGAATGGGAATTCTGACACGTGTATGAAACAAAGTCTCGGTCCACAGTAGAGAAATCATTTAATTACGGGCGAAAACGAAAAGTCACGGCGTTTTTAAAGCTTTGCCATCAAGGCTCTCTCTCTCTCTCTCTCTCTCTCTAAGATTACCGGAGTCATCCTTGTCTCCATCTTGCCCTTTTAGTACATACGTATTTGTCTGCCCTCTTCCTCATAGCTCTCTTTGATTCTCTCAGCTTCTCTCCATCTATCGCCCTTGCTCATTCCTCGCATCTCGGTCTTTCTCACCCTCTTGCTCGTCAGAAGGGTCCAAGTATAGCGCCAACTCTCTGAGAAGGCGACTGCTCCCTGCTTGCTTTTTTCCCCGCTCCCGGTCAATTCAGGACTCCGGCGCATAAAGGTCTCCCGCTTGAAGTTTGAAAGCCTCCCTTACAAACGACCGCCGTCCGGCCTTCGTCTGATTTATAAAGGCTTTTAGCTAGCTTAGCTATAGGTCTCGACGTACACCAGGCAAAAAAAAAGCGCCCCACCACCCTCGCCGGAGCGCGAACGAGCGTACGGAGAAGAAGCTCGACGCGGCTCCTCGCTCTCACGCGCGCACTTCTCTCCACGTTGTCGTCGTCGTCGTCATCGTCGTCGAGATATCGTGTCTCTGACATGCGTGAAATGAGGGAGAAAACTCAGTAAGGGAGGAAAGAATACCAGGGAAAAGGGAGCGAAAGGGAGAGAAAAACCGAAAATCCGGAGATAAAATTCCGAGCCAAGAAAAAGCCTGAGGGAGAGAATACCAGAAATATGGATAAGTATACAGGGTGTCCCAGAACTGATGGTAGTTCCTGAAATAGGGGGTTGGGGGTGAAATTCTGAGTCGATTGATATAAGCATGTATGGGTCTCAGATCAACCCCTGAATTATTGTTAATTTTTAAAGGCGGGCCAATCAGGTGCGCCCGATGAGCCAGCGTACGTCGGCGAGCGATACCCGCGTATAGCGGTCCGATAGGTGCGGCGCGCCCGCCATCGGGCGCACCTGATTGGCCCGCCTTTAAAAATTGATAATAATTCAGCGGTTGATCCGAGACCCATACATGCTTATATCAATCGACTCAGAATTTCATCCCCAACCCTCCCATTTCAGGGGCTACCATCAGTTCCGGGACACAATGTATACGAAGTTGTACTATATATTATCTCTTCCTCGCTTTTTCGTTTGTTACACTCGAAATTTTTAATCGTCCGCGATCCGCGGTTCGAGAGATATGGGATATTTTAGGCACAGAGGTGATGCTAGTAAAGGGTGTCTCAAAATGACCTGACAATTTTATTTATTTATAAAACGTATTATTTATTCGAAAAGTACGAATATTTTTTTAAAATATAAGGTACAAACATGGAGGTTATGTGTGGAACACAATATCCGATAGATGGCATAAACGGCATAGACTTGGAAGAGAAATTTTTTCAACAAGATGGCGCAACCTGCCACACTGCGGGCGAAACAATATAGTTATTGCAGACGAAGTTTCATGGTCGTGTTATCTCGCGCCGCAGCGATGTGAAGTGCCCACCAAGATCGTGCAATTTGACGCCATTGGACTTCTTTCTTTGGGGTTTTCTGACAAGAAAAGCGTGTGCCAATGATCCACAGACCATTCCGGAGCTCAAAGAAGCAATTGGACGGACCATTAATTAAATTAATCCGCAATTATGCCAAATTGTTATTGAAAATGTCGTCAAAAGCGTGAACGTTTGCAAACAGGGGAAAGGCGGCTATTTATCGGATATTGTTTTCCACACATAACCTCCATGTTTCTACCTTATATTAAAATAAAAATACTCGTACTTTTTAAATAAATAATACGTTTTATGAATAATTAAAATGTCAGGTCATTTTGAGACACCCTATAGGTGAATTTCATGTGGCAGGGCATCTTATGGTATAGCAAAAGTGACAATAATGGCGAAATCGATTGAACAAAGGGTGCACCGCAACTGAAAACGACAACGCCTTGCTTTCTCATCATTTTTTCAAATTTATCCAACACGGTCCATGAATTAATGTTTTCGCCCCATTTTTCTGAGGATACTTCTTCTTAAAAACCCGAATATAATAGTAGTATAAGTATCTAGAACCGAATACAACTTTGACTCCTCTAGCGAATACTTTCACGCAAGTCCAAAATTAACCCTATGTTGACACACTGGGTCATATCGACCCTCATGAATTTGAAATGAATGCTCACTTACCCAAAACCGGAAGTTTTCAATAACTTTTCACAACAATTCAATTTTATATTTTCCGAATTTCGATTATTCAGACATATTGAGAAATGTTTAAAATGTATCCCAAATTTTTCAACAAAAACCGACCGAGGGGCTGTTAATGGCAAGTGGATGTAGTACTATCCAGATAAATTTGACCGTGAGTCAAAATCATGGCCACATATAAGCGAGCCAACGAAGGGTTAATAAAGAATTCGTCCAAAAACTTGATTCAACTTGAAAAAAAAAAACATGGCTCAACCATGTCTTTAAATTTGGCAGAAGAATATAATACCGCACGATCGATAGCAGCAATTAAACAAATTGATCGGGATTCATCTCCCGCAATCTATCCGTCATTAACTCCAACAGGCATAATCCTAAATAACTTTCACCGAGAATGGAAAAGTTCGCCGTTTTCCATTATCCGCAGTAACGAAACACGGAATATCCAGCGGGAAAAAAGACTGGCTGGACAGGAGATTTACTCTGGGAAAACAAGAGTTGCGGAAGGGTCGTTCTTGATTACAAGCACACGTGTATTCGCCACTTAATCTCAGCGGGTAAGTGAGTGAACGTCGCATCCGTCCTAATTGGAATGGGATTGATGTTAATAGGGAAGATATCTGGTCAGTCAGTTACAAATTCATGGCGAGTGTGCGACGACCAGAGAACGACGGAGGTTCCTCACGGTAGTGCTTCCCACCGAGGGAGAACTAACTCAGTCATTTGGACTGTAGAGTTGCGAATCCGACAAGGGAATTACTTGAGCATCAGGATCCGAGATATAGATATATCCGAAGATCGAGGAGAAGAGAGAAAGTTGTACATGGCTAAAGAGAGAGAGAGAGAGAGAGAGAGAGAGAGAGAGAGCGAGGGGGGTGGGAAGAAGAGGCAGAGGGAGAAAGGCAATGCATCGAACAAGGGTGGAGAATAGGTTTCGTAACTACCACTGCTGCCCAATCAAGGAGGAATGTGTTCGGTGTTAGCGCGAGATACGACCTTGGGGGTTGCAACGTTCCACGGGTTCCACACGCTAGGGGGTTCTTAGGTGGCATTAGCGACCACTTAGAGGATCAACCGAAGCTAGGCCGAATCCTTAACCTTCCTACCACTCGAGGACCCTCCAATCCTCCACGAATCTCACTTACCCTAACCTTACGTCTGCACCTCTTAATACAATATCTGTGCATTGGCTAACCTCTTCCCATGGACATACGTACACATCTATACCACATCCCAAGTGAAGACGGCCATCGAATAGTTCGCTACCACGGACGCAACATTGCTGCCAATAAGTTTCAACGCCTAATGAGCCATGTCATTTAAGGCGGTCCTCTAGTTTCTCGGGTCGAAAAAATCGATTTTTTTTTCATAAATCACATCTACATGTGTAGAAAATGTGTGCCAAAGGATTTTTCGATATTCGAGGTGGTTCACAAGTTACGGCCCTGGAACGGAGCAGGTATACGGAACAGGTATACTTTCAAACGCGTTTTTCTCGAAACACCATTTTTCGAAACGGCGACCACGATATTTCAGAAACTACTGCACCGATCTTGTTCAAATTTATACAGCATCTTTAATATGTTATAAGCCAGCGATTGAACTAGGATTATCATGATTGCTTCGATAGTTTTTTTTGTACGAGCGAAAAACTTAAGAAAAAATGAGTAAAAAATAGAATGTAATTTTCAAAAGTGTATAAAAAAGTCAATTTTTGTAATTTAGAATTCACTCTAGTTCAATCGCTAGTCTTAAATATGAAGATTAAAATGCCGTTTGGTTTTTTTATTTCAGATAAGCAGAACAGCCGCAATCTTGGTCACCGTCAAGCACCTCTTTTACTTGATGTCTTCCTGTCGGCCACTATAACTTTTATTCTATTATATATTTTGACTTCAAAAAATTTGTAAAGCTTATTTAAATGTTAATAAAGATTATGCGAAAACAATGAGATTGATTATTTCGATGCTTTGCCCGTAAAAAATTATCGAAAAAGCCGTAAAAAAACAGCCGAGAAACTAGAGGACCGCCTTAAAGGGGAAGTAGAAGAATTGAAATGCTGCGCATTGTTCAGATTGCTTCCAAGTTACTGACGAAAATTCACAAGAATTGTGGGTCAAACTTATTCCTTCAGGAACCAAAAAGCTCAGCCTTAAATGCAAATCTACATGCAGCCCGAAAATGATGACCAGTACTTTAACAATTGAAATTAATGAATGCACTAACCTGATGATTATGTCTAACTGATTAAGGGGTTAGGCCACAGTAGCGGGTATAAAATCATGTGCCAATTTAACAATTTGTTTCGTATGAAAAGGTGATTCACTCATAAAATGAATTACAAATCTGTTTTTTTTTCGATGTACAAAATGGCCGACTACTCGAAACTTCTCGGAACAGCTTTTTTCCAATTGTCGTGACAAATAACTTCAACAATTTACACTCGATTTACTTCAAATTACAAATGTATCTTCCTAATTGCATTTCGCAGAGAAGCACGTACGGAATTTCTGATTAATCGAAAACTTTGTCATTTTATGAGCAGTTATAACGAAATTTTACATTGAAAATTCATTTCCTAAGGGGCTATACTAGTGTGAATGCTAAAAATTTGGGTGATTTTCGGAAATTTCTCGGAAGAAAAGTACTCAATTGAATGTTTCGGAAAATTAACAATATATTTGGCTATATTTGACCTATATTACATATTATTCTCATAAAAAAAATATTGAGATCCAAGCGACTTTCGGCGAGATCCGCTGCCTTCGGAGGCGCAAAAAAAAGTTCCTCCACTGCTGACATGATTTCGGCCGATTGAGTAGCCGAAACCGAAAAAGGAAAAAATGTCGTTAAACTGGAAGGTATTTCCTGTACAATAACGTAGGATTTTCGAAAAATATCGAAATCTAACAAAATGACGTAGTTATGAAAAAAGTCTGTTTTCTTGCCTATAAAATAGTCGTTTTTTTCACTGCCAAATCGTCAATTTTATATCCAATAAAAAATATCCTAGGTCATTGTAGAGTAAATATATTCAATAGTTCTCAGATCAAATTTCAAGTAAATCGGATAATTGCTCTTTGAGTTACAATGTCAACAAATTTGAAAAATGTCATTTTATATTCTTGAAAGTATAAAAATCTTATCTCATATTCTTAAAAGTATAAACTGACGAAAACCGCAAAAAAAATCGATTTTTTGAAAGTGTCACACTGGTATAGCCCCTTAAGTTCCAATACCTACACATTTTGAATAAAACAATATTTTTCAAATTCCATACGTACTTGTCTAAATATTCTAATGTAGATTGACGACCATATTTGTTTTTTGTTCCAGGTAAAAAATTGTGGATGCTAAATGTCACGCCGCGGAGCGCCTAAAAAAAAGATAACAAAAGAAAATATTAGTAGTCGGCCATTTTGTACATTGAAAAAAAAAAAAAATTCTAACAGCTTGATATTCATACTAAACAGACGTGTAATTAATTTTATGAGTGAATCACTTTTTCATACGATTCTTTTTTAATTCGCACCTGATTTTATACCCGTTACTGTGGCCTAACCCCTTAATGGACTGACCAATGGGGTTGGCATGAGCTGTTGCAGTTTTTACCAGGTGGACAAAGAGGACTGCACCCATTCAGCGATCAAGAATGCAGAACTACGAGAAGATCAGGGTTTATTTTTCCACACCAAAGAAATGCGATTCGTGATTTACTGCAGCCGGTTCAAAATAGAATTTCAAAAAAGCAGAGGAGTTCATAGAAAACCGAGGTATAATCTCGCTACTCCTTAAAAAAAATCGAAACTTCGCCCACCCTTCTCTTTTCCCATGTCCCACCCTGCCCTTCCTTTTTTCCCCAATGATGAAACATTTGTTTGACAGGAGACGTGATGAAATCCCCCGAGAAAATACTTCCCAACTATCCATGTCAGCTGTGACAAGGGTAGAAGGGCGACCTTGCGCTATATGGTGAACAAAAAAAAAGACGAAGCGAAGGAAAAACGACGGGAATAAGCACAAATGGTAGGTCTCTGGTGACGTCATGGTTGACGGTAAATGACATTATCCTTGGGCACAAGTTGCAGTAGTACCATATACATGCATACATATCGCGTATATAGCGATGAAATATCGGGAGGTGAGATTCGTAATTGCTTTAGTTAAAGCAAACCCGTTTCTCGTTAAGCTGGAAGTGTACTCCCCGCGATCCATGTATGTAGATCGCGCGAGATCGGTAATAAAAAAAAAGTGGCGGTGGAAGGGCAAAGGGAAGAGAAAGAACGTTGGAAAATGCGCATCCGTATGCGTGAGGGCTCAAAAGGGAGCTGAGAGAGAAATAAAGGGCATGGAGGGAAGAGTAGCGAGGTACGAAGAGACGAAAGAGATGGTGGCAGCCGCGAGGAGCAGCAGAACTAGCGGGGGCTGGTAGCTGGCGTAGATAGCGAGGGATAGGGTAGGTTCAGCGCCGTAGGGTGGCTATGAATTTAAATTTCTCTAATTAGGGCGCAAATGCGAGGACGCTGGAGATGCGGTGACGGTGGTGGTATAAGGGATCTCTACTCGTTCCCTCTTTCTGATGCCGTGCTCCAAAGACTATGCTCACTCGTTCCACCATTTCTTTGTGCCGATGCTGGCGCTGCTGGTATTGTGAATTTTCTCAACCAGCGTGAACGTACCAAGTTTTCATCGCGCTACCACCAGGCTCCCGATAGCGCGCTCTCCCTCTTGGTCTCTTTCTGTCTTTTCACCCCTCTCGCCTGACTGGAATTCACCTTAATCCCTGGTTCTGCTCCATCCACGTCCCCTATCATTCTCCATTCTTCCTCATCTTTGGCCATCGCTCCTGTGGAATCTTTCGCCATCCAACTTGATCACTGATATACACTGGAATAATAAATTACTTGGCTCGACTGGATCCGTCATTGGGGGATGCCAACGAATTATATGTCGAAAAGTGGAATATCACGTCATTTTAGGAATGATGTATTCCATCGACCTTAAGGGAGACTTTGTCCTTGAAATGCAGCGGGAGATGTTAGCGGCTCAACTGAGCAGCTAGAAGGGGAGGGATGCCTCTATGGACCAGGCATTGCCGATTAGCGGTAATTATAAACACATTTGTGTAAACACATTACACAACTTTGAACGCGTTTTTCTCGAAAACACGTTTTTAAAAATGGCTGACATTCTCCTGACCGCTGTAATTAACATATCGACCTGGAATTTGGAGAGCATACTCAGAAAATATGTCTTCACGGAATGACGGATCGTTTTTTCGGTAGATACATTTTTGCATTTATCATTTATCTTTTTATGCGAAAAAAAACGCGAAAATTCGATTTTTTTTTAAATTGCCGCCATTTTCCGAAATTTGTACTAAACGATAAGCCCATCCGTCATTCCATGACCAAAGGGTCACAGATTGATAATATGCTTTGAATTTGTGTTTCAGATCAACAAAGAGGGGGCAGTGATGTCAGCCGTTTACCTCCCGCGATTTGAGGACCTGTTTTCGCGGAGCTGCAACGGCAGCCATTGTGGTTTTTTTTTTTCGAAAAAAAAAAATTTTTAACGTTCGGTATATCATGAATAAAAGCAAGAAAAAAAACCGCACTCAAAAAGCTTTACTCGTTTCCTTTAAAAAAAATAAAATGTAAACACCTGAAATATGGCACTCCAAGGACAAAGTCTCCCTTAAAGGGTCTTCTCACCTTAGACGCTAAAAAAGGCTATTTTCATGCATTTTTTTTGATAGGTTTGTGTAATAGATATTAATATAAAAGTTGTTACACTTAATAAATATAATTTCGAAATACATTTTTAAAAAAATGTATGTATTTATATAACCCAAACGAACTTTGAACGGCTTGTTGATGAAATCTTCGAATTTACTGAACCGATCCTTATGAAATTTTAACCAGATATTCTTTACAACTGTATCTATAGCGCATATCAAGGATTTTTAAAATTTTGATATTTACTTTTTTGTTGCCAAAAACGGTGAAAAAAACACGTTTTTTTTGTTTTATCGAAAAATTCCGCCATTTTGTTATTTTTGCATATATCAAAAATCGTATGATTTACGCTATAGCCATTAACATACTGAATATAAAACCGTTCGATTTTTATGTTTTCGCCGTTTTCTCGAAACACTGTTTTCAAAGTCGGTGGATATGATATCTCGAGAACTACTTGATGGATTATTTCCAAATTTACAGGAGACACATTGAGGAATATTGAAAGATCGTTGACGATCTCACTTTTTTTTAATCGATCTTCATTTCGTAATAGTTACGTAAAAATGGCGACTTTTTCGTAGATTTTGTATGCTCGAGATTCAATAGGACGTCACAATATTAAAGAAAAATCATTTAAAAAATTGACGATCGGCGACTCGTATTTAGTGTTGACTTGAATAACCCGTTTGGTTTTTAGATTTCGGATGGACCGTTTAAAGTGAAGAGTGTCCACCGCCAAACGTGGTGAAAAAAATTTCATCATCTGCCGGCAGCCATGTTTTTGTTGTTTTTCTGTATTTTTAGGTTATATTTTTTTAAAGCTCTCAATTTATGGATCTTTGTGTTAAAAAAAATGCTTTTCTTTTTCACGCCCTGTTACCCAGAAAAAAAAATCGGTATATAGCCATTTTTGTCGGGCCTCTAGGTGGATGTAGCACCTTAAAAATATTATAGTTAAATATTTGCTATAGTATTTTTAACTAAATATTACTATAGTAAAATATTTTAGTGTTTTATGTGAATTTATTGTTGGCCACCTGGGAACGAACAAATTTTGTTGAACCAAGTGATATTTTTTTCCAGTTAGCTGAACTACTGAACGTCTAGGGTGTTATGGGGTCTAGCCATCGGGGTGAAGTACGAGGGGAGCCCCAGCCTGTGCATGAGACCAACTGTTACCAATTGTGAGCTATCAAATAATCGTCATATTAAACGTACGTTTTCGGGCAATTCACACCTGCTTATAGAAATACAAGTTTTTGTACATTCGATTATCACGCGACATGTTTTCATTGCTTTGTGTGATTATTTTTTATAATTTTTCCCCGCTCTATTAAGGGGTTACCCCACTTGCGATTTTGAAAAAATCGATTTTTTTTATTGCATTTGTTCGAAGTATAAGTATCTGAGAATATGTCCTGAAAATTTCAAGTCGATCCGAACAAAATTGACTGAGATATGAGCGTTGAAAGAGAAGAATCCGCGTTGAAAGAGAAACTTTAAACGCGTTTTTCTCAAAATGGCATTTCTGAAGTTGGTAACCAAGATTACTCGAACACTAATGAACCGATCTTCTTGAAATTTTGCAGGCTTATTTAATACATAAAAATGTAGTCTTTAATCGTTCGATTTTTTTTTTAGAAAAAATGGCCGTTTTATAGCCAAAAAACAGCCGTTTTTTTCGTTAAAATCGAACCATTAACTTTGACTGTCCGCCATTTTGTGAAAAATGAATATTTTTTAAAATCCTTCGATTGAAGACTAGTTTATACTTATATTTGACTAAATCCATCCGCATTTTTTTTCAGATGATCCATTTCGCCGCAATGTTGGTCACCGCAAACCGTGTATATAAAAACATTATTTCATTGACGGCCATTTGCCACTAAACAATGTAATATTTTTCAATAAAAAAATTACTGAAAGTTCTTCAAGATGTGTTCTTTAAGATGGTATATTGATCGATTAAAAAAGTTTTGTAGTTTTCTTTAAAAAAATTCATGAAAAAGGCCTTTTTTGCGCTACAAGTGGGGGTAACGCCTTAACACGAGACGAATTGGCAACGTTGTAGATGGTAGTATGTGATAATGGTCAGGTTGGCAGAAGTGTCGCTTAGTTAGAGACTTATGCGTCCATAACCTCAAAATCGGCCCGAGGAAAGTGCATCCGTTGGAAAGGAAAAGTGTGTACCGAAGCTGTCTATAATTTGAAAGAAATTAAAAAAAAACAATAGTTTTCCGATATTGGAGAGAATTCCGTTGTCTTTGAAAAAATTACGCTGTATTTTGTCTTTTTCTAGAAATTTACAGAAACTTATCATTTCTGAACATTGATCGAAAAATTAATATTGAGTATTCATTACTAATTACGAGACTAAGAACACATAATATTCCTCATTAATTATCCTGGCCAAGTAGTTTAAAGTGCCCGAACATTATTACCGAATGTGGATAAGGTAGGTAGCATTTCTGCCGTCTACGGCGTTGCCATGTTTGCACAGCCTAATGCTTGTGTGCTTGATTTTCGCACATTCGCAATTAAAAACAGTAATGAGCTTTAAACGATAATTAGCTTAAACGAACCTACTTTCCAGCTTTTTGGTAGCATTTTTTCAGCAGTTATAAATAATGTACTGAAAAATTATCGGGAGGTTTCCGTTAGTGTAATGTGGTTTGTTGAGTTCTCAAATTTATTTCTACACAATGGTACTGTGAATCGTATCCAAACTGCACAGGATGATTGGCAAAGGGGTCATATACGTCCAGAAAAAATGTCAACTCGGTGGTAGCATTTTTAACTGCCCCCATAACAACCTTAGTGGCAAATCTTTTTACGTCGATTTCTTTTAATGACGGTCCTCGTTCATGCCTACTGTAATTTAGGCGTTGAAGAACGATACACCATATATTTAATTCTGGCATTTTCTAAATAGCTGTTTGTCTCGTCCAAAGAGACCTTCACTCGACGTTTACTTCCTGCATCAAGTGGGAGACGATCCTCAAACATGTAGTAAGTAGGTAATTCAAGTCCAAGTTTCACCTTCGTCGTAAACCCACACAAATACGTTCATTCCAGCGACGTATATCTGCACCAAAATAGGGAGAGAGAGAGAGAGGGGAGAGAGATTGATTGATTGATTGATTGATATATATTTTATGCTTTGGTCGAAACCTTGAGGCAATATGGTACATAGTGTGTACAGTTCGTGAGAATTTATATAATAAAAAATAGAACTAAACATATTATAAATATAAAATTAATATAAATAAAAATTGATAATGAGTAAATATGCATAACATGAGTATTAAATTTAGCGAGGAATATAAGTAATAAGTAAATTAACCTAAGATGAGTGATTATAAAATAGAAAAGTAAAATATGAAAAATAGAGAGAGAGAGAGAGAGAGAGAGAGAGAGAGAGAGGCAGAGTAAGATTGATTGATTGATGATTTATTTTATGCCTCAGTAAAAAACTTCAGGGAAAAGAACTAAAGATTATATGAACTAATAATACAATAAATAAAAATAACCTGCATGTTATTTAACATCAGATATATTGGGATATTGAATAAGTTCTCACTTTTTTTTCGGAAAATTAATGCTTTATTTTGAAAAATCATCCTTCATGCTTTCAAACGTTTCGAAACTGTTGGGTGATCAACATCTAACCATTATACAAGTTCAGCTATCGTCTGACATAAGTTTTCATGAAGTAATGCCTCCAATTCAACACATGAAAATGATTATTTTTAAAGCTTCTAAACCAATCTCTGCATGTTGTTTCCGACAGAGCATGATCGCCGTAAGTCTCATCAAGAATTTTGTATGCTTCAGCTGCAGATTTTTTAGAATAAAGCAGTGCAGTAAAATTTCCCGCGAATACTTTTTTGGCACGGAATTTAACACGTTTAACACTATAATAAAAATTGTTTACATTTCGGCGAAATTACATACACTTAATTTCAACCTTGCTTAACGTATTTTTGTATAGATGCGTTACCATCTTAAGGGGTCTTCTCACTTTGGACGCTAAAAAAGGCTATTTTCATTTTTTTGATACGCTTATATTATAATTGATATAAAATTTGTTGCACTTAATAAATACACTTTCGAAATATATTTAAAAAAAAGAAAATGTTATGTATTTATGTAACCCAAACAAACTTTAAACGCGTTTTTCTCGAAACAACGTTTTTCGACGGATTGTTGATAAAATATGACTACTGAACCGATCCTTATGAAATGTTAACCACATATTCTTTACAACTATAGCTATAGCGCATATCAAGGATTATTTTTAATTTTGATTTTACTATTTTTATGCCAAAAATGGTGAAGGCACACGTTTTTTTTTATTTTTTCGAAAAATGGACGCCATTTTGTTATTTTTGCATATATCAAAAATCGTATGATATGCGTTATAGTTATAGCGATAATCATGTAAATGAGATAAAAAGCAGTCAGATTCAGTGGAAAAATCGTGCATATATGAACCGCAAAAATCAGGCGCAAAAAAATGCAAAATTCAACGCAAAAATGAAAAATCAAAATAAGTGCAGAAAAAAAAGAGAGAGTCAGAGAAGTAAAGAGAGGCCATTCTCTCCTTGGTCCATCCCAGCCTTGCTCTCTTTGTCGTTCTGCCAGCTCTCTTGGTGTACTTTCGTAGTCGGTTGACACCACCTGACTCAGATTTGTTGCTTCTCACGTTCCAACCGAAATTTATTTGACGCCCCGCGGGTTAATTAACGCCCGGCCGCCCGTGGTGGTTGATGCTCGTGCTCTCCAACAAGAGCAACAACCACTGCGAGAAGATCAGACCTGCAGACTCGTTGATGCCGTCCTTCTCATATCTCTCTTTCTTCCCATCGCCCTCTCTCGCTCTCCGCTCCCTCGTGATTTTCTCTGGGACGAAACACCACGTAGGGCGGTTAGGAAGAACGAGGATTAAAGAGCCCAACGAGAAAGTAATCAAATGCTTGTGCACCGAGAAATGACGAACGCGATGCCGACAACTCTTTGGAGATGGGGACAAATTCTTTGGAGATTTCACAGGATTTTCATAAGAAACTTATCAACAGACTACTTATTCAGACTCGTTAAAACGAGGGCAATTTTAGAATATCGAATGTTGGAGACGAGCACGCTTGAATTAGGAAGGGCATCAAATTTATTGATGTAATTATCGAAAAACACATTTTTTTATCGAAATTTCCGACAAAATAATAAATGTTTATTTTGAATGAAATATTTAATATTTAAACACTTATTTTTGAAATTTTTAATGTTTATCAATAATTGAATATTTCTTTTTTTAATACTTTAATTTAAATGCACTATTTTTTTAATGAAAATAACGAACGTTTATCATTAATAAAATATTTACTATTCGAATAGTTGGTGTAAATGTAACTCGGGATCGAGTGAATTAACGGAAAGTATTTTTGGTTACCAAAATAATCATTGTATAAATATAAAATAAATCCACATTTCTAACAGTGAGAGGGAAACTTGCGTGCGCAGTTTTCTCATTTTTCTCAAGCAGCAGCGAAAAGGTCGTGAGTCACCGACGAATGAAAAGTCTTCGCAAATTCCCAAACAGCAAAAGGATATCTTTCCCCATACTATAGCGAAACTCTCATTAGCGTAAGAGGGGGCTGCGAGCTAAGACGACAATTTAAAACTCACTCGCGTCCCGCGATGCATACATTAGTCGGCGCGACAAAGATTTCCACGATTCTTAATTCCGGCTTTCTCCCCCTTTCTCCATTGGGCTCTGTTATCTTTTTAAGCCCTCGAAATCACAATGACTAAAACCGAAGGACGCTGAGGCTTGAATTAAAAAAAAAAAAAAACTTTGTCAATGCAGAATTCCAAAATCTCTTTTATCATCTCCAGTGCCGAAAATCACTTTCGCACTCTTGGAAATTCGTTCATTCAAGCCTCGCTCTACTGTCGTCCAAACATAAATCTTCAAAAAATAGTAAAGTTTTTGAATAAAATAGCAAAAATCTCGAAAAATAATGAAGGCTTCGAAAAAAATAACAAAAATCTTTAAAAATAATAGAGGCTTTAAATAAAAACAATAAATAAACGTATACCTCTCAAAATAATAAATTAAAATAAAAGTCAACAATTCAAATAATTCACGTAAAGAATAGTATTCAAAAAAAAATAGATCGTTCATTTTAACATGCAATGTTCACAACAATTTTGTCACGAAACAATTTGGCATCATTTTTCCCATTCAAGACTGTCTGTGATACGTGGGGGAAAAAAAAAATCGGCGGTCGGAATAACGACTGGACGAGAATGACACGTGACATGAAAACTCATCGAGGCCTCTAATGAATTTTTGTGCGGCGCATGCGAAAAAAAAACGATGCCAGGTCGTGTATATCAACGCTCGGCTATAAAGAGGGGCCACGCCGCGATGTCACGTCGCATCTCGTTATTCAATTAAAATTAAACTATCACCGAATTCGCGGTTGAGTAGAGGAGGGATGGCATGAAAAAAAATGGAAAAAAGAACTGCGGTAATTAAAAGTATTGATTATCGGGTGTTAAGCGGCTGTGGCGGATGGCGAGGTCTCCTCCATAGTGATTGTGAATATGTTTGAGGGAGAGAGTGAGAGCGAGGAGAGAGAGAGAGAGAGAGAGAGAGAGAGAGAGAGAGAGAGAGAGAGAGAGGGAAGGAGAGATAGAGAGAGAGAGAGAGAGAGAGAGAGAGAGAGAGGAGGGCTGGGAATATGAGTTCGTACATCTGTTCATTAGGTAATGAACTTATTAAATCAGAGAGAGAATACGAAACAGGGCGGGGAAACGCCGAATAATTCGCCGTTCTTCATCTATAACTTTTTATACACTCGCTATTGTCTGTACACATTGATTGATCCTCGGAAAAAAATGAGGTGACAATGAATTTGAGCTTGCAAGTAAAACCGAACTGAACTTCAATTTCTTATTGAAGATTTCTTATTGAACACGCCAATTAATTTTCACTCCGAGCATTAACGTAGCTACCATTTTTTATGGGGAGGGGAGGGGCTGACAAACAAGTGGTTCGTTCACATTAATCTTTTTGAAAAATAAAACTTACATAATAGTCGATAATCTCATCGATAAGCACACGTGAAATATGAAGCTCTGATCACACGTTCGTGTTAACGTTAATATCAAACTCTTGAGATACCTTGAAAAATAATAAACTTATTTGTCATCATTCTTTAATACAGTTTCCAGTCTTTGAACTTCACTTTCGATAGGTACTCAAATAAATAAGGTTTTCTACTTTTTTTTTGCAAATCGGCCCAACACTTTTTCAGTTGGATTTTTTTTAACAATGTCATCAATGTCATTCTCTATGTTCAGCACTGGCATACGAGAGAATCGTTCCTGCAGCGTTGTGCTTCTAAGCCACGTTTTTATCCGCCTCGTGGCAGAAAAACTCTTTCATAGCGAGCGGAGCTCACTGGGACTATTGCTGCTTGGGAAAGGTTATATAAGTTAGGGCAGTAATTCCTTTTTGATATGCTTTCTCAAATTTCCATTTGAGAAAGCATTTATTTCATAATTTTTAAATGAAAGTATGTTTTTCAAGACATTATTGACAATAATAATAGTTCTAGAAATATTGAACCTTATAGACTTCATTATTATCAAGATTTTAAAAATAGTTATAAAATATTATATTAAGAATAATTGAAAAAAAAAAACAAATTAAACGGAGACACGCCTTTTTGTGAGGGGTCGTTGCCCCTTAACAACGTTTTTCCGCAGATAAAAAAAAAATACGTGTCTGATATATTTCAATGTTTTATGATATATATGAGTTTCAAAAAAATCGAAGGCTGACACTTAAGGGGCTATTTCAGGGACACAAAAGGGGCACTTTTTCCAGTGTGACACTATCAAAAAATCGTTTTTTTGTTGCCTTTTTCGACAGTTTATACTTTCAAGAATATCCTGTAAAAATGTCAAGGCCATATCTCTAATCATTTTATCTCGCAAAAATCGATAATTAAATCTTTAAACGCGTTTTTCTCGAAATGAGATTTTCCAAATTTGCTGACATTGTAACTCAAAGAGCAATTATCCAATTGACTTGGAATTTGACCTGAGTCCTCTTGAATATATTTACTCTACAATGACATAGGATTTTTTTTGTGATTGGATGAAAATTGACGATTTGGAATTGAAAAAAACGACCATTTTATAGGCAAGAAAACAGACCTTTTTTCATAACTACGCCATTTTGTTATTATTTGATATTTTTCGAAAATCCTACGTCATTGTACAGGAAATACATTCCAGTTGAACGAAATTTTCTCCTTTTTCGATTTCACCTACTCAATCGGCCGGAATCATGTCAGCAGTGGATGAACTTTTTCTTTGGGGCCTCCGAAGGCAGCGCACAAGTCGCTTGGATCTCAATATTTTTCTATGAAAAAATTATGTAATATAGGTCAAATATAGTCAAATATAGTAAATGTTGATCTTCCAGTATTCTTCTGATTGTGTATCGGCCGGGAAATCTAATGTATTTATTAGGCCCACAGTTAACTTAATTCTGAAATTTAAATATCTATTTAATTTACGTAATGAAATAGCAACTTTTTACACAAGTTACGAATTTACGGCGAAGAAAATCCTTCAAGTTTTATTCAATTATTTGTTCATGCTTGCTTGGGCGTAAGAAATAAAATTAATTGATTATTAGAATTTAATTATTTTGGATCGATTTTCCCCAGGGGAGCACTAAAATTGCTCCCCAGCTACGCCAATGACTACAAGACGTCGATTAAAAAAGCAAAGCAATCCATAAAACATTTACAGGGCACCCGGCTGATTAAAAAAACCAAAAAAATTCACCTTCATTCCCGACACAACCGAGAATCATGCACGCTCCTAAATTGGTGTAATATCACCGACGAAAAGCAAAGAAACATCCGGCCGAACGTAATTCGCGTACGAAATCTCCGGATACACATTGGGTTGGAAAGCAATTTGCTGACTCCGTCGCGAAGCCCAGCGTCGCAATTCTCCACCCAGAATGGAAAACAGCACCGGAGACCCGGATTCTCCGGTGTACACAATCACCGAATCCGATCTCCTCGTTCTCAATTCGATCCCCACGCTCGATTAATCGCCGAAAAGCGTTCATTTTAATTCAAGATAATAACGGATCACGACACCAGCCAATATGGAGGAAATAATTGGTATTTTCATTGGCACGTGTATATCCGGCTGGAGGAATTTTTCCCGTCGAAAATGTCCAATCTACGTTGGCCGATTTTCCGTCGAGCGTTGCATACGTTTTTATTTTTTCGCCGAATCGACGCGAAAATTTCTTCGGGCCAGAGAAATACCGAGACTGAGGAGAACGGGAAGAAAAACGTCGAGAAGCGAGAGAGAAAATGGGGTGCTCGCATTTTTTCTTTTTTCGAGAGTCAACGTCGTGAGAGCTTAAAACAACAACTTAATCCCCTACGGAGTTTTACTCGCGACGATATTTTCTTCTTTTTCCTCTTTCCCTCTCGCTCCTCCGTAGGGGAATTCGGGGCAAGACGAACATGCGGGGTAAGATGGATCGTTTTTAGGGGCGGCGGGGAGGTGAATGAGTGTAAAAGTATCAACTGAGGCGGAAGCGATCGAGTTAAAAAACATTATCGATTTTGTGACAAAACGATTTAATTTTTGGTAAAGTTTACCATCGTTTTAGTTCATTTGCGATGCTGATGTTGATTAGAGACTGGTAGGTAAATAGAATGAAAGTATTAATTATTAATGTAGGGAGAATTTTTGTCAGAAATTTTCAGGGTTGTTGCGTGATTTTTTGTTAATTAAGGGCTGTTCTCACTTTGGACGCTAAAAAAAATTCATGAAAATAGCCTTTTTTATCAATATGTTGATATTAAAGTTGTTACACTTAATAAATACACATTCGAAATACATAAAAAAAATTTTTACATGTATTTATGTAACCCAATCAAACTTTAAACGCGTTTTTCGAAACTACTGAACCGATCCTTATGAAATGTTAACCACAAATTCTTTACAACCATGGCTATAGCGCATATCAAGGATTTTTTTCAATTTCGATATTTACTATTTTTTGTTGCCAAAAACAGGGAAAAAACACGTTTTTTTGTTTTTTCGAAAAATGTCCGCCATTTTGTTATTTTTGCATATATCAAAAATCGTATAATATGCGCTATAGCCATTAACATACTGAATCTAAAACCGTTTGATTTTTTTGTTTCGGATGATCCATCTCCGAGATTTCTTCAACAGCGCAGGCCTACAATTTTTTAGGACATTTTTTAACTACCATTTTCGTCTATAAATGGTCACTTAAATAAATTTTTTTTTTTTAATTTCGAAAGTGTATTTATTAAGAGTAACAACTTTATTTATAAATATCTATAATATAAACCTATCGAAAAATCATGAAACTAACCTTTTTAGGGTCTAAAGCGAGAAGAGAAGGGGTCTTCTCACTTTGGACGCTAAAAAAAGGCATTTTTTTTATGGGATAAGAAAATTGTTCTTTTTGTACACTGAACAATAACCTAAACATTGAAAAGGTACCTAAGTAAGAAGATTAAAATGTTTAAAATTATTTACCTACCTTTTCAGGAGTGAAAAGGGTGTCAAAATTAAACTAAAATATAATTATACTCTTTTATTTATTATTAGATCAAAATTTAGTACTTAAAGTAACCTAAACTTGAAATTGCACTAATTAAACTTAAAATTGAACTAAACTGTAAAAACACACAGGTTTGTACAGGGTTTTAACGTAAGTAGATTGACGTAGCTGTGACGTAGATAGTCAATAATCAAATGTGACCTTAGGGAGGTTTTCGTTAAGAAAGCAGAGCTTATTAAGGTTATTGGCTGACAATCGGTTGCGCAAATCATTTTGTATAAGGTCAGCAGTCGAAAAAAGCGCGCAATATTTAAGGGGACTTCCCACTTTAGACGCTAAATAAAGGCTATGTTCATGAATTTTTTTGATAGGTTTATATTATAGATATTTACATAAATATTGTTACACTTAAGTAATACACTTTCCAAATACATTTGGAAAAATAATTTCGATATTTACTATTTTTTGTTGCCAAAGACGGTGAAAAAAACAAGTTTTTTTTGTTTTGTTTTTTGTTTGATAGCTAATATTATAGATATTCATATAAATGTTGTTACACTCAAGTAATACACTTTCCAAATACATTTGGAAAAATAATTTCGATATTTACTGTTTTTTTGTCGCCAAAAAGGGTGAAAAAACAAGTTTTTTTTTGTTTTTTCGAAAAATCTCCGCCATTTTGTTATTTTTGCATATATCAGAAATCGTATGATATGCTCTATAGCCATTAACATACTGAATCTAAAACCGTTTGATTTTTTTTTTCGGATGATCCATCTCTGAGATTACCATTTTTAGGACATTTTTTTACCTACCATTTTCGTCTATAAATAATGACTTGAATAAATATTTTTTTGTTAAATGTATTTTGGAAGTGTATTCATTAAGTGTAACAACTTATATATCAATATCTATAATATAAACCTATCAAAAAAAATCATGAAAATTGTCTTTCTATCGTCTAAAGTGAGAAAACCCCTTAAATGGGCGAGGAACGTATCAGCGATGCCGATATATCGGTATCGTTGCATCCCTAAAATGAAACCACTTTTATCGGCGAAAGATGCCCATAATTCGTGTCCCATCATACTCCCAGTGCCGTTTCATCTTGCGCCGCAGACAGGGTAAGATGGGAAAAATAAAGGTTCAACTATAAATATATATTCCATGGTAAAAATCAGAGACCGATTTTTTTGCTTCCAAAATGCAAAGATAAATAAATGTTGATTAGTTTGAAAGAATAATTAAAGTTGACTGACTGATGTATGTATTGTTTTATTTGAACGCGACCTTAGCGTTGTCATCTTGCCCCTACTACCCCTATATAGATTTGGCTTGCATACACTTGCCTATATACAACACTCTTGAATACGTACACCCGTTCATACATTTTGCGCCCCTTCCACGCCCTCTGTCGACGAGAGCTCTCCGTGCTTCTCCGTTAGGGCGTGGAGGACGTAAAATTTAAGAACCGAGCACCCGCATTAAAATCACTGCTGGATAGAATTCCGCAGCGTTTCTCATCGACGCGGGTCGTAACAGTGCAGGTCCCGTAAAACGTGCAGGACGATCGCTGGCGAGCAGAAGGGCTGGAGACAAATAATTGCTGGCAAAAAAAATACTATTTTCATTTCTTTTATAGGTTTATGTTATTGGTATCGATATAAAAGTTGTTACACTTAATAAATACACTACCGAAATACATTTAAAAAAATGTTTTTATGTATTTATGTAACCCGAACAAACTTTGAACGCGTTTTTCTCGAAACAACGTTTTTCGACGGCTTGTTGATAAAATTTTCGAAACTACTGAACCGATCTCCATGAAATTTCAACTACATATTTTTTACAACTATAGCTATAGCGCATATCGAGGATTTTTTTAAATTTTGATATTTACTATTTTTTTGCCAAAAAACGGTAAAAAAAACACGTTTTTCTTGTTTTGTCGAAAAATGTTCGCCATTTTGTTACTTTTGCATACATCAAAAATTGTACGATATGCGCTATAGCCATTAACATACCGAATCTAAAACCATTTGATTTTTTTGTTTCGGATGATCCATCTCCGAGATTTCATCAACAGCGCAGACCTGCAATTTTTTAGGACACTTTTTGGATAAACTTCCGAAAAGCTGTTACCCCCGATTTGGCTGAAATTTCGCACAGATGTTCCATTTAATACATAAAGACATCGCCCAAAGGGATTTTTGGCGCATTCCAATAGTTTACGAGAAATCGAATTGTAAAGTTTATTTTTTAGCCCGCACGAGTATATCTATATCGTTCGCCACGGCCGATCGATATCCCCACTCCTCCGACTTCACTGATCGCTAGCGTGCCGCGCTCACCCCTGCAAGTATATCTATACTGCAGGGGTAACCCAAAGAAACAAACCCAAACAAACCCAAACAACAAAAAAATCAAATAAACTCAAACGAATTCGGTATCTCGTAAACTATTGGAATGCGCCAAAAATCCCTTTTAGGGGATGATTTTTTATATCAAATGGAACATCTGTGCAAAATTTTAGCCAAATCGGAGATAACAGCTATTCGGAAGTACAGCACATTTTTTCAGCTCCCATTTTCGTCTATAAATAGTGACTTAAGGGGAGGTACCTGAGTAAACGACGAGAAAAACAGGTAAACTTCGGGAATTTTTATCTCAAAAACTAACGTTTCGATTGGATCCGGGTTTTTTTAATTGGAAAATATGTACATTGAGGTATGTTTAGGCATTTTTTAAAATAAATTCGTTGACTGGAAGCGGTTCAAACGCGATTATCTCGAAACATAGTTTGCAAAGTCAGTGCCAGATGTATCTCGAAAACGGCTTGTCCGATTTTGTCCACATTTGGATACAATATTCTTCGATAGTTTTTCTCGTTCGCCACGTAGTATTTTTTTGAAAATTTCATTTTTGACGGAATGGCGACCGTTTACATTCAACATTCGTTTTTCGTTCGCAATTTCCGACGATTTTGGATTGCATACACATTGCATAAAAAAGCAATGGTTCAATCAAATGAAAAACCCCTACGTGGCGACCGAGAAAAACTATCGAAGAATATTGTATCCAAATTTGGACAAAATCGGACTAGCCGTTTTCGAGATACATCTGGCACCGACTTTGAAAACTATGTTTCGAGATAATCGCGTTTGAACCGCTTCCAGTCAACGAATTTATTTTAAAAAATTCCTAAACATACCTCACTGTACATATTTTCCAATAAAAAAAAACCCGGATCCAATCGAAACATTAGTTTTTGAGATAAAAATTCCCGAAGTTCACCTGTTTTTCTCGCCGTTTACTCAAGTACCTCTCTTTAACGGGTTACCCCCACTTGCGAATTGAAAAAATTGATTTTTTTATTGCATTTTTTTGAAGTATAAGTATCTGAGAATATGTCCTGAAAATTTCAAGTAGATCCGAACAAAATTGACTGAGATATGAGCGTCGAAAGAGAAGAATCCGCGTTGAAAGAGCGTTGAAAGAGAAACTTTAAACGCGTTTTTCTCAAAATGGCATTTCTGAAGTCGGTGACCAAGATTACTCGAACACTAATGAACCGATCTTCTTGAAATTTTGCAGGCTTATTTAATACGTAAAAATGTAGTCTTTAATCGTACGATTTTTTTTTCAAAAAAAAATGGCCGTTTTATAGCCAAAAAACGGCCGTTTTTTTCGTTAAAATCGAACCATTAACTTTGACTGTCCGCCATTTTGTGAAAAATGAATATTTTTTAAAATCCTTCGATTAAAGACTAGTTTATACTTATATTTGACTAAATCCATCCGCATTTTTTTTTCAGATGATCCACTTCGCCGCAAAGTTGGCCACCGCAAACCGTGTATATAAAAACATTATTTCATTGACGGCCATTTGCCACTAAACAATGTAATATTTTTCAATAAAAAAATTACCGAAAGTTCCTCAAGATGTGTTCTTTAAGATGGTATATTGATCGATTAAAAAAGTTTTGTAGTTTTCTTTAAAAAAATTCATGAAAAAGGCCTTTTTTGCGCTGCAGGTGGGGGTAACGCCTTAAATAAGTAAAACAATTTCATGTATTTCAAAATTGTATTTATCAAGTAACAACTTTTTATATCAATACATATCATATAGACCTATCAAAAAAAAATTCTCGAAAATAGTCTTTTTAGCGTCCAAAGTGAGAAGACCCCTTAATTTCGCGAGGGCTAGGTTCTCGCGTTCATCGGCTCGCGGTGACGATAGTGCCTGAGACACTTGGAGGACTGGCCGATAAAACGTCCTCAGCCGAACATTCCGACGCCGCGGTGTCCCGCGAGTTACGCCCTTTTTATTCCTCAGCAATCAACGCGTCGTACGTGGAGGAAGAATTTCGTCGATAGCTCAATCGAAACATTTTCGCGGCGCATGTAAAACGACCTTCCACTCCGCGGTACAGAGCAAGGCGGTAACTACGACTGCGCAATGTTCTTGAGGGAGATAGGGTAGGGAAGAAAGGGTGGCAAGGATATAAAGGGTTCGCAAAGTGACTCGAATTGCCGCACAGTCGACTTTACGAGACGGAGAGTATTGCTAATATCAGAAGCGCAAGGCCCTTTTCCCTTATTATCCTCCTCACCCCCGCGCCACCCCCGCGCCGCCCTTCTTCTATTTTTCGTTCGGTCTTGGTGCGAAGTGAAGCTTTTGCCTCGACGAAGGGAGCCGAGGCTCACCGAGAGTTCACCCTCCTCGCGGAAGAATTTGTCCTCCGTTGGGTCCTCCTCCGGCACCTCCGAAACCTACCCCTCGGAACGCCGCAATGACGTCGAGGCTGTTTCACGGGGGGGGGGGGGGGGGGGGGGGGGGGACTCGGCAAGAGCTGCGCTGAGACTCCTTAACCACTCGGCCGACCCTTCGCGACATTTTTAGTGGCCATCAAAAACCAGCGCCGGCTTAATTATAAGGGTAGAAGACGGGTATATACCAACTCCAACCCCTTTCTCATCTCGTTCGCTCACTCGGTCTCCCTTTATTACGCTTTCTCTCGCCTCGTCCCTCTCACTCTCGACGAGAGCTTCTACTCCCCGTAGTAGTGCTGCTCATACTCCGAGACTCGCCAAGTTTACTCTTATACGCTTTCCGTTTTCTCCACTCCCACCCCCCCTCGCTTCACTCCATCCCCATCCAGCACTGCACACTCGCTCCCTCTTTTGAGTTTATGTTGCTCAAGGGATTTCACGAAAGTTAAATATGTATACGGGCGCGTATATAGATGCGGACTGTGTCTCGCCTAATCTATAGTCATTTTGTTTGCGGTGCAGGGGATGTTTTTTTTTATGAAAAATTGGCATTTTGACATTTTAATGGTGGCTTCGCTCAATCGGCGATCATTTATTCTCCGCCTTCGATTTGAAACTCCGATGTACCCTTATTCTCGTCGCTATCGTTTGCTCTTTGAAATGCCGCTTGATTTATTGATCTACGATGATTTTTCGATTTTTGGCAGAATTTCAAATTTTTCTGTATTCACCGCTTTGCCTTTTTTCGCCATTTTTAAAGTGGAATTTCCGGGAAAGTCTGGAGATATAAAGATGAATGATAAGCGGTGTTCTCTAAGTCTTTGTAAATCCTTGTCAAAACGCATCTCATGTCACTGCAATGGCACCGACGCTAGGGCTGTTAAATTTGGCGATTATGGTCATTCGGCAAATGTGGCTAAGAGAGTCGAAAATATTCGTTTTCAACCTTTTGAACCTAATATGTAACTTTATATTTAACCTAATAATGGGATAAAGTTTTTGTCGAAAGCTCAAAATTACGCGAGCTAATCGCAAAGTAATTTTTCGACACAGTTTTAACGATTTTTCTTCAGAATTTTGAGTTTTGGGGAAAATCAATTGTGAAGTCGTGTTAGGGCCTTAGGCCACAGTAACGGGTATAAAATCACGTGCGAATTCAACGATTTTTTTCGTATGAAAAAGTGATGCGCTGATAAAATTAATTACACATCTATTTGGTATGAATATCAAGCTGTTAAATTTTTTTTTCTTTCGATGTACAAAATGGCCGACTGCTTGAAATTTCTCGAAACAGCTTTTTCCAATTGGCGTGACAAATAACTTCAACAATTTTCACTCGATTTACTACAAATTTAAAAGTTATGTTCCTAATTGCATTTCGCAGAGTAGTACGTACGGAGTTTCTGATTAACCGAAAACTTTTTATTTTATGAGCAGTTTATGAGCAGTTGTAACGACATTTTTCACTGAAAATTCATTTCTTAAGTTCAAATACCTACAACTTTTGAATAAAACAATATTTTTTAAATTCCGTACGTACTTTTCTAGGTGTTCTAATGTAGATTGACGAGAATTTTTGTTTTTTGTTCTAGGCAAAAAATTGTGGATGCTAAATGTCACGCCGCGGAACGACTAAAAAAAAACAAAAGAAAATATTAGTAGTCAGCCATTTTGTACATCGAAAAAAAATATATTCTCTAACAGCTTGATTCATACTACTTAAATAGGTGCAATTAATTTTTTAACAGCTTGATTTTCATACTAAATAAATGTGTAATTAATTTTATGAGTGAATCACTTTTCCATACGAAAAAAAAATGTTAAATTCGCACATGATTTTATACCCGTTACTGTGGCCCAAGGCCTTAAGGTATAAAGAATACAGCGAAGTAGGATTAGGAAAAAAACTTATTCAAGAGCCAAAGTGAATGCCATGTCGGCTAAACATAAGTGGCTTCACTTAATCGTCGATCGTTTTTTCTCTGCTTCGATTTGGAACTCGGCTCAACGCCCATTCCCTTCGCTATCGTTTGCTCTTTCAAATGCCGTTTGATTCATGGAGCTACCATGAATTTTAGATTTTCGGCAGAATTTTAAAAAACGGTGCGTTGATTTTTGCATATTTTTCTATACAATAGCCCTTCGTCTCTTTTTTTAGCCACTTTTCAAGTCGAATCCGGGAAATGTCATTGAGATATCGAGACGACTTGAGCGGTATTCTCTAAGTCCTTAAAAATCCTTTGCAAAGTGCATCCACTAAGCTTATATCACTGAAATAAAACCCACGCTACGGCTGTTTGAAATTTCGCGTTTTTGGCCATTCCGGAAAAGTGGCCTAGAGGGTCGAAAATATTTTTTTCCGACCTTGTAACCATTTCAAGGATCCATCTCATGGAAATTTTTTAGCCAATTACGAATATCACAAAATTTTGGTCGAAACCTCAAAATTACACGAGCAAATGGCAAAAAAGTCTTCCCACACACTTTTAACGATTTTTTCTAGAATTTCGGGTTTTGGGAAAAATTGTTTGTGAATCCGTCGCAGGGAGTAAAAATATATCGAAGTAGAATTAGGAAAAAAATATTCAAAAGCCAAAAAAAAACTGACTTTACCGAATTGTCAATAATTTATTTTCGGTTTGAATGTAAAACTCCGCTTAGTGCACATTATCTTCGTGTTCATAGAGTTCCAATGATTTTTCGATGTTTGGCAGAATTTCAAAGACGCAGCATCGATTTTCACCGATTCGTCTGTACAACCCCTTTGCCTACTTTTCGGCCATTTTTCGGTCCAAAAAAATGTCGAATTTCACACCATTTCAAAGGTCCTATCCAACCTGAAATTTTCCTCCAATTCCAAATACCATCGAATCTTTTTCAAAACCTCAAAATGACATCCCCTAAAAACGTTTGCCCATTCAGAACTTACCATTTTCCGTGGCAGTCAAAGCCACAAAAAAAGTTTATTATTTCGTTACCCCAATATCGACAATTATGCAACGTTCACGAGATCGTTGCAGGATTTCTCTACGAGCCAGAACACCATCGACAATTCGTACATTTCCCGTCAAGAAAAACCACAGACAAACCTAACTGGCCTAATTGTCAGTCGATCATTCAATGTATTCGATAAACACCCGTCGTCGACGAACAATCATTCGATGGATCTCCTCCTTCAAGTCTGCCCTCTATGGGCAAAGAAGAAGGAAAAGTGTCACGGTCCAGGCAGCTCGGGGGGGGGGGGGGGGGGGGGGCAAGAGTGACGTGTACCGACGTCAACGGGAGACAAACGAGATGTTCAGCGAGAACATTTGCCGTAGATGATCGATCATTCCGAACAGGCTATCCAAGCACTTCGGAGCACCACCAGCAGCTCGCTGAAAGTTCTCGGACACACTTCGTGATTCGAAAAAATAATACAAAAAAAAAAACATTTCACCACACGAGCAAAGCGTAACGAAAAAACTTTGCTGAGAAGTGAGTCGAAGGTGCAATGGGAAAAACAAGTCGTGAGGAACGAATCTCGATCGCCCCGATAGAAAACAACGAGGCGCCATTGTTTCAAATAAAGCTCAGCTAGGAGAAAGCTTTTCTTCGTTCGCGTTGCATATATTACATCGTGAAGAAAATGGCTCAGTTCTCGAGCGCAGCCGCACGAGACGATATCGTCGGGTATTATTTCTTCACACTCTTGCGCCATGAACGAAATTAGATTTCGTTCGAGAAGATGTTCCTGAATGTTCACCCCCCTTTCATCCCTCTCACCCACCTTTCTCCATATCGCACACGACTTTTCACCCTTTCTTTCTTCCCACTTTCTACTTTCGCCTGCTTCTTTTACCTTTTGCCATTCCTCGCTCCACCTATATTCCTCGAGGTCTCTCACCGTTTTCCATACACCACTACGAGTCAACGCGGATCGGGATTGCGATATCCCCGGGGGCCGTCGAACGTCGTCGAAGACCGACGTGCACCGTTCTCGAATTTCAGTGTCTCACATGGGACGTTTCACACGAAGCGGAACGATTTTTTTCTACTGGGCTTCTTTCCGGCCTTTCACTTCGTTAATTGTGACCGAACAGTCCAATTCCGACCCGTGAAAATGATCTTACAATGAGAAACTATTTTTTTTCGGAGGTGAGGCACATTCTAATTTTTTAAGGGGTTTGGCCACTCTAGAGTCCGAGAAGGCTTTTTGGGGATCTTTTGCAGAAAAACCACAAAATAAATCGAGATTACAAAAAAGGGTGTTCATCATACATATCAGTGACTGTATGCAATATTTTTTTTGAAGCGATCCATCTCAAAATGGCGACTGTGCAGCGTTTATCTCAAAACAGCATTTTTTAAGTTTGCCGGAAACATAACTCAGACAATTTTCAACCGATTCACTTGAAATGTTGAATATATCTTGAGGAGAGATATACACCTAGATGGTCGAGGTCGAGGATTTAGAAGCTATGAACATTCCGTCGACCGTAGAAGACCTACACTATGGGCCTGGTATCGATGATTCCATGTAAGTTGACAAATTTCATGATTTATTCATTTCCAAATTTTCAAACGCGTTTTTCTCAAAACCACGTTTTTCAAATCGGTACCCAAAATTTCGCGAAAACCAATGAACCGATTGCCTTGAGGTTTTTTGTGGTTATTCTATACACCATTGTCTAGTACTTGTCATAGGATTTTTTTTTTCCGTTGCTTAGTTTTTGTTTTATAGGCAAAATAATAACTAATTTTGGGCCCAAGAATCACTATTTATGTTCAAACGTCCGCCATTTTGTCATAATTCGATATTTTTAAAATCGGCTATGATAAGTGCTAGATTATAGTATCTAATTTAATAATCTTTTGGGTTTTTTTTTTCAGATGATTTTTGAAGAAACGCCAGTGGGTACCGTATACGCAGATTTTTTTACGACGCTCCAAGGATCATACAATATCCTTGTATATTTTTGATATTTTTAAATAAAGAAAATGAAAGATATTTTTCAATGTATATACTTTTACATAATTAAAACCCCAATCCGAAATTTCAAATAGTTTTCCTTGAAAAAATTCACAAAAATGACCTTTTTTCCGGCTCCTAGCTGTATATCTCCCCTTAAAAAATGCATTGTCCATGGAAGGACGTAGGATTTTTTTTTTATATTGCATAGTTCATTTGGTATTAACAACTATCTGACGAAATTTTTCACTTTCCAAAAATTTGCCTAAAAATCGTCAAATAATTGTTAATAATAAATGAACTATGCAATATCAAAAAAAATGTACGGACTTCCATAGACAATGTATTTTTAAAGATGTATTCAACATTTCAGATGAATCGATATTAAACATTTCAAGTAGTATTGATAACGATCAAAAAATCGATTTCTTTTTTTTCTTCAAACGATAGAACAATATATGTAGAATACTTTCCCAAAGTTTCAATGCGAAGTTCGAAAAACTTCAAACGTTACAGCCCATCGACGCTGTGCCTTCCGTTCGGATTTGGAGCGGATGTGAACTTCAAACGCTTTTTTCTCAAAACTGCATTGTCAAAATTGGCGCGCAGGATTCCTCAAAAACCATTAAGCCGAATTGAGTTGAAACTTGGTAGAAATATTGATAATATCGTACCTTCTACTTGACGAAAATTGTTTTTGAAAAATTAGTAAAAAAACTACTTTTTTAATCCACATTTTACAGAAATGTTGCGTGAAATGTTGATTTTTTTTTTGTAAATGCGTGCCATTTTTTCAAATTTGCATTTTCTTCATTTTAATTACCGTCACATACTCACATACATGTTATAAATGAAAAAATGTTTGAACTTTTTTGCAAATCAAAATCTACGTGAAGCTAGACTGCACGCCGATTCGCAACTCCCGCGGCGACCCTGCTGCAACACTCTGCCACAGCTCTGCCATTTTGATGATGAATTAATTAAAAAAAAAAAACGTTTTGTATACTTAAATATACTATTAAAGTATACCAAAAGTTTCATAGTTGAAGAATAATTATTTCTTTGTTTAAAAAATCCTTCAGTATTGCTTATTTTTTTCCTGTCTGAACGTATACCCCGCCTTAAGTTCATAGCTCTGACCGGTCGATCGTCCTTTAGTCTTGTTTGCTGGCGTTCATATTGAAAATATTGACATTTCCTTTTAAGTACATATTCTCAAGAGTCTTTACTCTAAGAAAAAGCGAAAATGAAATGGATTTTTTCCAAATTACTGGACGAAAATACTGCCTTAAGGGTTGTGATTTGACATTATTGCCATATTTCTATATAAATTCAGTAACATGTTCATATTTCACCAACTTTTATGGAATTTCTGATGAACAAACCCCGACGATATCCGCTCCACCTTCTTCCTCTCCTTCTCCTTCTTCTGCTGTTCGATTTTCTCGAAAGCACTTTTGCATTACCACCTCAAACGATTTCACACCATTACTAAATTTTCTGTGTGCTACCACATTCATAGATGGGGATGAACAAAACAATACACACACATATATATATATATATATATATATATATATATATATATATACGCACACACACCCACGCACGTACACGCACACCTACAAAAAAAATAATCCGAGCGAGACCTACGACCAGGGATTTACGGATAACGCCGTTGAACCGTGTCGAGATAAACCCCTCTGGAAGAATATTCACGCAGTCACAGTAGAATAATATAGCGAGGAGGGAGATAAAACATTAGTGTGCGGTTAACGCGAATAACATTGGAAATCCCAATGGGCAATTCGTGAGGTATCTCAACGGCTGATAAATTAATCCTGCATCGTCCCACGAGTTTGCCTCTGTTTTGCTGTGGAAATATTTTTAAGGGGCTACATCTACATAGAGGGCCGACGAAAATGGGCAAATTCCGAAAAAACTTCTGGAAAACGGTTGGTGAAAAAGAAACCCTTTTTTCAACCTAAGGTACATATATTGAGGGCCTTTATAATAAATCTCAAAAAAAAAAAACATAGCCGCCAGCAGATGATGAAATTTTTTTTGCGACGTTTGGCGGTGGACACTCGCCAGCTTGAACAGTCCATCCGAAATTGAAAAACCAAACGGTTTATTTGTGTTAACAATAAATACGAGTCGTTGACGATCGTCGATTATTGAAGTAATTTGTTTTAACAACATGGCGACGTTTTGAAACCCGAGCATACAAATCTATGAAAAAATTAATTAATTAATTAAGTCGTCCTTTTTACGTAACTATAAAAAAATAGAGATCGATTTTGAAAAAATGAGATCGTCAACGACCTTTATATATTTCTCGTCGTATCTTCTATTAATTTCGAAACGATCCATCGAGTGGTTCTCGAGATATCATGTCCACCGACATTGAAAACAGAGTTTCGAGAAAAACGCTTTTAAGGAGCTATAATTTTTGCCTTTTTCGACAGTTTCTACTTTCAAGAATATAATTATCATTTATATAATTTATATCAACATTATTTTATCTTGCTAAAATCGATAGTTAAATCTTTAAACGCGTTTTTCTCGAAATGAGATTTTTCAAATTTGCTGACATTGTAACTCAAAGAGCAATTATCCGATTGACTTGATATTTGAACTGAGTACTCTTGAATATATTTACTCTACAACGACGTAGGATATTTTTGATTGGATGAAAATTGACGATTTGGCATTGAAAAAAATGACCATTTTATAGGCAAAAAAACAGACTTTTTCATAACTACGCGATCCTATCATAACTGTATAAATCCTACGTCATTGTACACGAAATACCTTCCAGTTTAACGACATTTTTTCCTCTTTTGATTTCAGCTACTCAATCGGCCGGAATCATGTCAGCAGTGGAGGAACTTTTTTTTGGCGCCTCCGAAGGCAGCGCATAAGTCACTTGGATCATAATATTTTTCTATGAAAAAATTATGTAATATAGGTCAAATATAGCCAAACATATTCTTAATTTTCCGAAACATTTAATTGAGTACTTTTCTTCCAAAAAATTCCCTAAAATCACCGAAATTTTCAGCGTTCACACTGGTATAGCACCTTAAAGTTTGACATCTAGTGCTGCTACCGCTCGACTAATTGTTAGAAGCAGTAGCTTATTCAATTTTAGGAACATTTCAGTCAAGTTTTCAGGGAATATATCTAAAAAGTAATACTATTGAATAAAAACATTTTTGGAAAATGCAATTTTTTGACCCACCTAGGTAGCTGTAGCCCGTTTAAAAAAGTTTCTTTCACAATAGTAATAGGTCAATCTAAAGAAATATGAATAATGTTATTTTCATACGCACACACACACACTCAATGTTCGAAACATTCGACTTTGAGGAGTTTTTCAGTGCGTGATAACTTTTTGGTTATTACTCGGCGAACACACCGGAACAAGTACCAAAAAGAAAGTCGCGTGCATAGAATATTGCTGCACAAATGTCTCTGGCTCTTAGAATGCTACTTCTCGTTAGGCGATCTCGCCGGTAAATCGTGCATAATGTAATTTCGTGTTAAACGAGAGATCGTTTGTCATAAATTGTGGAAATAATGGTTGCTTTCTTGTCTCGTTGGCTATTCTCACATCACAAATTATTCTCGCGTATAATATCTCTCATATAATATTATACCTCTCGCATATATTAATTTTTTCATTCATATATATATATATATATATATATATATATATATATATATATATATATATATACATACATGTCAGCGGGCAAATCCTCGTAAGAACTGCAGTGGCGATAAATATTGCAAAAAAGCACGCCTTTGGTCGAACACGTCCGCAGTGCTTTCTCCGTATCTTTTTATCTCGTACCACACGAGCAAAATATTCCGACGTAGGGTAAACCGACCATTGAATGAACGAATAACGAGACTGCAGAATTCCGATGGACCGTAAAATGAAATTATTGTGAAAACAAATTTTTGAATCGTTATAGTTAACAAGAGTTGTTATTCTAATATAAAATAAGTATTCGAAGTAATTGCAACCAATAATATTGAAGGAATTGATAAATAAGCGGCCTAATGACTTAATCGCCAGTGAATGGACGAAATTACCAGTAAATGGACACTCGACCGCCAATAAATGGACGTGTCGTGTAGATCATCGCTGTAAAGCATAACGATTTATTATTATGTTTTTATTCAATACTAAATTTGGAGATCGTTGTGTTGTTTTAAAATTATAATATTATTATAATTTTAAAACAAATTATTATTACAAAAATATAAAATATTATGGAACAAATTATCATTACATTTGGGATTGGGATTTTGTAGAAAATACACAAAGCTTTGGTGCAGCTTTACGTGATATTTCCAAAAAACTACCAAAGTTTGTTCCATCAGAGAAATAAAAAATTTATTTTGCCAAATTTACAAAACCGCATGCAATGATTTTTACAATGATTTTTACAACATCATGCAATGAAGAACATTTAATGAAACGTACATTGTCAGTTCTTAAGGGACTATACCCGTGTGACACTTTAAAAAAATCGGTTTTTTTTTCCCTTTATCGACAGTTTATACATTTAAGAATATCCTGTATACATTTCAAGGCCGTATCTCTAATCACGTTATCTTGAAAAAATCGATAGTTAAATCTTTAAAGTCGTTTTTCTCGAAATGAGATTTTTCAAATTTGCTGACATTGTAACTCAAAGAGCAATTATCCGATTGACTTGAAATTTGAACTGAGTACTCTTGAATATATTTACTCTACAATGACGCAGGATATCTTTGATTGGATGAAAATTGACGACTTGGCATTGAAAAAAACGACCATTTTATAGGCAAGAAAACAGACTTTTTTTCATAACTACGCCATTTTGTTAGATTTTGATGTTTTTTAAAAATCCTACGTCATTGTACAGGAAATACCTTCCAGTTTAACGACATATTTTCCTTCTTCGGTTTCAGCTACTCAAGCGGCTGGAATCATGTCAGCAGTGGACGAACCTTTTTTTTGGCGCCTTCGAAGGCAGCGCATAAGTCGCTTGGATCTCAATATTTTTCTATGAAAAAATTATGTAATATAGGTCAAATATAGCCAAAGATATTCTCAATTTTCCGAAACATTTAATTGAGTGCTTTTCTTCCAAAAAACTCCCGAAAATGACCCACATTTTCAGCGTTCACACTGGTATAGCCCCTTAACGGTAATTAATTCTGCCATTTTCAGCAGATAGGTTACATTTTTCACTCTGCTTTGAGTATCATCAGAACAGAGCCCATATGTCAATTGTCTGGAAAAAGGTTAGAATATACCACCAGTGAATAACATGTCTGATTCTGACCTATTATTACAAATTTATTTTAAAATTTTGCAAAAAATCAAAGATTTATTCTATCTTAAGTAACGAAAGTAATAACTATCATCAAAACTCATAAAAACTATTGCTTTCGTCTTTAGATTTTTTTGCTAAATTATAGTGATTCGAGTTTTTATCGACAACCTTTACTTATGTTCTTCTTTACTTGTTATCTTTACTTTTTTACATTTATTACTTCATTGTCTTTAATTATTTACAATTCTTGACATGTTTTAAATATAATTGAACTTTCGTCCACTCACTGATCGGATTGCCCTGTATACACATTCATTTTCGTTTCAAAATTGGAGTACAATCTCGATTTCCGAATTCGGATTGTAAAGAAATTTTTCCAACGAAATTTTACGATCCTTGATTTCTCTTGCGATTTTGAATCGCCTTGTACATGCACCCAATGAAAGGGTAGCTCTACAACGTATACCTGTATGGATCAAGTTTAGTTCTCAATAGGTGGTTCATTTACATAACCATATAATCCTACTTAGAGTCGCGCAGGCTAATATCCGCTCGTTCTGCTCTATCGTACATTTTCATTTTATTCTCCTTCGTTCCCGTACCTGAATGTAGGTTGCTTCAATGATACGTATAGAGACATACATGGCCGACAATGTTACTATTCATTTTTTCGAAGCTTTTCTTTTTATTTTGCTAATTCTTTGGAATCTAACATAGAATTATCGATTGTGCAGTACTATTTTACAACCCTTAAAGTCATAACTAAGAATTTTTTTTTAACGAATTAAACTTTCGGAATTCTGTTCCATTGAACCTGAAGTTTACGTATTTCAGCAATTTTCCAGCATGTCGAGCTTAAGGGCTTACACCTAGTTGAGATTTTTGAGATTATCTATTTTTTTTCGACGGACTCGCAAAATAAAATATTTCAAAAATATTATCTGAAAATTTCAAGTCGTTCTGTAGGTTCCGCGAACCCGCGAAATTTAAACGCGTTTTCCTCAAAATGACTTCTTCAAGATCAGTCGCCACGATATCCCCAACATTGATGCACCGTTCAATTTCAAATTTTACGAGCTCCTTTTACATATCAGGAAGCAGTGCTTGAACGAAGGAATTTTTTGTCGATGCATAGTTTTTTTTCATCAACGAAAATAGATAGTTCCATTCACCGAAAATCGATACTTTCACTTTGGACCGTACCTATTTTTTCAAAAGCCGATATTTTATTAAATCCTTCGTCCAAACACCAGATAATGTTATGCTAAAACTAAATGCGTTCGATTTTTTCATATTTGTTACATAGATTATCCATTATTATAGATACTTAAATCCCCACTCTTAATTTTATTTTAATTTACACTTTTTCCCATAAAAAGTTCTTAAATGCCTGTTTTTTTCGGCCACGAGCTAGGATCAAACGGTAAAAAACCAGCCCCTACTAGAGTTTCCTTATCTCAACTTTATCCCATCTTTCGAAACAAAGCTCAACGTTCTCGTACGAATTTCTGAAAAATATAATTGTACAAAATTGAAGCCTCAGAGCCTTTTGACTGAAATTTGACAAAAATAGTAGGAAAACGAGGTGAAAATACTTACCTTTCCTATCATTTACGTAGCAGCGGCAGCAAACGTCTGTAATTCTCGCTACCAATATGGGTCACCAGTAATTCCATTTATGCCCTCCGAGGGCGAGCTGTGACGCTCTACACGTGACGTACGACATCCGTACGATCTAGGCGTAGGAGTAATTCAGGCGAGTCTACCCATACGAGGATGTCTAGATCTCACATGACTAAATTTAGGCGCAGGGACAATTTGGACAAGTCAACCAACATCAGGATGACTGAATCTCTCACAAACACACACGCGCAATTTGCGTGCATATGTGCGCGCATATATTTATGCGCAAAAGCAATCAACGCATAGAGGCCAAGTAGTCAAGTAGATGTCAAATAGTCAAGTAGTCAAGTAGATGTAAAGTAGTTAAGTATATGTCAAGTAGTCAAGTAGATGTCAAGTAGTCAAGTCGATGTCAAGTAGTTAAGTGGATGTCAAGTAGTCAAGTATATGTCAAGTAGTGAAGTATATGTCAAGTAGTCAAGTAGATGTCAAGTAGTCAAGTCGATGTCAAGTAGTCAAGTCGATGTCAAGTAGCCAAGCATATGTCAAGTAGCCAAGTGGATGTCAAGCAATCAGGAAGATGTCAAGTAGTCAAGTGGATGTCAAGTAGTCAAGTAGTCAAGTAGATGTCGAGTAGTCAAGTAGATATCAAGTAGTCAAGTAGATGTCAAGTAGTCAAGTCGATGTCAAGTAGTCAAGTCGATGTAAAGTACCCAAGCATATGTCAAGTAGCCAAGTGGATGTCAAGCAATCAGGAAGATGTCAAGTAGTCAAGTGGATGTCAAGTAGTCAAGTAGTCAAGTAGATGTCGAGTAGTCAAGTAGATATCAAGTAGTTAAGTAGATGTCAAGTAGTCAAGTAGATGTCAAGTAGTCAAGAAGATGTCAAGTAGTCAAGTGGATGTCAAGTAGTCACGTAGATGTCGAGTAGTCAAGTCGATGTCAAGTAGACAAGTAGATGTCAAGTAGTCGAGTGGATGTCAAGTAGTCAAGTAGATGTCAAGTCGTCAAGTAGTCAAGTAGATATCAAGTAGTCAAGTATATGTCAACAGACTGTCAAGTGTGTGACACCTACTTGACAGTGTACTTGACAGTAGGTTTTTTAATGGAAAAACGGAAAAATATGGGCCATGAGGTGAAATCAGAACAACTCGTTGTATTTACAAATTATAAATATATATATATATATATATATATATATATATATATATATATATATGTGACGAAAGATATATTTACAATGGTTACACAGAGTTATACATACATAGATATAAAATTGATCAAATCTGTAGATGTGTCGCTTCCTTATCCCCGCGATGCAATAGGAAGTTCGTTTGGTTTCGAACCCGAGGAGGTGCATAGCACAACGATTTCCTATTCCGTGGACGGAATAATTCGATTTTTTTTTCTTGCTTCGCACTTGCTAGCATCCATAAAAAAATAAGTTAATTTGAGAGAAGCTTTCCCTCGATACCGAAGGGGAAAGGACCACCAGGAATGGCAGGGAAACGTCGAGTGAAGGCTTATGGCTATAGAGTGGCGTAATTATCAGAAACGTTGCTTCACACTGGTTGGTTGGTGAATCCATTCTCTCTAATCATTGATTGGTTTCGCACGGATTAATAAATAGTACATTAATTTTATTTTCTTTTTCGGCATATGCGGGGCCATAACGGATTATGAAGTACGTATAAATGTACAAAAGTACGTACACGTTCGGGTGAACGAGTGAACGTTTGAAACGCAAAGAATTTTCCACTGGCATGTTACCCAATACGAATTTGTTCACAGCGCATGCTAACTCTGTGTTTTATAAATACTTAAAATATGGTAATATTATACGTCGTATATATCAGATATTAAATAAAAGTGATTCGTCGTATCGCGAGAAATAACTTTTCGTGTGCATGTTTCTTTCATGAAGCAATTCGGGACACCACTGTGAGGGAGAAAAAATCGATTTTTTTTTCACTTTCTCAAAGTATTCATATTTAAGAATGTCAAGTCAGGGGAAAAAAGGTCAAGTCAACATATTGAAAATTGATCGAGTTAAATGCAATATCTATATTCCGATTTAAAAAAAACCAACATTTCTGTAACCAAGTAGCTATCGGTGTACACTGCCATTCGGTTGACGTTTAAACTTTATTATTTTCTAAGCCCCAGAATATTGGTAAAAATTTCGCAAAAATTACACATTTTTTTAACATCCGTCATTTTGTGAATTTTTTATGTAATTTTTTCAAAAAACGTCTACGCACAACGATAACTACCTTTATATAGATAATAATAAAAAAAATTATTTTCGGCGGCTCTATTATACCTCGACAACGTTGTTAATTTCAAATTCCTTTAAATAAACATCCACACGAAATACGTTCAATGTATGCTTACCAGCATATCTTTTTTTCAAATCCCAAATAAATAATCCAGTGGACAAAAAACATCGGAAAAAAAACGACATTTTTCGGGCCGTCTCAGTGGTGCCCTTTCTCAATCATCCTCTAGAACTCGATACACACGTTAAAATTCGCCAAAAAATGCATCATCGTTCACGATCGATACGTCAACTTTCTCGTGATCGATATTTCGTCTGCTTCGATGTGCCGTCCATCTCGGCAATGCCTAAACGTTTTCACGACTACAACTACACCAAATTTTTATTTTCAATCACCTTGAATCATCCGATCGTTGCGATTGTCAACCACGAAAAAAAAAGGTTAAATTCCCGTGTCGACGCGCATCGGTGCGTCGTAGCAACGAGGGCACTTTGGGGAGTTAAAAATCGAGACTAATCGAGGCTTCCAGAGCGTCGGAGTTGCCACCTTGAACTTTCACCTTGTACGACAACCGTCTCTTTTCGCGTCAACTGCAATTTTGCATTTTCTCTCGGATCCTCTGGCGCTCGTTCGAATAATCCACGGTCGCGTTCGACCCAACGAGCAACCGAGTCCCGTCGCGGTTCAGCTTCGTCCCGGCGTTTCTTCGGGTCGCAGAATCGCAACGGAATACACACAGGTCCAGATAAATGCGTAATAAACGCGCACCCACATACCGGAGTACAAACTCACACGTACAGCCGTACATTGCTCGCCTCTCGACGTGTTTGGTAGACTCGCGAGAAACGCGTTTTCGCTTGTGCGACCTATTGACCTAAATGAGCATTTGCATCGACGCGTGAATCTCGAAATGGCGAAAGATTGCACGTATTGAGCTATATATACACCGAAGCAAGATGCTCCTGTTCGTGTTCTATGTACAGGCTGTCCGGACTGTAAATGCGATTTTTACTTCCCTGCGAATGTTAAGGGGTTAGGCCACGGTTACGGGTATAAAATCATGTGCGAATTTAACAATTTTTTTTCGTATGAAAAAGCGATCCACTCGTAAAATTAATTACACATCTTTTTGGTATGAATATCAAGCTGTTAAATTTTTTTTTTTCGATGTACAAATGGCCGACTACTCGAAACTTCTCGAAAGAGCTTTTTCCAATTGGCGTGACAAATAACTTCGACAATTTTCACTCGATTTACTCCAAATTTAAAAGTTATGTTCCTAATTGCATTTCGCAGAGAAGTACGTACGGAATTTCTGATTAATCGAAAACTTTTCATTTTATGAGCAGTTATAACGAAATTTTTCACTGAAAATTCATTTCTTAAATTCAAATACCTACAACTTTTGAGTAAAACAATATTTTTTGAATTCCGTACGTGCTTATCTAGGTATTCTAATGTAGATTGACGAGAATTTTTGTTTTTTGTTCTAGGTAAAAAAATTGTGGATGCTAAATGTCACGCCGCGGAACGCCTAAAAAAAAGATAACAAAAGAAAATATTAGTAGTCGGCCATTTTGTACATAAAAAA
The DNA here is from genome assembly GCA_963210295.1 of Ophion ellenae. NCBI lineage: Eukaryota > Metazoa > Arthropoda > Insecta > Hymenoptera > Ichneumonidae > Ophion > Ophion ellenae. The sequence goes on along the minus strand of OY723394.1, from coordinate 32,533,784 downwards.
ATTCTAACAGCTTGATATTCATACTAAATAGATGTGTAATTATATTTATTATTATTTTTTTTCGATGTACAAAATGGCCGACTACTCGAAACTTTTCGAAAGAGCTTTTTCCAATTGGCGTGTCAAATAACTTCAACAATTTTCACTCGATTTACTCCAAATTTAAAAGTTATGTTCCTAATTGCATTTCGCAGAGACGTACGTACGGAATTTCCGATTAATCGAAAACTTTTCATTTTATGAGCAGTTTATGAGCAGTTATAATGAAATTGTTCACTGAAAATTCATTTCTTAAATTCAAATACCTACAACTTTTGAATAAAACAATATTTTTTGAATTCCGTACGTGCTTATCTAGGTATTCTAATGTAGATTGACGAGAATTTTTGTTTTTTGTTCTAGGTGAAAAATTGTGGATGCTAAATGTCACGCCGCGGAGGGCCTAAAAAAAAGATAACAAAAGAAAATATTAGTAGTCGGCCATTTTGTACATAAAAAAATTCTAACAGCTTGATATTCATACTAAATAGATGTGTAATTAATTTTATGAGTGAATCACTTTTTCACGCGATAAAAACATTGTTAAATTCGCACATGATTTTATACCCGTTACTGTGGCCCAACGCCTTAATTTTGAACTTTTGGATTCAGTGTTTCATCGCCTGCTCATCTAATCGTTTTACAAACAGATAGGAGAATATCGCGTAAGCGTTCAAGGGGTTATGCCAAGGTGTAAAAGTCGAGAAATCACTTTTTTCAAAATCAACATGTTGTGGGATGTTAAAAATGTTTCCTGAAAATTTCAAGGTGATCAGATAAAAATTGACAGATTTATAGGCTGTTATGTTGACACTTTTGTCTCAAAAGTAAATTTTCAGGCGGTGAGCAGAATATAACAAAACTACTGCATCGATCTTTCTGATTTTTTTAGGACCTTTTCTCGATGTAAAAATATAGCATTTGATCGAAGGATTTTTTTTTTGATGTATACTTTTGATTTGATGAACGAAAAACGTTCATTTTTTTGCAAAAATCAAGACTTTCACTGTGAACACGCGCTATTTTTTTCATTTTGATATTTTGGAAATTCCTTCGATTAATCATAGAATAAACTAATATAGGATAGAAAACTGTTTGATTTTTTTAAATATTAGTTAACCTAGTTCGGAAGGGAATTCCTCACCGGAAAGGACGTTTTCGAGAGACGCTTCCCGCCATTACTGTAATCGTTTATAATTAAAAAAAATGTACACAAAAAAATTACAGAATGTTCTTGAAATGATATTTCATCAAATACAAATTTTTTGCAGCAATTGATCATCACAATTTTCTATTTTAAAAAATCCCAAAAATGAGCTGCTTTCGACTGTTACAACTAGACATAACCCGTCAATAAATATCAAACTACGTAAAAAGAAATATCAATATAAAATATCATTTTTTTTCGCACAAACGACTTGAATTTTTAACTTTCACCGTCATCTTTCAATCCTAGGGCAAAAGCGGGTGTTCGAAAAAAATCAAAGCTCCTCCATTTTGATAACTACGACTCAACCCTGTCTCACTTCGAGATTCCGCTCCGGAAGCTGCGCGACCCTGGACACCCTGTATAAATATATCCACGATCGTATAGCCAGATCGTTCTCAAACTTCTATCCATATTTATCCGACTGCACCTCGCGGCAATCTTCGTGCGAGCGTGCCTCAGGCGTTTTAGCAGAAAAAAAAAAACAATCTGGGTGACTCTCGATACGCTGCCATCCGAATACATGTATATGAGGGAAGGATCTCGCAAGATCATCGTCTCTCTCTCTCGTGTCCTCGTTTCGCGCGCTCGTAATATCTCTCGCTGATCTCGCGCGAAAGGATCCGGATCCTTGACATACGGATCCGCACAACTTTCGTTCGTCCGGGAAGAAAAGGAAACGCAAACTTTCCACGAGCGTGTATGATAAGTACGATGTCTCGTTCCAAATATCGCCGGGAGTTCGTTCGATTAAATGAGGGGCGTTATGAGGCCCCTCTTGCTGAGTTTACCGATTCGTAATATTTATGGTCATTTTTCGACACTGATTTATGCACACGTGTACGTAAATATTAGGACGTGGAATAAGTTCTCGCTATTTTCAGATGGCATTGCCAGAACGGCCTGCGTGTAGTTTAAGAAATCATCACAGTGTAAAATTTTCAAAAAATCGATTTTTTTTTGCATTATCCGATAGTATACACGGCTATAAACGTTCTGTTCAATTTTTGAATTGAAATTCGAATTATTTTTGTCACTACAGCCTTTCTTAGAAAAAGTTATGCCTTTCTTGGAACTTTAAACGCGTTTTTCAAAACGGTGGCCATTCTAAAATGAAGAGTTTTCAAGCTATCCGTTTGAAATTTTAAAGCTTTTTTTTTAATCTTCCTATTTTTTTACGAAAAACTGTCGAAAAAACGGCCAAATTTGATAATTTGTTCAAAACACCGCCATTTTTTCAAATTTTACTTAAAAAAACCTCTATGGGAACATAGCGGCTATCCTACAGATTAATAATCATTTTGAAATTTTTGTTTCGGTTAAAATTTGCGGCCGCAATCCTGGCCACCATGGGACACCATTTCCACGCAATTTTCCGCAAATACGAACAATGTTAAACAATAAATAACGTAATTTTTAAAAACTCATTTTGTGTTCTTTACCGGTGCTTCAATTCGTAAAGAAAAATTAGACCGATTAGCAAAAAAAAATTCCAAAATCGGCTATTTTTGGATCACACTGTGATGACTCCTTAACATGGCAACGCATCTATAAATAAGCACTATAAGCAAGCTTGAAATTCAGTGTCAAACATGTCAAATTTCGTGTCAAAAAGAGCATTTGCGGGGAATTTTATTGCACTACTTCAAAAACAATTTGCAGCTGAAGCACACAGAATTCTTTATGAGACTTACAGCTCTTCGGACACAGCGTGCTGAGATTGGTTTAGACGTTTCAAAAATAATGATTTGATGTGTTGAATTGGAGGCATTACTTTATGAAGACTCATGCCAGACATGCTGAACATGCTGGCTAACCTTGCGGAATCAAAAATTGATCACGCAACAGTTTCGAGACGTTTAAATGCCCGAGGAATCATTTTTCAAAATACTTTTCAAATTTGTACGAAAAAAAAACAGCGAGAACTAATTCAACATCCCAATGCATATGTGCAACGACGTTTTGATAGACGTGTTCGGACAACCTTGTATCAATGCTGCAATCCGTCACCATGAACAAGCTGTCGATCCAATCAATGTAATTCAACAGATCATATATAAAAACTCCATTGTCAATATAGAAACAAGGCTCCGAAGACATATTCGCATGTACGTTGTATATATCTATAGCTTGTAAAAAGTGTGGGTTCACGCGAGTTCGCACGCTCGATTACGGTGCTTTGTGTGGCAAGTCGAAAGTAAGGCACCCACACTCACACAGTCACGTGCATATAGTAATTCCCAAGCAGCATGTTCAATGTACGAAGCGACGAGACTGGCGCAATGGTGAAAGTGGATATTGCTCTTTGAATGAACACGCGTCTGTGGAGGAACCCGCTCGCGTTCTTTCGATACTTCCGCCAACGGAAAGCACCAACTGGAATACGACAGCTCCGACCAGACTATCGCGATTTCTTGACGTGTAGATGAGCACGTGACTTTTCATGTTTATGAATTCCGCGTTAATCGTTCCGCCTCCATCGGATCAACCTGCGCTCATTCTGTTGCCGTCGAGAACGCGGCTTCCATCATTTTCGTGTCCGTATACGGAGAGACCCTTGGAAATGGTTGGGAAGCATATGAGTTTCCGGATCGCCGCGCGTGAGAATATCTGCTCATCCACATTCAATTTGCCGCTCGTATGATGCTGTCTGTTCATGAATAATATTAATCTTCTCACAAAGATGCTCTTTGTTTCCAGATAGGATTGTTAAAATTGATTATGCTTGATTACGATGAAACACCGTTTACGATGTCTTTTTGGTTGCGTCAACGCGACTATTGCTATTGCTCGTTTGGTTGTCATCGGTATTTTCGCTGCTCGTCGATGCAGCCTGAGCTTCGCTCTTTGAGGTCGATCTGATGTCCTTCTTCGAGTTCTCGTAACCGCTGGTGTTGTCGTAAAAAAGGGCAACTTGTTCCTCACCGGTGAAGGATTTTTGAATATTATCGAGGCCCCCCTCGTTTCCCTGAATGGCAAGAACTTGCTGGATGATATCGTTGTGACTGCCGATAATGTCTTGTGTCCGTTGATGATTGATGCTCACTTGCTGTTGATGAGCAGCATTGGCTGTTGTATCGCCGTAAACTTCCTGCAATTGCTGGGGCTGCGGTGCACCTTGAATCTGAACAGGACCATCGATAGGCTGCTCAATTGCCGCTAGAATGTCTTGGAGAAGGCCGTTCGAAAGCACCTGATCGTGTCTTATGGTGCCGTCCGAATTCTCCGTTCCGAGGCTACCGTCCGCTGACTGAATTTGCAACGTATAAGTTCCCTTGGAGCCTTGTATCTGGAAATCATTGGCACCTTCGGCTTGTAGAGCCAAAGCCAAAGCCTCGTTGCCTCCGGCTTCAACGCTGGTATAGCGATTGCTCGTGTCCTGAGCCAGTTCGTTGGAAACATAATTTTTTGACTGACCGAAACCCTGAGCGGTTAGAGCGGCGGTCAATGCCTCGGCCGAGATATCGTCTCCGTTGGAGAAAGTCGACCCAGCGGAGTAAGAATTTTGATGTTGGCCATGAGAACGATGTTCAACATCCTCGTGTGAAGAGTATCCGGATGAGGAATGAACGGACTGGGCGCGGATATCGTTGTTGGTCAATGCAGCTCCTGTCTGATCGACGTTCTCGATGCTCAAAGTAATCGGATTACCATAGCTGTCCTTCAACTCGCCTTGCTGCTGCTCGTGACTCTCCAAATCCAGCTCGTGGATCGATGGCGTTTGCAAAATCGTAAACTGCTGATTCGCGTTACTATGTCCCGAATTGAACGTACCAGCCAGCTCGGAAGATTGCAACAAATTCGTAAAATGTCCGGCATCTTGGACAAAACTGCTGTGTTGACCACCAAGTCCTCCTGATTTTTGGAAGCTGCAGTCATGCTGACCGAGAAGACCAGCTCCCCCGTGAATGGAGCCTGCACTACCGTGAACGGGAGTACCATAGGTCGCGGTAATTGCGTTGCTGGCGATGTTCTTGTAGAGATTTCCCGCCGACCCGAAGCTTCCGAAGCTCGTCGATACGAAAGAATTGGTTGGTGCAAAGTTTGGTGCTCCGTAAGTACGAATCGGTGCTGGTGTATTGAAATCGCCGAAGGACAACGGTGTGCCATACTGAACGTGTGGCGCAGCGATTGGTGCGTTCACCAACAAAGAATTGGTTTTGGCGAATGAATTACCAGAGCTGATCGAACTGCCGAAAGAGTTTGAGGATGACGATTTGAAGGAATGCGGTCCATTGTGAGACGGCAATTGTTGCTCGATGGGTGCACCGTAGTTGATTGAGGGCTTCGCGATAGGTGGAAGATAGCGATTTATGTTAGCTAAAAGAACAGCGGGAATTTGTTCGCGGAATTTAATTGGAGCTCGATTTCTCGGAGGAATCATGACGCCTGTTACCGAAGGTGGTGGACCGTATCGCAGCGGTGGTCCATGGGTCCGGTGATGATGATGACTGTTCCCACTGCCGTGATGTTTGTTGAAACTCGATGAACTCAGGGTATTGAAACCAGAGAGCCAAGATCCACCGCGTGGACCGTGAGGAGCGGGGTATCGGCCATTGGGTGAGTAAGATGATGCCGGCGGTGCACCGTACGAGTCAGCAATATGCAGAGATGGCCCGGGTTTTCCATGTCCATGACCGCGACCTCCGAAAGAACTGCCGGAGAAACTCGGTGATGGCCCATGATGAGGTAAACGTTGCAGTGTCAGATCGTCACCACCTGCGTGAAAAGCATGCGAGGCGTGCTGATGTCCGTTTGAAGTGGAAAACGTTCCGCCGGTATCAAGAGATAAAGTAGGCAACGAGAGAGTCGAGCCGGAACTTGCAAATGAAGAAGAACCGGCACCTCCGAAGGCGGAACTGCTTTCCTCGCCGTGTGAAAGTCCATGCGAATTACCGGTGAGAGCACCAGCTTCGGGCAAAATTTCGAAAGCAGGTACCTTCAGGTCAGTACTAATGGAGTGATCAAAGTGAGTTGTAGATAGGTCGGAACTGCCGAAATGGTTATGCTGGTGATTGGACTCGAAGTGCTGCTGGTGTTCCTGATGCCCGGCTGTGCCATGGTTTAGACCCTGGTCGGTATGAATGGGCTCGGATTGCGGCAAAGGCGGTGGCGGTAGACCATGAGAATTGGTAGATTGATAAACCGAAGTTTGGAAATGTTGTGCGTCTTGATTGTGTATTGGTTCGCCGTAAGAGTTACTTGGCACATTATGTTTTGGGTTTTCGATAACGAGACTCGAAGAATGACTGCCGGATGAATGACTAACCGACGATTCCACACCCGAACTGTGAGAAATCAAGTTTCCATTGCCCGAGTCTGGTGATCGATAGGTGTTGTCCTGCGAGTCGTGATTATGGGGGGCACCCACGAGACCGGCGATTGGCTGCCATCCGTCGTACTTGATATCCGGTGGAGTCGGGGGTGCTGGAACCCCTGGAGGTGGTGGTGGGGGAGGCGGGCCATACAAATCTCCAGCTGGTTGAGATCCATGGTGACCTTGAAGGGATAGGATCGAAGATGCCTGTGATGATGATGCGAAGTCTTTCTGGGATACGCCGAAGGATAGTGAAGCTTCTCTGTTTGGTGGACCATATTGTTCCAGAGATACGGGTATGGAGAGACTATGTCCGGTGCTTTGGTGACCTTCGAAACGAGAAGGAGGTCGGAATTGATGATTCGCTGGACCGGAAACTTTCAATGGGGGTCCGTACTGCGGTTTTGGCGATCCAAATGACGGCGGGGGTGGACCGAAATGTAACTTAGGCGGTCCATAGATGGGCTTGGGTCCGAAGCTCAAAGGTGGCGGACCAAACGGAGTTTTCGGTGGGCCGTAATGGGGCTTTGGCTTCCTGGGTGGTCCGTGAGAATGTGGTGGTGGCGGTGGAAGTTCGGGCGGCGGAGGTGGATGAACTTGAACGGGGCCGTGGTGTCCAGTGAGTTCCGGTGGTCCGTAAACCGGTGCTGGCCCATTGAAGCCTCCTCCACCAATTGGTGGACCATAATTGTTCGACAATTGCGGTGGTGCGCCGTAAACGTCACTTATTATCCTGTCTTCAGCCGCAATTTCACCTTCCCTTTCGGAAGTATCTTTGTCGCTCGTCGATTGAACGGACGATTGGTTGATGACGGCGCAAGCTTCTTGACCGATCAGCAGAACGGAAAGTAGCGCGAATGCAATCTAAAACCAATAAAATCACATCTAGAGAGCTATGTATAAACGAGTCGTCCCTCGGCCTCCTCTCTACAGAATCCCTTCACTTTTTTTTCGTTATCTATATATTCATCATTGCGTGGATGGGAGTTCGGAGGCTAGAAACGAGTAAGAGCGGTTCTTGCGCAAGGCATTTTAATGGATGACGTGGGAGCTATAACCGTACGATGGGTATCGTAATCTTAAGATAGGAAATCAAATTACTTTCCATCACGCTACCCTCTGAAACAATTCGAAATTAGAATTTGGACCGTTGCGAACAGCGAAAGGCTCGGGAGATATTATTACATATGTGTCTGTTATCAGTAATGAAATCTCGTCGTTTATAGTTATTTCATCGAATCATCGCTCCTTCAATGTTTCGCCAGAATTCATAGGTATGTGCGATAACTAAAACGAAACCACAATACCCTATCGATATTGGGATTTCGAATCAAGGTTTGGAGGCAGTAAAGTAATAGCGTCAGACTCAAATGCACATAAGGCGATTTGATTGAAACTTTTTCTAGCATCCGCATTTAATATTATGCATATTTGATTTCTTCTTCCAATGTTTCAGACGCTAATTTCTCCAGTCTGATTTGATATCCTCATTATTTCTTTACAGTATTTGTAACCCTCGTAGATTTACCATTATGTCAAAGTTTATTTTTTAATTGAACCTACTCTTTTCCCGACCACAAAAATATTTGTGGCTGTCACTTTTCTAGTTGGCGTTTTGTTGTGACTGTCAAACGGCGACCCAAATATGAATAAAGGCGGGACACCACTATGACGGATAAAAAATGGATTTCTTTGCATTTTCTCATATATTGAAAAATATATGAAAAAATGTTCAAGTTAATATATTGAAAAATGACCAAGTTACAGGCGACTCAGTGAGGGCAGATAGCGGAACGATTTATCATAACTCTCGCTATAATTATCCGATTTTCAAGTTTAAAAAACCAAAATTTCCGTAAATGCAGTAGCTATCGTTGTGCGTAGGCGTTTTTTTTTCTCGAAATGTTGCCTTTTGAAGCCCCCGAATATAAATAAAAATTACGTCAGAATTAAACTTTTTTAAATACACGCCATTTTGTGATTTTTTTCGAAAAACGGCTACGTACAACGAGCACTATATTCATATAGATTGTAAAACTTTTTTTTCAGACCAACCATTATCAAGTTATCGATCCGGCCGTTGGACCACATTTTTTATACAGAGACTCTATTATACCTTTATAATGTTGTCAATTTTTAATTTATGCAAATAAATAAATAATTCGGTCGCGAAAAAATCGGAGAATGCGACCCTTTTCGGCCCGTCACAGTAGTGTCCTCTCTTAAGGGGGGAAATACCTTTAAGCAAGGAACAAATTTGCTGCTTTTCATGATTTTTTTTAGGAAAGTGTTCGCCATTTTTAAAACTTAGGGTATGTTATATTACTACTTTTGGCTGTTGGCGTGTAGTATTTTTTTCCTTATTAATCTTTATAAAAAGTGGAGGTATGACACGGTCTTCTAAACTGCATATTCAAAACTTCTGTAACGTATACCGAAAAAACTAATCGACCGATTCTGATGAAATTTTGTATAAATCTTTCCAACCTCATTGTCTGAAACATGGACCTCAAATGTCTTTGAGAATTGAAAAAAAGGATTTTCTCATAGCAAAATGGAGCAATTTTTTCAGAAAATTCCATCTTTTTGTTTCAGAGCGTACCATTTTAACGATTTACGACATTTCTCACTTTTTCTTAGTTCATATTCTGAATATGAGTGTTAATGAAAGAAAAATCTTCGTTGATTTTTTTTCAGATTAATCCCGCCGACGCTGCATGTCCCGCCGTCTGACAACATCCGCTGCAACCCGTTTAGAACATCGTGCCATATCTCTGCCATTTTCAAAAATTAATAAAAATTAAAAAAAAACCATGTAACAGCCAAAAGTAGTAATAAAATCCACCCCGAGTCTCAAAAAATTGGGGGAATCTTTCTCAAAAAAAAAAAAATCATGAAAATCAGCAATTTTTCCTCGTCTAAATGTGTCGCCTCCCCGGAATCTCTCGACTATGCTGCACAATTTCTGACCAATCGAACGAAGAACACAAGGGTAAAAAAATATCAGCACGAATTAACACGCATCACGTACCAAGGTGCAATATCACGATGAAGTTTCATTGAAATCAGGAACATCGATGACCCAGTATGCCACGAGAATAGTATCACCCATATACCCAATTACGTGCAGAACTCGTGCTCGTTTGCGTTTCTCAATAATCGCGAAAGTAGCGATCTTACTCGAGATGCTCCGCACACGAGATTGGCCCTAGATCCGTACGCTCAGTTTGTGGATGTAACAAGCATTGTATGACGGATCGACAAAGGCTGTGGGATATTCTCGTCGAGTAACACGAGTTCGTACAACACTCTCGCAATGTTCGTACGCGCATAATGAAAGTGTGTGTATAACATTTGTGATTCGACATCGGGAGATGAGCGGACTGGCAAATTCGCAAAACCATCCTCTGCTGGCTCGGGATGGATGTGAAAATTATGTAAAGCCGCGTTTGCTCTGCCCACGCGGGGGAGGGACGAGAACGAACCGCTGTTAATGCTGGTATATCGAGAACGCTCGTGCAATTGCGTTGGACAAGGTACTCGACCGAAGTGGTGTGATGCACGTCGACAGAGCGACGCGGCAATTCTACGACGACGAATATGAACGAATGAGGCGAATAAACCTGACTAGAGCATAGGACTCGTGCGAAGAGGCGCGATTTTCGATAGCTGCACAATGCGTTGTGCTGCACTTTCAGGCTCGACTCGTGGCCTCGATGTGGAGGCGACGAATCGTTAAGGCCTGAATTAGAAGGGGAAAAAACAAGTGAGCCGAGTAAACATTAAGGGGTTAGGCCACTGTGGAGGCAAATTTTTCATCTTCCAAAAATTTGCCTAAAAAATCGTCAGATAATTCTTATAACAAAATATATTATAATAATATAATATATAAAATATAAAAAAATATGTATAATATAAAATATAAGATAATATGAAAAAAAAACCTACGGACGGATAAACAATGTACTTTTCAAGACATATTCAACGTTTCAAGTGAATCGGTTGAAAATTGTTTGAGTTATGTTTCCGGCCAACTTAAAAAATGCAGTTTTGAGATACACGCTGCACAGCCGCCATTTTGAAATTAATCGCTTCGAAAAATATTATTGTACACAGTCACTGATATGTATGATAAACACCCTTTTTGTAATCTCGATTTATTTTGTAGTTTGTCTTAAAAAATCCCCAAAAAACCTGTTTTTCGGCCTCTAGAGTGGCCTAAGGCCTTAAAGTATCTTTTCATGTATATTTGATATGTATAAAAAAAAAATGTTCAACACGAAACAATAAATGACTGCAGATTTATCAGCCGATTCCATGTGCGTCTTGCCACAGCAGTCCCCAATCGGCGGGAAAGATGCAGCTCGTAATTCTTGAGTGAACCAAATAAACCAATAAAATTTTTAATTTTCATATATTTTTCTTCTGGGTGAATTAAGAAACAGCTGAAAAAATCGTGAAATTATAACTTTTCTCAGGTTTGAAAAAAAATGTGTTAAAAAAACACTTTAACGTGCTATAAAAATTATTCAAAAATACTTTTTCAACGACTTTTTTAATTCACATGGAAGAGATTTTCATACTGAAGAAAATAAACTTTGGTTTGATGCAATAGGTCGTGTAGTTTTTTTGCTATCACGCCCGCCAATTTGGTAAAATCGTGACAATGAGAACTGGAGAAAACGCACTTCAAAGTTTTCAATAAGAGGAAATATCAATATCAAATATCAATTGCTTTTCTGCTTTTGGCCTTGTATCTTCGAAAATATTTACAATTGGCCTCTGCAATTTTGTAAATGTTTGGTTCCCTAGCGACAAAAGTGAGCCAACATTGAACTGATGTTACTTTTCGCCGGCGTGAAAAAATATTTTTTGTGTTTAAAACATTTTGTTTCCATTGAGGTAAGTCCAAATAATTTATGTTTTTTAAAATTTTTGATGGACTGTGGCATTTATTTGATTCAATAAATATGTAATGTTCGCAAAAATCGGAATATCTACAAACATAGCACTGTTCATATTCGGCCATGTCAAACCTTAATATCGGATACTTAATCGCGCTTAATATTGGATATCCGTTTGTGCCAAAATGTCCCTACCTAATCGAAGATTAACTCATAAAAAATTATTGTCTGATAATAATTACAAAGTTAAAACAATTAACGTTTTCTTTTATTTTTTATAAGAATAGCCCCCCCCCCCCCCAATATCAGATATAAGAAAAATAGAGTTTGGGCTCTAATATAGGATATCCGATTATAGGCAACCTTTTATAAAACTACGAGTTCTGTCATTTTTTATAAAACATATTATAACTCAAAATAATTAAAAGTAATGTGTGAAATAATTATCAGCTTCTTGTTGTATATGACATGTAGATAATAAAATCGTAAAATTGGAAGCGTTTAGCAATTGTTAACTTTTTTTAAAATTTGAAACAAAAGTATCCGATATATGGTTCCTCCCCCCTACGTATTCAAGAATATGTGAAACAGTTTTGAAGTTGAAATTAGAAAATTGACCAAGTTACAGACGATTTAGTGAGAGCAGATAGCACAACGATTTACGTATACGAAAACTTTCAATCGCGTTTTTCTCGACCCGGAATCATAACTCTAGCTATGCTGTCCGATTTTCAATTGAAAAAAAAAACAAAATTCCGTAATTGCAATAGCTATTGGTGTCCGTAGCCCTTTTTTCATTTAGTATTTTTTAAGCCTAATAAATATGAGTAAAAATTTCGCCAAAATTTCACTTTTTTGGACGCCAGCTATTTTATGATTTTTCTCTTCTAAAAACGGCCACGTGGAAGGAGAACTATAGTGATATATACGATAAAAAAAAGTTATTCTTATTTTTCAGACCAACCGTCGTCAGGTTATCGATCCGGCCGTTGGACCCCATTTTTTATGCAGAGGCATTACACCTCAATAACGATGTTAACTTCAGTGTTTTTTTTTCAATAAAAAATTACACAATATAAGTTTAATGTATGTATAATAAAATACCTTTTTTTTTAAATCCCGATTATAGAATCTAGTAGACAAAAAAATTCGGAAAAAACGACTTTGCTTCGGCCCGTCAATGTGGTGTTCTCCCTCAATAATCATCATCCAATTATGCAAACCTTTTAATTATTTAATTCCTAAATTGAATTGTTAAATAGAAAAAAATTCATTATTTTTATCCAACTATTTTTCATACACTCATTAATTATTTAATTATGCAAAATTGCGAAAGACTAAATCATGCGTGATTTTTCATAAATGAAATGTATATTAATATTTGCAAATATATTCGAAGTTTCGAAAACCCAACATGAGAACGTATTGATGTCAAGACATATGTCACTGTCACAACTATATTGCGGAATTGGAGATATCTTGTGGTAGTGTTAATGCATAATAAGCATATTCACAACGAATCATTATTCTTCACTATTTGGCCGGGCTACTAGTTAAAAATGTTTTATAGGTCCCGCTGATCCTTGAGAATTATATAAGTGTCTCGTGGTGTACACGAGAAAGTTGGCGAAATCAAGAATAAGGAGAGATCTCCCGTGCGGGTCCGGAGGAAAGAGAAAAGACGCGAGGAATTCCTTCTCTCCTTTCGTTCTACTTGGCAAAGGTTGAATACGATTGACAATGCTACAAATATTTGCCCTCGCAGAATGTAATTTTGGACAACTTTCATTGCTCGCGTTCACACTAAGGTGTAAATGTACCGAAAGAATTTTTTTTTCTTGCAAATTCGAATTATTACATATTTTACAGAATGCAATATTACGGTCGTCGAATTAGATCCGGAGCAGCGCACGAAATACTCGCTTTCGTTGTTTCGCCATTATTGTTGAATATTTTTATGCATTTTTTCCAACCATTTATTATGGAATTTAAATAAATCTATGCAAATTACTAATTCTTAAATGCAATTAGGAATACAATCATTTTTTTCACCAATTGTAATTTTTTCAATCCTAGTCTAGCAAAAACAATATCAGACATCAAGAAACCAAGCCCATAGACACGTTTTTCCTTCTCGAAATTTAGAGTCGAATTTAGCCATTTGGCGAATACAATCGACGAAAATAGAATTTATATCGACTCGCTGCGCATAGTTTCCATTTATTCATAACTGCGAAGATGAATAAACATATAATAGGAATCGGTTTTTAAAGATCGATCTTAGCCAATTGGCTGGGAGGGTCGTTACCCCTTAAGGGAAGCGAATACGAGGCTCAACGGGTGGGCTGGAGGGAGGAGGAGGGGGAGCGCAAGGCACGTACGATCGTAATCCGAGTACACTCGGTCGTTAGGTCGACGAGAGATCCTATTAGTTGCTGCGGAACTCACCCCCTACCCGCCTTCACTCGCGGACTACTCCAGGGCTTTTGTACCTTTTTTTTGCGACAATACATAGTCCACTTTTCCAGAGTAGGTACGTTTACTGTCTTCAGCCTGTGTAAATCTTCAATTTCTTTCGGGCACATTGCGACGGTAGAGGAGAAAACTTTTGCCTGATCGAGCGAGACTGCAGCTACTGCACGCAACGTTCGTTGCTCATCAAGTGAACTTGATGAGGTCGTTGCTCAAAATCGACGTGCTCAGAATCGACTTGCTGAAAATCGACGTGCTCGTTAAGTGAACTTCATGAGCTCGTTGCTCAAAATCTCTTTGCTTAAAATCGACTAACTCAAAACCGACTGGCTCAAAATAGACTTACTCAAAATCGACATGCTCATTAAGTATTATTGATGAGCTCGTTGCTCAAAATCTCCTTGCTCAAAATCGACTAACTCAAAAACCGACTGGCTCAAAATAGACTTGCTCAAAATCGGCATGCTCAAAATCGACATGTTCATTAAGTGTTCTTGATGACCTCGTTGCTCAAAATCTCCTTGCTCAAAATCGCCTAACTCAAAACCGACTGGCTCAAAATAGACTTGCTCAAAATTGGCACGCTCAAAATCGACCAGCTCAAAACCAGCTGGCTCAAAATAGACTTACTCAAAATCGACTTGCTCAAAGTCGATTGGCTCAGAATCGACTTGCTTATTAAGTGACCATGATAAGCTCGTTGCTCAAAATCTCCTTGCTCAAAATCGGTAACCTTGAAATCGACTGGTTCAAAATCGACTTGCTGAAAATCGATTTGCTCAAAATCGACGTGCTCAGAATCGAGTTGCTGAAAATCGACTTGCTCGTTAAGTGAACCTCACGAGCTCGTTGCTCAAAATCTCTTCGGTCAAAATCGACTAACTCAAAAGCGACTGGCTCAAAATAGACTTACTCAAAATCGACATGCTCATTAAGTGAACTTGATGAGCTCGTTGCTCAAAATCTCCTTGCTCAAAATCGACTAACTGAAAACCGACTGGCTCAATATGGACTTGCTCAATATCGACACGCTCATTGAGTGAACTTGATAAGCTCGTTGCTCAAAATCGACTAACTCAAAACCGATTGGCTCAAAATAGGCTTACTCAAAATCGGCATGCTCAAAATCGACTGGCTCAAAATAGACTCGCTCAAAATCGACTTGCTCAAAAGTGATTGGCTCAGAATCGACTTGCTTATTAAGTGACCTTGATAAGCTCCTTGCTCAAAATCGATTACATTGAAATCGACAGGTTCAAAATCGACATACTCAAAATCGACCCGCTGAAAAACCTCCAATCAGTTTTGATGGATCTGGATAAAACTTGGTATCCTCGGATATTTCGGATCGCTGGAATGAATCGAGGTCGAGGACTCACAATTCATAATCTTTTAATTGATATAGCGCTCAAAAATGTTCTTGTCGAACGGATTTTGGGATGGTGACCTCAAACGTAAAAAGAATATCGCCGCTATCGGTGACGAAAAATCACTAGAAATTATGTGAATATATATATTCCTTTCAGACCCGAGCCCTGTCACCGATTTACTCAAAATTTGCCGGTAGCCCGTACAAAATTTTTTCATTTCTTAATTTTTATAATTATCAAAAGCTTTTTTCAATGAGGTCGTGAATTTTTAATAACATTTTCTAAAAAACAATTGAACGATTTTTACAGCTTAAGTCGGCCAAAAAAATATAGTAATAAAAAAAAACTAATTTTCGTTGTATCGCAATAATGCAAATTGCTACGTCATATAAATCTGCACACTCGTATATACATGCCGTACGCCCGCACTGGCATACATTTTTTTAAATATTTTGAATAATGTTTTTCGTTTTGGAAAATTCTCAATACATTGAAATCTCAAGAAAAAAAATTCGAAAACCCTTAATAAGTTAACAGTGATTATTAATTGCTAAATAATTGCTAGTAATTTATTTATAAATAATTATCGCCGATTGAATATGTAACGAACGCAGATAGACGCTCGTGCAAAGAAAGGATTTTTATGAAAATACTTGGGACCTTATTTAAGATCTCACATGGATACAGAAAAGGCCTATTGTCCTTGGAGATGAAATTTAAAAAATAAGCAAACAAATTGCGAGGAAAGAAATCGGAAGTAATTTGTTTTCGCGTGGAAGGGCCCGTGGCTAAATCGGTGTGAAAACTCGAATCTCTTTGAATGCGAGCTCGCGTTATACGTTGTAGATTTTTGCAATTACCACGTATTCTTCTTGTATCGGTACTCCCTCGCGTGTTCAGTGGTTATAACCGTTCGCGCGCAGACCGTTGTTAGCAGCGGGAAGGCCAACGGTGTGTGCAACGTAGCCATTATACTCTCACTGTAGCGAGAGTCTCCGGAATAGTCTTATACGCGTATATGGAGTGTAACAGTGGGTCGCTGGGTTATTGGAGATTTCGTGGGCGTTCGCGGGCAATGACGGTCATCGCTGAATATATTTTGGTCCCGCCGATAAAATTAAATCTTGTAAGCATTTATGAAAAAAAATTAAAAGTGGAAATCGAACTTGAACAATTGTAACTTGAAACAATCATTGGAGGAAGTAGGGTGATTGAACAAAGATATAAACAAATTGTTTCATGTAATACTTTGCTAAATTATACGGATTTTTTATAATATTTTATTACTATTCAGTATTCATTTATTATTATTATTATTATTTTAACACTATTTCGTTGTTAAAACAATAATTACCGTGGGAAATGATTAATAATTTTTAATAATATACTTTAATAATTATTAATAATATACATTTCTGCTGGTGGACTCTAATTGTAATTTTCATGTCGGCCATTTATTCCCGACCTGGTTAACTTCCTCGAAAAGAACAATTTATGTAAGGACTCATTTTCATCTTCTCAAAGTGAAAAACTTTGTAAAAACCATTTATATCAAATTCTATTCGAACAGAATTTATTCAGTAACGATTCTTTTGTGAAGATGACTTTATTATTCTTTTTTTTAAATTAAAAGTAAATGGCTTCTGTAACATCGCGGAAAATTGCGGGCAATGACGGTCATTGCTGAATATATTTTTTCCCACCAATAAAATGAAATCTTGTAACTATTTATAACAAAAATATAAAGATGGCAATCGAACTTGAACAATGGGAACTTAAAAAATCGCCAGGGGAAGTAGTGTAATTGAACAAAGGTATACACAAATTGTTTTATATAATACTTTACTAAGCTATACGGATTTTTAATGAAATTTTATGACTAGTATTAATTATTCTTATTATTATTATTTTAACACTATTTCTTCATTAAATAATAATTACCGTGGAAAATTATGAATAATATATATAATTGGAACTATGAATTGTTGCGTGCATACCCTAATTGAAATTGTCATGTCTACTGATTTTTCCCTACCTGGTTAAAGGTTCGGTTTTTTTTTCTTCATTATCCGTCAATATAGACGGTTATAAAGGAAGAGTTTTCTAGCTATCCGTCTCGAATCTTGACCCAACATTCTTCACGCCATTCTTGATCTTGCTATGGAAGCTTTTTTCCATCTTCATATTTTTTTAACGAAAAACTGTCGAAAAAATAGGCTAAATTCGATACTTTTTTCAAACCGCCGCTATTTTGTCAATTTTTATTTTAAAAAAACCTCCACAGCAAGATAACGACTTTCATAATGATTAATAATCTTTTTACAAATGTTGTTTCAGATAATATTTACGGCCACAACCGTGTACACCGTGAGGACTCCTTTTTTTCGAAGACATTTTCTACCATTAAAAGAAAGGGAAAAAAATAAAAATGAACGTTTGAAAATGTATTTCCTATTCTTTGCTGAGTGCTTTGATTCGACATAAAAAATCAGACTGATTAGCGTATTTTAACCATCGAAAAAAAATCGCGAAAATCAACTGTTTTTCGACCCGTTGAACTGTGATGATCCATTAAATTCCTCGAATAGAAGAATTTGTGTAAATACTCATTTTCATCTTCTCAAAGTCAAAAACTTGGTAAAAACCATCTATATCGAATTTTATTCGGACAGAATTTATTCAGTAACGATTCTTTCGTGAAGATGACTGTATTAATTTGTTTTATTCATAGAAAATAATTAACGTTCAAGACGTCACGGAAAATGGATTGCTATAGTGTCTCACGTGTCTTCGGTGGCCATCACTACCAGACGTTGCTCTTTAGCCACGTTTAATCGTTATTCCAATTAACATATATATATATATATATATATATATATATATATATAAAATAGCCGGGAAATACGATAAACGAGTTACATTATGTATTGTGGGAATGTGACTCGATATTATTAACGTAGTTTCCTTCCGCGTCGCCTTCCCGAGTTCTGTTACCACTGATGTCCGTTTCCGGTTTGGCGACGTCGCTCTTCGTGGGTTCGACGAGCTCGCGCTTTCCCATTCGAATCACGCGGCCCCCATCTCGACGATTAATGGAACTACATCGCGATAAATCGAAAAGTCGAGAGATGCCCCGTTCGTTGGCTCCCACAACTCTCGATTTCAGGACTAAGATACGTCAAGCGTGTTCACGACCATAAATATGATTGGTATAATTACCGTAGACGTCGAAAGTAATTCGAGCCATTACGTATAAATTGTTTGGTAATAATTGTAAAATAAAAATTGCCATCGGAAAAATTACGATTTTTTATTCAGTTAATAATTCAATTCAATTCATAATTCAATATTATTAAATTGATCTATTTAAAATGTTACAGTTTAAATTCGATGTTATTAAATTAAGTGATTAAATAATTCAATGTTATTGGTGCCATCTGTTAATAGCAGAATCTGTCTTGACGTCAATGCACCACCGTACCGTGCCATTTCGGGAATATTTATTTGCTGACAAACTTGTGTACAGTACGTACACTAGAGAGACGTAATATATGGGAAATTTCTGACAGAATCGACCCAGGATATGTTCCGTAAGAAAAAAAAACAAACCGCATGGTCTCTTAAAAAAACAATCACGAACAATGGCATTGTTGAGACTACAGATACTACGAACATTTTATTTTAATATTGTTGTCACAGACTTACAGCTAGTTTTGAATAGGAAACTTTTTGAATTGCTTATTCGCGCGAATTCGGGTAATTAAACGCTTATCATCAATTCATTTCTGTTTCAAATTCACCGGTAAAAAAAAGTTAACCACGAAAATTGCGATACCGGCGATTAAGGCGGGACACCAGTGTGACGGATAAAAAATATCGATTTTTTGCATTTCCTTAAAGCATACGAATTCAAGAATATGGGAAAGAATATTGAAGACTGACAAAATTACAGACGATTTAGTGAGACCAGGTAGCACAACGATTTACGTGTACCAAAACCTTTGAATCCGATTATCAATTTGAACAAACCAAAACTTTCATGATTGCAGTACCCATTTTTTTATTTAGTATTTTTTAAGCTCCCGCATACAAGTATAAATTTCGCCAAAATTACACTTTTTTGAACACGCAGCATTTTGAGAATTATTTTTCGAAAGACGGCTACGTACAACGAGAACTAAATTTATATAGGTTATGAAACTTTTAAATTGTTATCTTCCAGACCAACCATTGTCAAACTATCGATTCGGTCGCTGGACCACATTTTTCATACAAAGGCTCTATTATACCTCAATAACGTTGTTAATTTTTATTTTGTAAAAATAAAAATTTACACAAAATGAGTTGAATGTATGCTGAATACCATATATATTTTTCAAATCACAAATAAACAATCTGGTAGAAACAAAAAATTCCGGAAAACCGACCTTTTTCGGCCCGTCACAGTAATCCGTTAAGGGGAGAGATACCTTTAAGGAGGAAAAACGTTGCTGAATTTCATAATTTTTTTCCGAGGAAGGATTTTTCACCATTTTACAGACTTAGGGTATGTTTTATTAGTACTTTTCTCTGTTACATTGTATTTTCATTATTAATCTTTAAAAGTGACCGAAGTATGGCGCGGTCTTCTAAACTACATATTCAAAACTGGCATGACGTATAGCTAAAAAACGTATCCACCGATTCTGAAGAAATTCGGTATAAATATGTATAACCTTATTGTCTAAAATATGACCCTAAAGATTTTGGAAAAAAAAGTATCTTCTTATAGCAAAATGTTGTCGTTTTTTAGGAAAACTCAATCTTTTTGTTTCAAAGCCCAGCATTTCATCGATTTTCAACATTTCTCACTTTTTCTTGGTTCATATTCTGCGTATAAGTGTTAATAAAAGAATAATCTCCGTTGATTTTTGTCCACATTAACACCGCCTACGCTACGTGTCACGCTGTTTGACAACATCCGCCGCGACCCGTTTATATATTAATAAAAAAAATACCATGTAACAGCCAAAAGTGGTGATAAACCAGACCCTAAGTCTCAAAAATGTCAAACAAATCTTTCCTCTGTAAAAAATCAACAAAATCAGCCATTTTCCTCGCCTGGAGGTACCTCCCGCAAAAGCCTGAACCGGCCCATCCACGTGAGACCTCCGAGGAGATCAAAGTTGACCCGTGCGAAGCGAAAGCTCCGGAGGATGAGTGGAAAAAGGAACGAAGTAAAGCGAAAGAAAAAGTGAAAGGTAGAGGAGAGATTTGGCGAATGAAAGTACCATGCGCACACGGGGATTAGCGGTATGGAAGCCAGGCCAATGTCGAGACTCTGGTTCCGATAGTGGAACCTGGCAATTACTTAATCTCACCGCCGGAATCGTCGTCGTCAACGTCGTCCATATGAAAATTACCGGCAATGCATGCTACGTACTCGTTTCCACGACGCTCCTTACTCCCTCATTGGCCTGAAGATTTATTCCTCGCTCTTTTGCCACGTACAATAAACACCGCGCGATGTGGTGCTATTTCGAATGATCACCCTTGATTACACCCTGCTATCCCAAATAAAAACTGTCTCAAAATGACCTGACATTTTAATTTATTAATAAAACGCATTATTTATTTCAAAAAGTACGAATATTTTTATTTCAATATAAGGTACAAACATGGAGGTTATGTGTGGAACACAATATTCGATAAGCCGCCTCATCCTTGTTTGAAAACGTTCACTCTTATGACGAAATTTTCAATAACATTTTGGCATAATTACGCACCAATTTCATTGATGGTGCATTGTTTCGCCCGCAGGGTGGCAGGTTGCGCAATCATGTTGAAAGAATATATCATTCAAGTCCATGCCGTTTATGTCGTTTATCGGATGTTGTGTTCCACATAACCTCACATAACCTCAATGTCCATACCTTATATCAAAACAGAAACATTCCTACTTTTCAAATAAACAATACGTTTCATTAATAAATTAAAATGTCAGGTCATTTTGAGCCACCCTTTACATCATCGACGAGATTTCGGCACTGCAGTTTCGCGATCAACTAACCCCCCTAATGCAAAGAGCCTTTCGCAAGTTCCCGATCGTCTGTCCTCCAACGATATTTCCGAAAAATCGCTATCAGGTTTGCTCTAAAAATCATCAAGACCTCCACGTTGATCCTCGGACAATACGACATTCGAATACAACACCATTGATCTGTTTCACCACCTACCTTAAAATTAGCCATGGCACTTGGAGCTTGATTCTTTTATCGTTTTTTTTTTCTCGAGCCCACACTGCACACTGCCTTCAGAACCGATAAATATATAGGCTTTTGGGAAACGTCACTGTGGTCGATCTTTTCGATGAATCCGAATTTCAACACCGATCTTTCGCCCCGAAACTGTTATTCCCGAAAAATCGAAATTCCAGCGAGGCTGGAACTACTTTGGACGACGAAATTTGGAAAAAGTGTTTTTTTCTTTCTTTTATGGACCACGTCTCGTTCACTGCCGCAATGTGACACTTGCGTTTTCTTTTCACGATTTCGAACTTCGCGTTTGGCTCTCGGTTAGCGAGTCTGAGCGACTCAGTGCCACTCGCAAAGAGTCACTCAAAAAATACTCCACCTCGTGATGGTTCTCGGCTTATATAGACTCGTCAGCAAGCACGCTCAACGTAATGCCACACGCTCGTTCAGAATCTCACTCTCTCCTCTTCTCTCTCTCCCTCTCTCTCTCTCTCCTCTTCTCTCTCTCTCTCTCTCTCTCTCTCTCTCTCTCTCTCTCCCTCTCTCTCTCTCCCTCTCTTTGTCACTCTGTAGTTGGGACCGTTGAGAAGCCTCGCCAGGTGAATCGCTGCAGACAGAGGCCCAGCGAAAGAGAAAGAGCCGAAGCGCCGGTGAAGCCGGCCGGGCTTTAACGGGAGCGCGGGAACGAGCGAGAGAGTGAGAAAAACTGTGAATGTACATATACATGGATAAACGCTAGGAGGAAGATGAAAGAGGGCCCGCGAGGAGTCCCAAAGTTACGACGCACCGAGGAAGGCGAGGCGGGAGAAATTTCGAGGAGGGGAGTTGTGTGCTCGCACACATCGATTAAAAATTCTTTTCGGTGGAGAAAGTAGGCTGCTGCGGCGATCTCCGGCCGAAAAAGCCAGGAAAGATGCGCTCTCTTCCGCTTCGACATACCACATTTGGCGATGCTTCTGCTGTGTAGAGATGGATAATAGGAATTTTTATTGTAATGCCAACTAGACTGTGGATTACAATGGGCCATAAAAACCTCTACCTCTACCGTCAGGCTGAAACTACGCTAGATGAAATACTAAGCATTGGGGTCCATTTTACCAGCGGGTTTTATTTTGTTTTAATGCCAATATATAGTTGAGAGACGTAATAATTTTTTTTTTTATGAAAGATTTCTTTACCGTTTTTGGCTATCGAATGGTATTTTTTTATTAATGTTCAAAAATGGCTGCATGTATGGCACGGTCTTCCAAACTGCATTCTCAAAACTGGCGTGACGTATAGCTAAAAAACTATAGCTTTATCTATAGTTTTTTAGCTATTTTTAGTTACAAATTAGTTTTAGTTTTTTAGTATAAATTTTTCTGACCTTATTGTCTAATAACCTTATTGTCTATAACGTGATCCTAAATGTTCTTGAAAATAAAATATAAAAGTATTTTTTTAGCAAAATATAGCCGATTTTTCGGAAACTTCAATATTTTCGTTTTGAAGCGTACCATTTCATCGAATTTGAACATGTCTTACTTTTTCTTGGTTCATATTGTGCGTATGCATGTGAATGAAAGAAAAATCTTCGTTAGCTTGTTTCAGATTAATCCCGCCGACGCTACACGTCACGCCGTCTGACATGATCCACCGCGACTCGTTAAGCAGACCGTGCCATACCTCTACCATTTCTAAAGACTAATAAAAATTTTAAAAATACCATGTGACAGCCAAAAGTAGTAAGAAAGCATACTCTAAGTCTCAAAAATGGTGAAGAAATCTTTCTTTAGAAAAAATTACGAAAATCAGGAATGTTTTCCTCGCCTAAAGGTATATCCCCCTTATGGCCGGGGCCTGAATTAGAAGGTAAAAAAAATCGTTTTGTCGGGAATTTTTTTAGAAGGGAAAAAAAACAAGTGAGCCCTGTCAACATTGAGATATCTTTACATGTATATTTGAAATGTATGAAAAAATGTTCTCGACATGAAACAATAAAAAACTGCCGATTTATCAGCCTATTCCATGTGTTCCTTGCGACTGCATTGGCGGGCGTGATAGCGAAAAAACTAAATGACCTATTGAATCAAACCAAAGTTTATTTTCTTCAGTATGAAAATCTCTTTTGAGTGAACTAAAAGAGTCGTTGAAGAAGTCTCTTTAAAAAAAATGTCATAGCACGTTAAAGTGTTTATTTTAACACTTTTTTTTCAACCCTGAGAAAAGTTATAATTTCACGATTTTTTCAGCTTTTTCTTAGTTCACCCAGAAGAAAAATACATGACAATTAAAAATGTACTCGATTTTTTTTTTAGTCAAGAATTACGAGCTGCATCTTTCCCGCCGATTGGGGACTGCAGTGGCAAGACGCACATTAAATAGGCTGAAAAATTTGCAGGCATTTCATGTTGAACATTTTTTTTATCCATTTCAAATATACATAAAAAAATACCTCAATGTTTACGAGGCTCATTTGTTTTTTTTTCTTCTAAACAAATTCCCGAAAAAAAATGATTTTTTACCTTCTAATTCAGGCTCTGGCCTTCAGTGATGTTTCTTGCAAATGATTGTGTGTTTTATTTTGTTTCCTGAGTTCCAACGTAAACTCTTGTGGGTTTTTACGTATTGACATTTCCAATTGAACCCTCCCCGATCACTCCAGACCTGCACTTCGCTAACCTGACCCAACTTCCGTTGCGCCCAGAGCCGTTTCCAACTACACTGGACCGCATTTGCCGAGGGTACAGGGAAACTGTAGAAAACCTCTATTGGTATAGACAGCCCCATACTCTTAGGATTCTCCGTGCACGGACGTTTTACTCAAGTATCTACACCAAGGTCTCAGAAGTATTGGCCTTCCGCTGACGGATTGATGCCGGTGTACAGCTAAGCGGTCACCGCTCCGAGTATCGGCCATGCACAACGCGTTACTCGCAATATCGTCGGAGCCGAACCACGACCGGCCCATCCACCAGAGTCGCTTGAATAAATGGTTTTGTGCAATGAGTCCATCTTCAATGTAGCCCACTCTGGGCCTCAAGAGAATACCGCATCTTTATCAATTGTTCAGGGTGTCTCAAAATGGACTGAAGTTTTAATTGATTAATAAAACGTATTATTTATGTGAAAAGTGTCCATTTTATTTCCACGAAATTAAAATATTCCTACTTTTCAAATAAATCGTTTTATTAATAAATCCAAATGTCAGGTCATTCTGAGACACCCTTTATTTGTATAATCACGTTTTTCTCTTGCGGAAAGAAAAAATCGGATCCGGTCTTTTTAATTGTATTTTATGCTGTAGAACTGTCATATCGTAAGACATGGTAGAATTGTACAGTCTTATTCAAAACTAGACTTTCCAACAGGAGACCTCTGGCGACAATTTCCAAATCTTGTCCAGACGTTTCACAAACACGACGCGCTTCCTTACAGCTTATGCCTAATTAACATTTACAATATGTCGATTTTTTGTTTTCGCTAGATTCCGAAAATATACAAGTTCAAAAATATTCTCTGAAAATGTCATGTCGGTCCGTCTAAAATTGAGGAAGATGTGGGCGTTTGTATCTAGGTACCACGAACCGGCGAACTTTGAACGCGTTTTTCTCAAAACGACTTTTTCGAAATTGGTGACGACGACATCTCAAAAACCACTGCGTCGATCGACTTTGAATCTTACAAGCTTCTTCGACACATCAAAGAGCAGTACTAGAACGAAGGAATTTTTTTTATCAACAAAAATAGAGGGTTTTTCACCGAAAATTCATATTTTCACTTTGGACTACGGCCAATTATTCAAAAATCAATATTCATTTAAATCCTGCGTCCAAGCACCATATAATTTCATGCAAAAACTAAATGCGTTTGATTTGTTCAATTTCGGATATCACCGCGAAGAACGTTTTTCAAACAGCTGTCTGCGGTTTTTTTTTTTATCTACGTTGAAGAGTGTGGTTTTGAGTATCTTTTACAATTGTTGTATTGAACAATATTCATAAATGCGGTAGATACGATGGTTTATTGTACCTACCACATTTATAAATATTGTCCGATACAAAAATTGTAAAAGACACTCAAAACCACACTCTTCAACGTAGAAAAAAAAACTTGAAAATCGGTCCACGTTTTCCCAGAAAAAATTCACGAAATTTCATCTTTTTCCAGTCGCGAGCTAGGTGTAACCCGTTGAATGCCTTCGAATAAAACTATATTAAAATGATATTGTTAAAAAGCTCGTATTTTCTCCGTTTCTCTCCCTCTCTCTCTCTCTAGTTTTTTCGAATTTATTGTCAAAAAATATGGAACCATTGTGTCGCCTGTTCGTTTTTTCGACAACAATATTAAAGATATACCTATATATGTGTAATTGATGGAAAACGCGTGATCGTGAACACGTTGGCCATTTAGAGTGTGGTCAAACGTTGCTCCAACCGTTATACACGACTGGCCGCAAACTGCACGAGCGTATGCGAACGTATATATATACGCACGAGAAATAGGAGAGCAACTAACCGGCTTGGGTGCACTTCGCGCTCTTGCATACACGATGCAGATGCATTCGGGAACTGTCCAGGGGACGTAGTTGCAAGAATGTGTATATATATATATATATATATATATATATATATATATATATATATATATATATATATATATATATATATATATATATATATATATATATATATATATATATATATATATACATACACACACATATGCAAGGATACGCGCCGTTCAAAGATCCATTAAAGCAGCATCAATAATTCAGCGTTCGAGCCCAACCCGTGAAGGCCCGGCTTTACCTGCCAAGCTTATAAATAATATGGGGCATCCGCACGCAAACTCACAATGCTGTAAACCTAAAGTTTATAGGCATGATTTTGTATGTGTTACCACAAGATTCGATGCCTATTTTCCAGTTTATTCAGGGACTTTATCGCGGCCCTTGTCGATCAAAGGGGTTAAAAGGGCTTAGGGTGGGTGTTAAGGGGTTAGCGAATCCTATTGGAAAAAAATGTGGCCTGCTCTGACCACGGACCATCCAAAAAGCAGTTCGAACGTTGAATAAATGAAATCGATTGAAGAATGAATGACGGATAAACGAATTCGGAACGACGATTTTATCGCAGTTGTTTTTCCAACTCCAAATTGATGTTTGGAGGATGGCAAAAATCTCAAAGGTCCATGCTTAGGAATTCAGCGGAAAATCGAAAAATGAGCGGAACTCAATGAACCGAACAGGATTTTATAGATAACACGATAACGAACAGAATGAGCATAGAGTGGAGTTCCAAAGCGGAGCAGAAAGGAAATGATCGACGATTCGGTGAAGCTACTTATTTTTGGCCGAAATGGAAAAGGTTTGGATTTCAAATATTTTTTCTACAGGTCCATTTCGATGTTTTGTTTACCCCCTGAACTCGCTATTAGAATCTCCCTAAACCCTTTATTTCTATGAGAATACATCGAAAATGTATCGCGACAGATTTTCGCGTTTTTCCAGCTTAATTTTCAGTTTCTGTCAAAAACTCGATGATATTCGCAATCGGCAGAAAATTTGTCTTTGGATAGACACTCAAAATGATTTAAAAGACGATAAAAAAAATTCCGACCCTTTTAGCTACTTTTCAGAATTGCCAAAATTGTGAAAATTCAAACAGCTGTGGCATAGGTTCTATTTGCGGGACGGAAATTTATCGGCAGGGTTCCGGGAAGGATGGTGGCAGACTTAGATAATGCCGTTAAATTCATCCCGATATCTCAATTAATGTTTCCAGAAAGTGGACTTGAAAATGGCCGAAAAAGAGGCGTGAAACACTTCGGAAAAATCGATGGTCCGACTTTGAAATTCTGCCAAAAATCGAAGAACGAACGAAACTCCACGAATCAAACGGCATTTCAGAGAAAAAATTATTACGAAAAGAAAACCTAAAAAATAAACTTCTAAATCAAAATTGAAAATAAATTATCGACGATTCAGTGAAATAACTTTTCATTGGCAAAATTTGAATTTTTAATATTTTTTTATAAGTCCATGTCGATTCATATTCACCCCCAAGATACGAATTCACCACTCATTTCCCCCAAAACCTTCAATTTTCATTAAAAACCGTCGAAAACGTATATAAATAAACCACAAGGGGGATAAACCATTTTTTCCAGATAGCAACCTCAAGGGGGCAAAGCACCCCCTGAACTTTATATCCGGAAAAAATGCAAAAATACGCCACCCTCTAATGTTGTCCCCACTTCAAAGGGTCACTCGTTACGTTCAATTCAATAAACTAAGTTAATTCATTTTACATTTTTTATTCATTTCAAAATAATCGGCATAAAGGTCTCAAGGACTGACATAATACTCCCAATGAATTTGACCGCAGTGTTGCCTACCGCAGTAGGATTATCGCGCAACCAGAACACGCGATATATCTCGTCAATCATTGAAGACATCAACGAATGCATATTTCCATCTATGCACGATCACATACAAATGTTACGACAAATAAATAATGACGACGGTAATGGCAACATTTGAAGAGATAACTAATTCAGCGTGGCATTAAATTCTCTTCGTTCGTAGATGCGCTCTCATAGTTTCAATTTGTAAATTTATTCCGATTAGCAGTTGCATCTTTCAGCAGGGGGGAGCACAAAGGCAAATTTATAAAGGGCAAATATGCGCTGCGGTTCGAGGTATATGTACACGGACACACGTACAAATACAATTGTCCACAGAGAACGAGAGATTTCTGTCAGTGACATTTTGGTTATTCGTTAGTATACCGCAGATACAGAATTCGCCATGATTGTCGCCACATGTAGTTTTAGTCTGCATACATATACCATTATGAGTTCCACCTGCATTTCGGCCTGATTAGGATACACGGCTTTTGTATCGGCGGAAATAAGCACATCACTATACATACCTTGGAGTGTACCTGATATACATTGTTGGCCATCTTTAGGCGAGGAAAAAAATTTGCCGATTTTCATGATTTTTTTTTAACAAGCCTTCGGTCGGTTATCATTGAAAAAAATAAGAGATACACTTTGAAAATTGCTCAATGTGTCTGCATAATTAAAATTCGGAAAATATAAAATTAAATTGTTCAAAAAAATTATTGGAAGTTTAGAAAAAGTGAACATTTTATTAAGGCAGTAGTCTGCTGTACAGGCTTCAAAAAATCGATTTGAAGAAGAGGAAGGATTATTGTATGGCCCGGGGAGAGCTGATTAACATCTAATTAGTGTAAGTATCCAAAAACTTATTTTTTTTTGGACCGAAAACTTTAAAGCTCGTTTTCTCGAGTTTTCATTTTCACAAGTTTTAGAAAACGGTGCCGGCGATAGCAAAAACAATATATGTCCGATCGAAAAAAATCAAAGTGATCTAGCTTCAGTATTAAATTATCTTCTATTTGAACTAAAAAAGTTGGACAAAAGTACTATTTAAATTACTTGTTTTGCAACTTAAAGTGAATTTTTTTTTTAAAGTGAATTTTTTTTTCAAACTTCGAAAAAATTTGGAATTTCATCATTTCTTCGGTATTTTTTTAGTTCATATAGAAAAGGAACTTATAAAAACTAAAAAAAAATTTGGTTCGACTGTTTCAGATGCATCGCACGACCTCCATCACAGGCACCGATTTACAAGTGCAGACTCCAGGCGCCCCAGGAAAATCGTTACAACTTTGAAAAATTTCAATATTTTTTAATAATAAAAATTGTTTTTTAAAGCTTGAATATAATACACTATCGTCTCAAAATTTCGTTTACCGCAATCATTTCCTTCCCTTTCAAAAAAATTGCTGAAAAAACGCTTTTTTTCGGCTTCTAAAGCAGACTACTGCCTTAAAAATTCGTGCGGGTCAGGATGACCCAGTGTGTCAACGTAGGTTTAAAAACTGAAGTTGATGTCCATTTGGCTTCAACACTTTCGGAAATAATGTTGACATTATGATCGCAATATTTAGCTGCAAAAATCATAGATGCTTTGGTCGAAAATCGTTTGGATGCGGAGGCTCGAACCGACTAGTTCTCGAAAAGTAGTTTTAGGGTCAAGGAGACACTGCGGAGTGGAATGCCCGGACGGACAGGTGCGCCGAAACGGAAGACTACAAAATTCCAGATGAGATTCGGCGTCGAATCTCACTCTTTCTTTTCCTCTCTCCACTCTCCCAACCAGCGAAAACTTTCTTTTTCCTTATTCGTTCGCTCGATTCTCTCCGCTCGATGATCGTCGGTATCGTGTATCGTAGGATTCTCGCGTCCGAAGCTGCCTGGCCGGAGAAATTATCGATGAAATTGGACGATCATTCTTCCCACATGCTCGATGAGAGAATCAATAGTAACCAATTTTGAGAGTCACTTTTTTTCAAATGCAAAACCTTTTTTGGCCCAAGTACACCCGTTTTGGCATTAAGGGGGGATGTACATTTACAACGATTAAAAAATCGATTTCGTTTTTTTTTTCTTCTTTAGGGCCTTGTAGCGAAAAATTTCAAAAATTTTCTTTTAAAAAAATGTATTCCATTAGCCTGAACGGTTAGGAATATTTTAAGCTTGACAGAATTGAAAAATTCCAAAAATAAGGTAAGATTGCATTTATAATACCGCGTGGCGCGCCCGACCGCCAACTTCAAAGCCGTTTTTCGACGATTCACTTTTTTGAACCTTGTGAAAGTTCTAACTCTTGAACGAAGGTTCAGATCGCTTTGAAATTTTTACAACATAGTCTTAGTATCATAACCTATCGTGTGAACCACAAAAACAATAATTTCCATGACACAAAACAGTATAAAAAATAAAATACCGACAGACATTGAGTAAAAAAATTTCAAGTTTCAATTTTTTATTATAACAATTTTTTTAAATAATATTTTTGGTACACACTGAAGATACATTCATTATGCAATTATAAATATATTCACCATCCATTCACCAAACTTTCACCATCAACGCGCGCGCAAAAAAATACATTGCTTTATTATATTATATCTTCGCCACTTGTTAATATTTCTGTTTTTTTTTACATACACTTAACCATGTGCATAAATGACCTGTAAAAAAATGTGGTCAATATACGCGTCATTTTTTTTCAACCGCGTCCAGAAAAGTACCTTCGAAAATCGGCGAAATCGCGTATATGAGGCCTCAAACGATAGAACTATGTATGTAGAATGTTTTCCGAAAGCTTCAAAGCGAGATTCGAAAAACTTCAAACGCTGTGCCTCATCGCTCGCATTCGGAGCGGGTGTAAACTCCAAACGCGTTTTTCTCAAAACTGCATTATCGAAAATGGGTAGCAGAATTACTCAAAAACTATTAAGCCGATTGAGTAGAAACTTGGTAGAAATATTGATAATATTGCCATACTTGACGAAAATTGTTTGTGATCAAATCAGAAAAAAAACTCCGTTTTGAATCCAAATTTTACGGAAATTTTGCGTGAAATGTTGATTTTTTTTGTAAATGCGTGCCATTCTCTTGAATTTGCATTTCCTTCATTTTAATTACCGTCAAATAAAAACTATACATTTTCTGTCCGAAAAAAATGTCTGAATTTTTTTGCAAATCAATGTCTACAAGTCTAGCTCCGACATTTTGATGATAAATGAATTGAAAAAAATTGTTTTGGATACTTGAATACACTATTAAAGTATACGTATAGTTGAATAATTGTACAATAATTATTTCTTAGCTTAAAAAATCCCACACAATTGCTTAATTTTTTTCCGGCTAAATGTACATTCCGCCTTAAGAGGGTATCACTCTCTGGAAACTTCAAGAAATCGTTTTTTTTAATTGGATGAACCATTTGTTAATAACAATGACTTCAGCATGCTGTCTTTTCAAGAGCAAATTGAGGTTTTCTTTGGAGAAGCTGTCATTTTTCGTATTTTTCGAAATTTCGAAAAGTGGATCGTGAACCCATAGCCAGTTGGATATATTTGAAGAATTTTTGTTGTTGTTTTCGCTTCGGATTACATTTGAGCCTGGTAGAGATCCCGCCGTTTCGGGCCTCGACACTGGAGGACTGCAACGCCAACTGCAGCACCACGAACACTTTGAAAGATTTGCTTCCGAAAAAATTACATTGTAACCCCAAACATGTGTACAACATGCTGGGAAAAAAAATAATTCATTCCAACCGTTGTGTTACTGGAAAAAAAATCATCATTCCGAGCCTTCAAATTGGGCTTCCAGAGAGGGATACCCCGTTATGTTAAGATGAGATATATAATAAAATTTGAGTGCAAACAAACCTAAGCCCAAACGTACAAATTCAACGATACAAACCCAAACACACACACGCACGTGAGAAAATTATATTAAAAATCTTTGAAACCGTGAAAAAAGTATGTAATGCTTTTAAAAATTGATTTTCGTCAGTGCGGTGAAAGATTTCGGCGCCGAAACGGCCGCGGGGCACCGTCCAGGCCCCCACAAGCCCCTAGTGACACACGCTTGCGCAACTCAAAGAAAGAACATGTCTCGCTGCCTGAATCGCTTTTGTTTATTTTGCATAATTTTTCGCCCTTCCCCATCCTCCTGCCCCTCACTTTCCGGGATACTACTCGTGTCAACTTCTTTCGAAATTGCCAGTCCATGAAACGCATTTAAAAAAAACGCATAAATCCGAATTTGCACAATATTTCTCCATTATCTTTGGCTATTTACAAAATCCCCTGTGGTGTAAGTTTTTGCATAATATTCGATTTACGAAACTCGTTCGTTCTCCGGGTAGATTGCAAATAAAAATAGTTGCAAAAACTTTTTGGAATTTATTCCACTTTCACGAAAAGACATTGGTGATGCTTGTCAATTTTCACACCCAGCTCAGTTCGTTAATTATCACCGGCGTTTTCTTGATGGAACGGTAACTCAAAGTAGCCTATGAAACACGTAGACGGTATTATTTCTGAGAAAAATAAAAACCCTTATTCCCTCGTTAATAATAATTTGAGAAATTCATCAATCATTCCTCATCTATGCAGACATTCGTAAGTTTTTTCGTTCCATAATTGTTTTTCTCTCACCCAAGAGGTCTTCTACGCCCGGGGAGTTGCCTTGCTTTTCGCAAATATTGCAAAGAAGAATGGCGCATCGATCATCGTAACTCTGGAGGACAAAAATGGAAAGGAACCACTTGCATTTTTCCATTCTCTGACAAAGTCTCTCTCTCTCTATCTCTATCTCTCCAGTACTTCTTCATTCATGTATATAATAAAAAGTTATAACATTAATTAAAAAGCTATAAAGTGCAGTTCGATAACAATTCAACTCAAGCATTTCCTCCTCACCGCTCCCATAGCTAATTATATTTTTCTCTACAAATCATTGTGAATTTTACATGTACCAAACGGACGAGATGAGGCAATTAGGAACTTGAACGTATTTTCAAGCACAAACATTGCACCAGTATTGAAGACATTCATCTCACTAAACTTGGTTTTTCAAAGAACTTTGAATAGTTTTCTTGCATTGAATTTTTCGTCGTCTGCAAACTTATGCAGACACTTCACATTTGCCACCCTCCACCCTTATCGCGTTTTACAGTTACCCCCTAAATATCCAAAAGCATTGGAAAGCTGATGTCAATTTTTCGCATCATCCACTGCGGCATACTGGAAAAAACGGTGATGCTCGGCGTGAACCAACGAGGAAATAAAAGTGTCCGCTGGTCCGTGGTATCACGAGTGACATTCGAGCAGTTTGTGCAGGAAGCCAGGATCGAAAAACTTCGTACGTCGTTTATGTTCGCATCAGCATGCAAGAACATGAATGGTGTTTCGTCGACGAAATGTGTGTATATTTTTTATGAGTTTTCTCTACCATAAATCGCTCATAAAAAAAAGTGTGTTGCGTAAAAAGAACGAATATTCGCTCCCTATAATTCTCATATATATATATATATATATATATATATATATATATATATATATATATATATATATGTCAACATACACGTATAAAACTTGTCATAACGTAACAAATACCGATAAACTGCAGAAAAAACGAGGCCTTTACGTTTATTATTTACAACGCTCATGAATATACACTAGGACCTCGATTTAAGGATCATCGACTTTCGCGCCAGTTCCTATGCGGCCAATCGATATGTGCGGTGCATGATGACAGAAGTACTCCCACGACACTGTTAGGCACGAAGTCAGCTGCACAGAGCCCACTATCTGAAAAATGCGCTTCCTCGATTTACCGAAGTGACCATAGAGTACTCCTAAATCGAGGTCGATTTGCGAAAGGGGTCGTAGTGTACTTAAA
Source organism: Ophion ellenae (assembly GCA_963210295.1). Taxonomy (NCBI): domain Eukaryota; kingdom Metazoa; phylum Arthropoda; class Insecta; order Hymenoptera; family Ichneumonidae; genus Ophion; species Ophion ellenae. The sequence continues at coordinate 32,499,969 of OY723394.1, read as the reverse complement.
AACAAGCCATACAACGAAAAACATCGCTACGCCTACTTATTCAACGATCGTGCGATATAACTATGAAAATGTGGTGCAATGAGCCTCATTGTTTTAATGCTTCAGAAATTGGTAGGCAAACAAGTACTGACTCTAAGAGATGGAGGAAGGTGAGGGAGTGAAAGGAGGGTGAAAGAGCGGGTGAATGATTAATTGATTGTGCGTAAGTCAACTAGGCTATTGGACAACGTAATGAATCATCCTACTGTGTCCCGGCCGAAGAAATAAAAGAAAGCAATTGTGAAGAAAATCATAAGATTTCCAATCAAATTTGCAACTCGTAGTGAAATATAACGGAATACTCAAGTGAAGTGTAACAAATAATGAATCTCCACAAATGGAAAATCGTAAGATGAACGGATCATAGTCCAGTCCGGATGTACATTTGAAATTGCGATAATTGATAGTCTAAATCCACATTTTCGACCGGAATCTGCAGGAGCTTCGGCCGCTTTCTTGAATTTAAGGGGAATTTGTTGTTGTCAAATAACACCCCCACTTTCAACTTTTTACCAAAAATGGTCACACTAAAGTTGTAGAAAATTTAATTCTCTACAACTTTTGTTCTAATCATTTTTATCTACGATCGATATTTTCAGAATAAAAGCGCAAAAAGTGAAAGAAATCAAATTATTGCATTATTTCGTTTATTTTCAACTTTAGCGCATTAACAAAATTGAACAAACGTGTAGGGAATAAAATTCTCTACAACTTTGGTCGTTACTTTTATTTTCCTAGTATCAATATTTTAGGTCCTACGGCTATAGCAAATGTGACGGAATTTCTGTGACCTGCGCACCCGTGACGCTAACCCCACAAGAGGAGGCACCTGGGCCCACAAAACGAGGCACCTGGGCCCACAAAAGGAGGCGCCAGTGGCGTCCCTTCAGTCTAAGGTTGAAAACGGTGAGAACCAAAGTTGTAGAGAATTGAATTTCCTACAAGTTTAGTTATGACCATTTTCAGTCGACAGTTGAAAACGGACGAGTTATTTGACAAAAACACATTCTCCTCAAATTCAAGACTTCGGCCGAAGCTCCTGCAGAATCCAGTCGAAATTCGGAATTTAAACTACTAATGAAAAGAGACAAAAACTTATGTTTAATTATTGCACTTTCAGGTGATTTTTCCGTACATCCTGGGCCAATAGCAAATTAACCGGAATAACAAGTACAAAATCATAAAAAAGGCAGTAGAACGAAAATCTGTAATCAGCAATGACATTTCCATCGTGAGAAATAATAGCAATAACGTCCTCCAGTCCTGAAGGATGACAGTGTAGACCTGGACATCAACGAATACCATCAAGAGTACCGTAGTTCTTTACCCACATCATTTACCTATATGCAAAAAAGAATAAGGCCAAAGACAGAGCCCTGTAACACCCTTGGCGAAGGGTAGCCGATCAGAGCAACGCCCTTGACCATGCACCGCTAATCGAGTCCTTCCATGAGTTACGAAAAAACCAGCTTACAGCGTCGATGAAAAATTTGATAGCCCTGGGTTTCTGGATTAGCCTCCAGTAAGTGCGGTTCCGGGTCAGATTCTTCGTTGAAGTCGAAGAGAGCGAGAGAGGAAGTGGAAAATCGAAGTGTAGAAGTGCAACGATGTTATAAAACTAGCTGGACCTACAACGGAGATGAAATTAAGGCGTTATACGCAGTTGCAAGGCCAAAAAAGTCGTTTTTCACGATTTTTTTCTGGAAATGGATTTCATTTGGGCAAAACGAAAAGTATTAGGCAGTGTAGTGGCATCTTTTGGCTTTAGATTGGCATTTTTATTTTCCAAAATATTCATTAACATTGCTTCTGTAGGAAGTCTCCTGGAGGTCCCCGAAAAAAAGTGTCCGGCGGTGAGCAAAGTATCTCCGGTTTGGATTATCTAAAATGGAAAAACCAAAAAGATTCTTTTAGGGGATAGATAAATCCAGGTATTGATCGAAGGAATAGTCGAAATTTTAATTTTTTACAAAATGGTGGCTCCGGAAAGAAACAATTTCGATTTTCGAGCAAATTTTTTTCGTTTAATCGTTAAAAAAAACAGAAATAATTATCGGAAATCTTATTCCTTGGATCAGTACCTGAAGAATATATCTGACAAGGTTGTGTTAAAATTGCAGACCGATCGGGTGAGCCGTTTTTTGAGAAATCGAAACTTTGAAAACACCGTTTTGAGAAAAACACGTTTGAAGTTTCAACTTCAAACGTGTGTGTATTTTAAACATGTGTGTATTTCCGAGAATATTCGCTGGATCGATTTGAAATTTTCAGGGAATATACTCACATATTTGTACATTCCAAAAATGCAATAAAACATCGAGTTTTTGACATTTCTAACTGCATATAACCCGTTAAACGTCAATGGCAATAAAAGGATGGGGACAAGACGAGTAAAAAATTGATTACAGGTGTGCAACGGTCACTGAACCTAGATCAGGTGGAAAGAAAGCCAAACGCACGCGAGAAATCTCGACTCTGCGTTCGAGCCATCAGCTGAACTACGCTCTCACGAGACTATAAAAAAAACTCGAGTCCAAGGTGAAAAATTAAGATCTACACGCCGCGAAGACTTAATAAGCGCAGGATAACTATACTTCACCCAGCTCGGCCTATCTACAGTCTTCTCTTACTCATCCATCTTTCCGTACTTCGAAGCTTCTATATATGTATTTTTAATTCAATGGATAAGTACCCATCAGCGAGATATAAATGGTTATCCTTGGCCTGTTGGAACGGGCCACGGAATCGTATAACGAAACAAATTCTTTTCGCGATAAAAGATTCATTACGGGAAGATTGATTTTGGTTTATTTTGTTTAAGGGGGAAAATCCCTTTAGACGCATGCAAATGAGTCATTGTTCATACATTTTTTTTAAAGTGATAAAATAATCGGATCATTGAAAAGAATTTACATAATCCTATTACAACTTTCAAGTGTTAGAAAAATGTTTTCTTTTTTAAACAAAACAAAATGGCGGCGTTGTAAGGTATTCCTTTAAGCGTCTTTTGAACAACTGCTCGTGTTATAGCTCAAAAAGTCATTGATCGATCTGGCTGAATTTTTGGGAGGTTTCTCACTATAACATTATTGGAAGGATGTACCGAAAGTTTTAAGGTTATCGCGCAAATAAATTACCTTTTTGGAGTGAAAATTGTCGAGAAAATGATCAAAAATGTGAAAATTTGATTACAAAGCCTACTCAATCTTTAATTTTATAGTTTTTTATTTTTTTTATAGGTATATCCTTCCAATAATGTTATTGTGATAAACCTCCAAAAATTTCAGCCAGACCGATCAAAAACTTTCTGAGCTATAAACTTGAGCAGTTTTTCAAAAGACGCATAAAGGAATAACGCCGCCATTTTGATGTGTTAAAAAAAGAAAAAAAAACCTTTTTTTAACTGAGTTTTAACTGAGTCAAACTTTAAACGCGTTTTCCTGGAAACGACTTTTTCGTAGTGAACCTCGTACAAGATAAGTCGGAAACTATCTGGTCGACCATTCTGAAATTTTGTACATATTTAGATAACATAATTATCGTCTATGCGAATTTAAAGTTCCTTGAGAATTATTTTTAAAAACTACTTTTTCGTTAACAAAAGTATAATAAAGATTGGACAAAAAATATAAAATATTCTCAAACACGTATAACTTTTCGAATTTTCACTTTCCTTTGGATTTCTTAGGTTCACGTAGAGCGTGTGGGTCTTAGAAATCGAAAACTTGTTGACTCTGATATATCAGATGAATGCACCAGACGCCAGGTTGTACACCGTGGAATCACTCGGGCGACGACTGTAGTCGTAAAGCCGTCATTTTCAAATATTAACAAAAAGAAATGTAAGACGAAAAGATGTAATGGCGTACATAGAAAGTTTTAATTATATAGAATAAAGATTTTCGAAACAAAAAAAACGTGAAAATTCGCTCATTTTCGACTGCCTAAAGGGAACTCCCCCTCTCCAATTAATATAATGAAACTCTGTCGATTTTTATACATACAGGGTGTCCTGTTATGAATGGATAATCCTGCTACTGTCGATAGGTCAGATGATGCCCTACTACAGGGTGTCCCTCTTATCTTTGTCACCCGAAATAACTCGGTAATTATCGACGTCACAAAAAAATCTTCCAGACAAAAGTTGTGCGGTGTGAAGGGGGCCATAAAATGCGACCCATTTTCTTTTATTTCGATGGAGGCGCTGACGCACAGTTAACGTCACCTCCACTTTTTTAAATGGAATGGTACACTTTTTTCAACCATCTTGTGGAGCACCTCAAGCCGCATAAAAACCATTCGGGGGTTAAAGTCGTTCAAGGTCATTAAAGGTCAGTATCGAACACCTATTAAAATGAAAATCTAAATATCTAACTACCAAATATTTGGTAGTGATCCGAGACATTTAGATTTGGATCATCGATACTGACCTTGAATGACCGTGAACGACTTTGACCCCCGAATGTTTTTTATGCGGCTCGAGGTGCTCCACAAGATGGTTGAAAAAAAATGTACCATTCCATTTTAAAAAGTGGAGGTGACCTTCACTGTGCGTCAGCGCCTCCACCGACATAAAAAAAAATGGGTCGCATTTGATGGCCCCCTCCTCACCGTACAACTTTCGTCTGGAGGATTTTTTTGTGACGTCGATAATTACCGAGGTATTTCGGGTGGCAGAGACAAGAGGGACACCCTGTATTTGCCGGAATTTCAGTTTGGCATAAGGGCCACGGTTTTCGAGATAAAAATCACCCGCTTTTGGTTTTTCGCATGGCATTTCTACAAATGATAACTTTTTGACCCGGTTTTTTAAAATACTCTTGGTTATTTGTTTTATCTAGAAAAGTATTCTTTTCCACCTTTAATGTTAAGGAAACTTTATGAAAAAAGATCTTCTGCAGAATTTTCATACAAACCAATTCGAACATCTGACTTTGATAGCCTGCGGTGCCAAAAAATCTACTACGCATATCGTGCCAATTACTTTAAAAAGTTGCTTACTTATTGTCGATTCGTATCATTTGTAGAAATGGCATGCTAAAAACCAAAAGTAGATGGTTTAAAAAAAATAACATAAAGCCCAAAATCTCAAAAACCGTGGGACTTTTACTAAACTGAAATTCCAACATATAGTAGGACATGATTTGACCTATCGACAGTTGCAGGATTATCCATTAATTATAGGACACCCGGTATATATATAAACCGTGCCCGTTTCGAAAAGAAGAGCCCGTCGGGAGATACGTCGTCCGTAATGACGCGGAGTGCGAAATTGGTCGATGTCGAGGCATTATCGGAGAAAGTTCTGCCCAAGCTCACTTTCGTGTTTCACCGGAGTTTATCATCCGCTCGGAACACTTTGTTCCTACTACCTATGTACTCTGAAACACGAGGAAAATCGCGGTTAACAGCGTGTATTAGCGGCGATGCACTGGTACATTTTGTCACAGAGTCAAACCCGAAAAAAAAAAAACAGAACGTTTGGCTCTTCGAACGCCGGTGAAAAGCGAATCAATGTTGCTGCCTCGACATACTCGTACGTCACCAATTTCATTGTCGGGCAGACAATTAGCAATTTTTTAGATATTCTTCGTAAATGGAACCATTCAATTGAGGGTCTACTTTTATTTGTTTGGGTGCAGTGTGATGGAATGATCTTAAAATTAGTCTCCCTTTGACGAACTTCAACCAAGAATATTTTCAATAAAAGAAAATCATTTTCCTCTCTTTGCTTGATTCAAATCGGTCATATAGGGTAAAGTGACCTTATTGTGGCACCCTACCAATTATTGACACTTCTCTCCTGCCCACACAATGGTCCTTAAATTGCTAATAATGCGGCCCTTGAAGTGCCAGTAATTGGGCCCTGAAAGTGCCAATAATTGGACCCTAAAAGTGCCAATAATTGGGCCCTTAAAGTGCCACTAATTGCGCCCTCAAAGTGCCAATAAATGGGCCCTGAAAGTGCCAATATTTGGGCCCTGAAACTGCCAATAATTGGGCCCTGAAAGTGCCAATAATTGGCCCCTGTAAGTGCCAATAATTGGGCACTCAAAGCGCCAATAATTGGGCCCTTAAAGTGCCAATAATTGGGCCCTTAAAGTGCCAATAATTGGGCCCTGAAAGTGCTAACAATGGGCCCCTAAAGTGCCATCAATTGAGCCCTGAAAGTGCCAATAATTGGGCCCTTAAAGTGCCACTAATTGCGCCCTCAAAGTGCCAATAAATGGGCCCTGAAAGTGCCAATATTTGGGCCCTGAAACTGCCAATAATTGGGCCCTGAAAGTGCCAATAATTGGGCCCTGAAAGTGCCAATAATTGGGTCCTGAAAGTGCCAATAATTGGCCCCTGTAAGTGCCAATAATTGGGCACTCAAAGCGCCAATAATTGGGCCCTTAAAGTGCCAATAATTGGGCCCTGAAAGTGCTAACAATGGGCCCCTAAAGTGCCATCAATTGAGCCCTGAAAGTGCCAATAATTGGGCCCTGAAACTGCCAATAATTGGGCCCTGAAAGTGCCAATAATTGGGCCCTGAAAGTGCCAATAATTGGCCCCTGTAAGTGCCAATAATTGGGCACTCAAAGCGCCAATAATTGGGCCCTTAAAGTGCCAATAATTGAGCCCTGAAAGTGCTAACAATGGGCCCCTAAAGTGCCATCAATTGGGCCCTGAAAGTGCCAATAATTGGGCCCTGTAAGTGCTAATAATTCGGCCCTGAAAGTGCCAATAATTGTGCCCTGACGGTGCCAATAATTGGGCTCTGAAAGTGCCAATAATTGGGCACTTTAAGCGCCAATAATTGGGCACTTTAAGCGCCAATAATTGGGCCCTTGAAGTGCCAATAATTGGGCCCCGAAAGTGCTAACAATGGGCCCCTAAAGTGCCAATAATTGGGCCCTGAAAGTGCCAACAATTGGGCCCTTGAAGTGCCACTAATTGCGCCCTCAAAGTGCCAATATTTGGGCCCTTAAAGTGCCACTAATTGCGCCCTCAACGTGCCAATATTTGGGCCCTAAAAGTGCCAATATCTAGCCACCTTACCCTATGTATTTTGTCAATGACTGTCATGGATACTGAAATCGTCTTTTCCTTTTTTCACACATTTTTTTCCGCATCGGAGAGTTGTTGAAGAAAGAGAATTTCTAAAGCCAAAATCGACGAAATTTCGCAATGAAAAAAATTCCTCGATACCGGTCCAGCGAGTATGGAATCATGACGTTATTCTCGTAGGATTCCATCAGGTTCTTTTTCGCACCGATCCTGTATAGCGAGTTCTACTGTATCCGGTTAGGATATACATTAGGAGTGCTAGAGCGTGTCGGTTAAGAGATACAATCCCACCAGCGTCGGTTATACCGCATGCACACCGACGCACAAACGCGTAACTTCTCTGCGGTAACGAGAAACTGTAACGACGTAACGAGCCGATCGTTATATGCTCGATTTACACACCGTATAACCTATCCTTCTCGTTCCTCGAGCATCTAAGAGCCGATATACAGATGAACCTCTCAGATCCCTGTATTCGGCCGCCACGGCTCGACGAGTTCTTTCTTTCAACTTTTTTCTTCTCAACTTCTGAAACATGTACTTACTAGAATATAGTTATATTGAGCCTTCTTTCTTCACTTTCTTTCCCATTTTTCTGTTCATTTTTCTCCCAGTCCGGCGGCTACTTCGTTGATGATCTAACCTCATTGTCAGTAAAAGAAATGATCAACGGATTCCCCACAGATTGAATACGAATTCCGGTGTTGGATATTATATTAAATTTGAGGTATTATATTTACTGAACTAATTAATATATTTACCGAACATTTCGGTTTCAATTTTTTATACGAGATATTTTTTATTTATGTTTATTTTCATTATATATTGATATTTATGTACCAAAAGGGTCCCAGGCTGGGACACTTTTCGAGAAAGGTGAATATTTTGATATCAAGAACCTTGACGACATTTGTAATAAAAGCCACCAAACGAAATTTTTATTTCTTCATCCTGGTACCGATGAAAAAATATCGAAATTCCCCCTTCTTCCGGAATCCAGACTTGTAGTCTCCCTCAACTCAAGTGAATAGGGTAAATCGACCAGTGAATGGGGGAGTGTTGATTTATATTAAAAATACGTTAAGAATATGAATTTAGCGAAAAAAATCACAGGTTTTTTCGACAGAGAAATAGAGAATCAAATTTCGTATGAATTTCAAAAACGTATAAAATAATCTCGTGCCAACGTTTGATGAAATGTAGATTGTCATCTGTCAACAGTCGTTAATTTTGCAATCCTCAACAGATGAGCTGAATTTTGTAGCATTTAATAAAAATAAATAACAAATCGTTATCCTTCACAGTGTTCATCGACTGGTCAATCTAATTTACTAGTAAGTTCGTCCATTCACTTACTACTTAGTAACTTCGCTACTTATTCACCAATCCCTCCGGTATTATTTGTTGCAATTTTTGTCCACCATCAGAATAATATATTTCGTTAGCTATAGCAATAAAACGATTAGTGCTGACGATTTTTTATTTTCCTACAGTATCGTCATTCGTCCATTCACTGGTCGCCTCACCCTATTCATTACAAACGCCGTACTTAACTATCAACAAAGACATATATGTGACACGAAAGGATAATTATTGTTCTACGAATGTATACATGCATATTAAAGTAATAATGAAGCACGAGGTGTTTTTTTCAAATGACCTGCCTGCCTTGAAAACTTTGGATACCTTTCAACAAACGTTCCTTACACGGAATAAATATTTATTACACGGAACCGACGAAACTAAATTAGTCAAATTGTGAGCGATGAGTATAAAAATCTCTCGTGATACGAGTCCGCGTACTGGAATGATTATAACGGAGCTCCGCGCATCAGCGGGGAAGGCCGTCCACCTCCTTTCGATCCATTCGCTTTCTACATTATTTTGACACTCTCCACGACGTAGCTCCATTAATGATGTAGCTGCATGAAAGATTGATGACTCGTTCATTCATGTAATTTGTGGGGACCACTAATCTGACAAATATACCATTTAGAGTTCCAAAAGCCCATTTGCATGTAGCTGAATGTATAAATACTCGTGTAACCTTGTCAATATTTATAATCAAATTATGAAGTTACTATTTCATCCACTTGCTCGCTAATGACAGCTGTTCAAAAAATCGTCACGCGCAGTCTTTACCGCCAGTTGAAGTTTAAGCTCCTTGATGCTTGTTGATTCCAACAGCAGCGTGCATCTGCATTGAACGCGTAGGCAGTGTCATCGCACTCACCTGACGCGTCGAAGGCGAAAGTGCTTTCCACTGTGCGGAAATAGGAGAAAAAGAGTCATGTAGGTTATAGCTGCCAAGAAATTTCCGAACGGGCCTAGCTCGGTGACCATCACGCGAGTGGAGAACGACCCAGTCGCATATGACGCTGAAAAGAGCCTGCAGGAAACGCCTCTTGGATGACAGATACCTTCGGTTCGTCGGATGCCATTATCTTTTTTTCAAGATGGAACATGGAAGCGGAGAGTGCTACACTGCGATGAGAGAGAAAGTGAGAGTTAAGGGGAGAGATACCTTAAGGCAAGGAATTTTTTCTCTGATTTTCATGATTTTTTTTAGGCAAGATTTTTTCGCCCTTTTTGAGATGTTCCATTACTACTTTTGGCTCTCACATCGTATTTTTTTTTATCTCTAAAAATGGCGGAGGTATGGCATGGTCTTCTTAATTGCACTTTCAAAACTGGCGTGACGTGTGGCTGAAAAACTAATCGACCGATTCTGATGAAATTTGATGGAAATCCTTCTGACCTCATTTTCTACAACGTGAACCTAAATGTCTTTGAAATTAAAAAATGGTCTATTTTATTGCGATACCTTGAGGCGAGGAAAAAATTTGCTGATTTTTACGATTTTTGTTAAAAGGAATGATTTCTGCACCCTTTTTGAGACCTAGGGTATTTGTTATTACTACTTTTAGTTGTTACATGGTATTTTTTTATTAATCTTTAAAAATGGCGTCCGTCTCGTGGGGTCTAATAAACTGCATTTTAAAAAAAGTATTTTTTACTGCAAAATGTAGCCATTTTTTGGGGGGGAGATACATTTAGTAGAGAAACTTTATTTCTGGTTTTCATGATTTTTTTTTGTGTACGGATTTCTTCAGAAAATCACAAAAATGTACTGATTTTCATGATTTTTTTTCAGGACAGATTCCTTTACCACTTTTTAGACTAAGGGTATGTTTCATTACTACCTTTGGGTGTTAGATGGTATTTTTTTTATCAATTTTTAAAGATGACGGAGATATGGCATGGTCCTCTAAATTGCATTTTCAAAACTGGCGTGACGTATAGCTAAAAAACTAATCGACCAATTCTGATGAAGTTTGGTATAAATCTTTCTAACCTTATTGTCTAAAACATGAACCTAAATGTTTCCAAAAATAAAATAAAAAATAATTTTTCAATTGTATAAAGTAGGTATTTTTTCGGAAAATTCAATCCTTTCGTTTCAGAGCGTACCATTTCATCAATTTTCAACACTTCTCACTTTTTCTTGGTTTATATTCTGCATCTGAGTATTACTGCAAGAAAAATCTTCGTTGGTTTTTTTTCAGATTAATCCCACCGACGCTACGTGTCACGCCGTCTGACAACATCCACCGCAACCCCTTTGGAAGACCGTGCCATAGCTCCGCCATTTTAGAAGATTATTAAAATAAAAAAAATACCTCGTAACAGCCGAAAGTAGTAATAAAACATACCCTAAGTCTCAGAGATGGTGAATAAATCTTTCCATTAAAAAAAAATCATCAAAATCATTTTCCTCTCATGAAGGTATCTTCCCCCTGAAACAACCGACAACCGGATACGGAAGATGGACACACATTGATGTCTTCAAATTTACAATTTAAAGACGGAACGTTGCCTCGGTATGGGAGTGACTCGTCCAGGCCAAGTTTTCACTCGGACGCGCGTGACTCTCTCGTGACTTTGCAGCGATCCCAACAGGTAGGGCTCACGTTAGCGCGGTCAGGATGAATCACGAGATGCTTCCTATACAGAGGAAGTGAAACTCGCGGAATGACGTCCAAGTGAACACCAAACTTGTCGCATGTGGCGAATACTTTTGTAACAACCAGGATGAGCTGTACGATCGTATGGAACTGTCTCCTTGGAGATTCCTACCGGGTAAGGCTTTCATACCCAAAACAGGAGATGGTAGGGTGTGCGGTTGCACATACGTATTGAGTTTGGACAAAGAACGCTCTCAGCGTTCAAAAACCAATCTCTCAAGAGCTTTCGGGCATGCAGCTTGCACCCTGCGGCAAAAATATTGTTTTTATTTCAATTGCTCGATACCGTTTGATTTCTTGATCTTTCAAGATCGAGGAATGACAACGTTAAGGGGGGAAATCCCCCCTTAACCCCCCCTTAATAAGGAATTTTTCTAAACGTGATAAAATAATCGCATCATTTAAAAATTTTGACATTATCTTATTACAACTTTCAAGTGTTTAAAAAATGTTTTCGTTTTTTAAACACTTGAAAGTTCGTTGAGACGTTTTTTGAAAAACTGCTCATGTTTTAGCTCGAAAAGTTATTCATCGATGTGGCTGAAATTTTGGGAGGTTTTTCACTATGACCTTATTGGAAGGATATACCTAAAGTTTTAAGGTTGTCGCGTAAATAAATTACTTTTTTGGGGTAAAAATTGTCGAGATAATGGTCAGATATATGAAAATGCGATTACAAAGCCTACTTAAGGGGTCTTCCCACTTCAGACCCTAAAAAAGGCTATTTTCATGATTTTTTTTAAAAGGTTTACATTATAGATATTGATATAAAAGTTGTTACACTTAATAAATACACCTTCGAAATAGATTAAATTTTTTTAATTTATTTATTTAAGTCACTAGTTATAGACGGAAATGGTAGTTAAAAAAATGTCCTAAAAAAATGGAGGTCTGCGCTGTTGATGAAATCTCGGAGATGCATCATCCGAAACAAAAAATCACACGGTTTTAGATCCAGTGCATATCATGCGATTTTTTTATAGCTACGAAAATAACAAAATGGCGGACATTTTTCGAAAAAACAAAAAATAACTTGTTATTTCACTGTGTTTGGCAAAGAAAAAAGTAGTACAAATCAAGAAAAAAAAATAAAATCCTTGATATGCGCTATAGCTATGGTTGTAGAGAAAATGTGGTTCAAATTTCATAAGGATCGGTTCAGTAGTTTCGAAAATTTTATCAACAAGCCGTCGAAAAACGTTGTTTCGAGAAAAACGCGTTTAAAGTTTGTTTGGGTTACATGAATACATTAAAAAAATGTTTTTTATGTATTTCGAAAGTGTATTTATTAAGTGTAACAACTTTTATATCAATATCTATAATATAAACCTATCAAAAAAATTCATGAAAATAGCCTTTTTAGCGTCTAAAGTGAAAAGACCCCTTAATTTTTCAGTTTATACTTTTTTATATTTTTATAGGTATATTTTCAATAATGTTATAGTGAGAAACCTTCCAAAATTACAGCCAGATCGATCAATAACTTTTTGAGCTATGACAAGAGCAGTTTTTCATAAGAGACCTAAACGAATACCTTATGAAGCCGCCATTTTTTTTTGTTTAAAAAAGAACGAAAAATGTAACACTTAAAAGTTGTAATAAGATAATGACAACATTTTTAAATGATGCGATTATTACATCACCTTTGAAAAAATGCATTGAAAATGACTCATTTTCGGGCGTCTGAAGAGACCCCCCCCCCTCCATCCCCCCCATTAAGGCGTTCATCGCAGAGGAAACGATGTGCAGCCGTGACGGGTCGACTTTCACGATTAAATACAGGAAAAACGTCAAACGTTGAGAAAATTAGGTGAGTTATCGAAATGGGAGATTTTGGGTGGGCATCGTCGGCGGAGTCAATGTAAGAGGCTGCTAGATTTCCCGTATAATTTTAGGAGCGTGAGATAGGAATCAAACCCTCGGAATGTAGCTATACGCGTGTATATTTATGACGAATCATTAACATACATTCCTGCGCCTTGGTGACTTCAGAGCCAACTGACACGTATATCAAGTTTCACAGCACTTTCTCCCTCATCTGTGAATATAGGACTGTGGGATTCGTAAATTAAACTCGATTGGAATTATTCAACGAAAAAGAAACGTCTAAGCATAGCGGTATTGAGATTATGTCAATTATGATGATTTTCTTTAAACCTACAAAGAATAATGCGATATCATTGTTATCCTATGAGGATGCATATTCGTAATGGTCTTGTCCGAGTAATCATACAAATACACAGACACGTGGAAACTTTTTTTAACTTAATAACTATCTCCTCAAAATTTATGTAAAACGTCGCCAAGGTCTGAGGAACTTGGCAATATTTCGATAATTCACAATAAACAACCAGTGTTAGTTCAGCAAATAATCATTATCGAAAGTGGTGGATCATTTTTTCGATCCATTTTGAGTAATCGCTTTTTTAACGGGGGACACCATTGTGGCGGGTCGAAAAAATCGATTTTTACGTTTTCCGAAAGTATACACATTCAAGAATATGTGAAAAAAATTGAGTGAAAATGTTGCAAACTGAGCAAGTTGCAGACGATATAGTGAGAGCAGGTAGCGCAACTATTTACATATACTAAAACTTTCAATCGCGTTTTTCTCGAACCGCCTTTTTGCGACCTCGGCCTTTTTCAATTTAATATTTTTCAGGCCCCGAATGTAAGAAACATTTCGCGAAAATTGCACTTTCTTTTTTAACACCCGCCAATTCGAGATTTTTTTTCAGACCAACCATTGTCAAGTTATCGATCCGGCCGTTGGACCATTTTTATACAGAGACTTAATTATACCTCAATAACGTTGTTAATTTTTATTTTTTTGAATAAGAATTTAAACAAAATAAGATCAATGTTTGCTTAGTAACGTACCTTTTTTCCAAATGCAAAATAAATAAACGAGTAGAAAAAAAAATCGGTAAACGACCTTTTTCAGCCCGTCACAGTTGTGTTCTTTCTTAAGGAGGTACCTTTAGGCGAAGAAAAAGTGTGTTGATTCCTATGATTGTTTTTAAAGGAAAGTTTTCTACGCCATTTTTTGAGACTTGCGATATGTTTTATTACTACTTTTGGCCATTGCATGCCCCCATGGAAATTTATATACGCAAAAATATACCGCAAATTTATTTTATTAATAATTGTAATATATGTGAAATGTATGCCATATATTGAAAATATATGTTGCATATATGTGCCAAATTATAATTTTCGTAACGTTTTTATATATAAGATGTATATGCGTGGTATTACTGTATATCAATGTATCATATATCAATTATATATGCAGTATTTACCCTGCATATATACCACATATATTTAGCATATATGTTGCGTACACACTGCATACATACCACATATATACTGCATAAATGGTACATATATGCCACATATATACAGATATGCGTAGCATATCTGTATATAGTGTTTATATGTAATAGCGTACTTTAACTGTAAGTTAAGTTTTTTTAAGTTTAAGTTTTAAGTTTTATTAAGTTTAACCGTAATAGTATTTATACACAGCATATATTTCTTGTCGGAAATATGAATCAAAAATGTATGCGTCATATATGACGCATAAATGACACATATATGAGTCATATATGAGGCATACATTTTTGATATATTTTTCTGACAAAAAAATAGATTGTAAATATATCGAAAATATATGCGTCGTATATGCCTCATATATGCATCATATATAGTGTTTATACGTAGCATATATTTTTTTGGTCAGACAAATATATCGGAAATATATGTGTCATATATGCGTCATATATTTGGTGCATATATACTGAATATATACGTATTATTCTATTTTTCGTCACTATATACGCGACCGATATATATATATATATATATATATATATATATATATATATATATATATATATATATATATATATGTAGCATATATTTTCTGCATATATTTTACATACATACATTTCCATGGGGGTGGTATTTTTTTATTTTATTAATCTTCAAAAATGGCAGAGGTATGGCACGTTCTTCTAAACCGCATTTTCAAAACTGGCGTGACGTATAGCTCAAAAACTAATCGACCGATTCTAATAAAATTTGTAGAAATCTTTCTAACCTCATTTTCTACAACATGATCCTCAATGTTTTGGAAAATAAAAAAAAAGTATTCATTATTGCAGAATGCAGTATTTGATATTTGTAAAAAAAAAAGTATTTATTATAGCAGTATCTAATATCGTAATTTTTCGAAAATTCAATCTTTTCGTTTCTAAGCGTACCATTTCATCGATTTTCAACATTTCTCACTTTTTCTTGGTTTCTTTCTTAATGCCGCCGGCGCTAAGTGCCACGCCGTCTGACAACATGCGTCACATCGCGTCTAGTGCCATACCACTGCCATTTTTTAAAGATTCACAAAAAATACCATGTAACAGCCAAAAAGTAGTAATAAAACATACCCAAATGCTTAAATTCGTGAAGAAATATTTCCGTCAAAAAAAAAATCATGAAAATCCGCAATTTTTCCTCGCCTAAAGGTATCTCCCTTAACATAAAGGTATCTCCCCTTAATATATTTCAAAATTACTTCTGATGATTTTGCACCCGGCGAGTGACTATCAGAAAATTTATTAATAAAAAAACATGCTAATTCATCGATGAACGTATGATGACAGGGTGTAACATCGCCGAGCTTCGGAGCGTGAGAAAGCAGCGTCCTTGTCCCTTGAACTTGAATGTGTGTGTGTATGTGTGTGTGTTTGGACTCTCGAGGTCGCGAGTTCCTTTTCAATCGCCGCCGGCCATTTCCCGCGAGATTCTTTGCAATGAGAATCAACTCTCTCTCTTTCTATCTCACTCTGTCTCTCTCTCTTCCGGGACAAGAAAATGTATGTATCTCCGTACGTATTGGCATTCTACAACGATGCTTATTTTCACGCGTTTAATATCTCATCGATGGTCCTTTGTGGGACCTTTCTTATGTGCAACGAAAGTCAACCGACGACAACCCACATACTCTGAAGGCCAACGCATCCAAGGCTTGGTTGCACTTTCTAATTGCGGTTCTTTCAGGCACCGCTTATCCTTGGTATTGTCATTGTCAATTATAATGACTGTGGTTCAGGTTCAATGTATTTTTTTTGTTGCGGACGTTTCCGAGGTGGCTCTTTTTTAATCGTTTCGAAAATGGGTGATAAAATAATTTATCAAAAACTTCCATCATGACGTGCGAGGAAGAAGCCTGCCAATTTCGACTGCCATCCCACGAATATCGAAATAGGCTGTAGACATATTCGTGTAGAGGAGTTGAAAACAAGCCAAAGGACGAAAGTATTCAAAGTATCGGAAGAAAAATTATTAATTGATATTAATATATTATTATATTAATTGCATTGATATATTAATTATATTAATATATTAATTGCATTAATATATTAATTACATTAATATTTCAATATATTAATTGCATTGATATATTAATTATTAAAATATATTAATTATATTACTCTTGGCTGCTAAGCTATTCGCCTCTGTACGTGAGAAACACGGGAAACTTTCGTATGACAATGTCAAGGGGCGTTAACCGACTAAAATCGAAAGATCCGTCCTCTCCTCGACCTATGTAAATGTGTCCCACTGCGGAATGTACTTCCTCGACGATGAGGAAAAAAACACAATCGTATACCTCGTGTGAGAAGTGATGACCGGGAATTAGAGAAAATTGGGACTCTCGTCTTCCACATATCTGTGTCACGTTCAAATTTGGAGTCGACAAATTGTAGGGTAATTAAAAAGTTATATGTGTTTATCCAAATCCCGAATTAATAATCTGGTAGACAAAAAATCGGAAAAACCGATCTTTTTTGGGCTTGTCGCAGTGAACTTTACCATTAACTTTTTTCGATGACCACCCAGTAATATAATGTTACATAAAATAATCCAATACATTTACTCGTGCCTGACATTCTAATGCTAGAAATGTTTGTTTTTTTTTCAGTGAAATTTGTTCCGTAATTTCGATATTTCCGTCGTTGTGCCGTTCGGTCGTGAAATCGAAACCCCAAATGAGACTTTTATGCGCGTGCAATTTATTCTTCATTCGCTCTAGAGGGAGTGACTTTCCTCTTTCGTGAAACGATTACGAGAACTGCTTGCCTTGTAGGAGGTTCGAGTGATGAGTACGACAGCCTCTCTCTCTATCTATATATATATATATATATATATATATATATATATATATATATATATATATATATATATATATATATATATATATATACACACACACATATACATATACATATACATATATATATATATATATATATATATACGGGGTGTCCTGTTATGAATGGACAATCCTACAACTGTCCATAGGTCAAATCATGTCCTATTATATGCTGGAATTTCAGTTTAGTAAAAGTCCCACGGTTTTCGAGATAAAAATCATCTGCTTTCGGTTTTTTGCATGTCATTTCTACAAATGATAACTTTTTACGACCCGTTTTTTTAAATACTCTTGTTTATGTGTTTTATCTAAAAAAGTCTTCTTTCTAACCTCAAATGTTACGGAAACTTTATGAAAAAGATCTTATGCAGAATTTTCATACCAACCAAATCGAACATCTGACTTTAATAGCCTGAGGTGTTAATAAAAATTGACTACGCATATTGTGCCAATGACTTCAAAAAGTTGCTTAGTTATTGTCGATTCATATCATTTGTAGAAATGGCATGCAAAAAACCAAAAGCAGGTGATAAAAAAAAATATAAAGCCCAAAATCTCGAAAACCGTAGGACTTTTACTAAACTGAAATTCCAACATATAGTAAGACTTGACCTGACCTATCGACAGTTGCAGGATTATCCATTCATAACAGGACACCCTGTATATACACACACACACACACACACTCACATAAGCCTCCTAGATTTTTATTGCAACGTTTCATATAGCAGCCAAGACGAAGCTCTCCTGCTTTAAGGAGAGATAAATACCTAGATGGTCGAAAAAATCGATTTAGAAGCCATGAACATTACGTCGACCGTAGAAGACCTACACTATGGGCCTGGTATCGATGATTCCATGTGAGTTGACAAATTTCATGATTTATTCATTCCGAAATTTTCAAACGCGTTTTTCAGAAAACCACGTTTTTCAAATCGGTACCCAAAATTTCTCGAAAACCAATGAACCGATTGCGTGAGGTTTCTTGTGGTTATTCAATACACCATTATCTAGTACTTGTCATAGGATTTTTTTTCCGTTACTTAGTTTTTGTTTTATAGGCAAAATAATAACTAATTTTTGGCCCAAAAATCACTATTTATGTTCAAACGTCCGCCATTTCGTCATAAATCGATATTTTCAAAATCGACTATGACAAGTACTAGATTATAGTATCTAATTTAATAATCTTTTTTGTTTGTTTTTCAGATGATTTTTTAAGAAACGCCAGTGGGTACCGTATACGCAGATTTTTTACGACGCTCCAAGGATCATACAATATCCTTGTATATTTTTGATATTTTTAAATAAAGAAAATTAAACAAATTTTTTAATGTATATACTTTTAGATAATTAAAACCTCAATCCAAAATTTGAAATAGTTTTCCTTGAAAAAATTCACAAAAATGACCTTTTTCCGGCTCCTAGGTGTATATCTCCCCTTAAGACGTTCGTGATTTCTCGCCAGTTTTCGCAATCGTCATTTTGTTATTTTATATATCAATAATGTGCCAATCGGTCAATATTTGCGTTGCAATCTTTTTTATTGCGTTATGCACAAAAACCGCGCCTTCGTCACTGCATACATTTTGTTTTCCAATACATCCGCAGAATAATATAGCTGAGAAAAAACGTAATAAAATCTCCGTCTGTAGTTTTCACAGTGTACTTACATCGGTTTATTTTTTATGCCGCGGCAATTTTTTTTTCCAAGGTAAAAATACAGCCATAAAAAATTCTACAGGCCGCGTCGATTATGACGTACGGAGAAACTATAATAGTAGATCGTCTGTCAGGGAAGTGCTACTGTTTTTACTGCTACAAATAATTTCTATAACATATTATTTTTACTGTTACGAAATATTCGGTAAGAATCGTTTATCAGCGATTATTCTTCTTTCACAATACATAAAACTAAACGTTGGTGAGCTCGTCTTTCCCTACTTCACCTGCCCCGTTCCCCCGTATCCAGTGCATGAATAAGTTTCCGCCCCCCCCCCCCCTGCTTCGATCGAGCTGAAATTTCGCACAAACCTTCCTTTTAATATTTTAAGACAACCCCTGAAGGGGTTTTTGGCGACTCGCAATAGTTTTCGGAATATTGAGTTTTCAAGTTTTTTTTTGGCGCGCGCCGATATATCTATATCTGCTACGTCTCCGTTCATACCTCAGAAGCTATCACGCTCTCCGTTTTGTCCAAACAAAAATACTCAAACAAACCCAAAAACTATTACTATACATGTTATCTACCTATATATGTTACGCGCTTTCCGTTTTGTCCAAACAAAAATAGCCAAACAAACCCCAGCAAACGCAAAAAACAAACAAACCCAAACCCAAAAACTATTGCACGTCGCCATAAATCCCTTTAGAGGTTGTCTTCGAGCCCAAAAACTATTACAATACATGTTATCTACCTATATATGTTATCGCGCTCTCAGTTTTGTTCAAACAAAAATACCCAAAAAAACTAAACAAACACAAAAACTGTTACTATACATGTTATCTACCTATATATGAGGCATTCCACCTCACTTCAGCCAGTAAAAAAAAATCAACAAATCATTTTGAGAAAATCGAGTTACTTTATTGAAAAAAATTCACCGAGTGTTGACATTCAAAAAAAAAATTCTGACGTTTTTTTTTTCGTTGATTACCATTTTTTAATATTTTCCATTCAAATGAATGTATCTTTGGCAGTATTTGACGTATTTACATTCGTAAAAAATGAAGATGTGCGTCTTTTTTTAGCCTTCCAGAAAAAAATTAATTAAGATTTTATTGAACAAGTCGAACGTCCGTTTCAGGGCAAAATATGCAAACATATTTTTTTTCTCAAGGAAAGACACTCGTCTTTTTATTTTTGAGAATTTCCGCGCATTGTGAATACGAAAAACGGATTTTTGGTATTTTTATATTATGGGATTCTTAAACACCGTGAAGAAACAGCTATTTTAATTTAAATTTTTTTTTATTAATATTCGATTGAAGAGTGTGGAGCACTCGCTGTATGTTTACCAGGTTTTTGAAATACATATGTCGTATATGTCATATGTATCGGAGCCTTAGAGTGCTCCACACTCTTCAATCGAATATTAATAATAAAAAAATTAATACTCTTTACTCTAAAATATTAAACTCTTACTTCGCGGTGTCCTATAATATAAAGAATACCGAAAATCCGTTTTTCGTATCCACAATTCGGGGAAATTCTTAAAAATAAAATAACGAGTGTCTTTCCTTGAGAAAAAAAATATTTTTGCATATTTGGCCCTGAAACGGACGTTCGACTTGCTCAATAAAATCTAAATTAATTTTTTTCTGAAAGGCTAGAAAAAGACGCACATTTTCGTTTTTTACCAATGTAAATACGTCAAATCTTGCCAAAGATACAGCTATTTGAATGGAAAAATGTTAAAAAATGGTAATCAACGAGAAAAAATGTCGGAAATTTTTAAAAAATTTCGACACTCGGTGAATATTTTTCAATAAAGTAACTCGATTTTTCAAAATTATTTGTGGATTTTTTTTTACTGGCTGAAGTGACGTGGAATGCCTCATATGTTATCGCGCTCTCCGTTTTGTCCAAACAAACCCAAAGAAATACAAACAAACCCAAACCCAAACGCAAAAGTATTAAAAGGAAGGTTTGTGCAAAATGTCAGCTTCATAGGGGGGGGGGGGTTCGAAACCCTACCCGCAGTGGATTTCGATGTTTCTCAAAATCCTAAGAAAAAGTATCCGGCTTATTTCTCGAGGCTCCGATCGAGTATGCGCACATGCGGGAACTCTCGAATCCTTTCGTCGTTTCCACGCGCGCACGTGGGGACGACTTTCACGTCAATCCACAACGGTCGATGCGGAACTCGCCGAGTTCACGGCTCTCGTCATGCTGTATTATACTCCAAGACCGCAGGCTTCGATAACACAAGGCCCGTGACATACTGCCGGCGGCCCTGAAACGGCCCACATGCGAAACCGTCCAAATGGCCCAAATAAAAAACTTTCCGGTTTCGTGTAATTCTCGTGTTCGCGGATATTTGTCCAGAGACAAGATCGTCGAATCAAGTTTTTAGGTAATATCTTCGTCGGACGGAATTTTCTCTCTCGTATTGTTTTCGAATTTGTTCGATTTTTTATTGTGGGCCAGCACGATAATTTTGGTCAGAGATGAGAAAAAAAGTTGGTAACGTGAGTATTGGCTGCCTCGTTAATTTATTCCGCTGCCAAAATTCAGCAGATCAGCAAGTCGGTTTTTTACGTATAGCTAACACTATGAGTAGGTGCGAATTTCGATCGTCAGGAGGATGAGTAAGTCGGTCTTTTGAGTTTGGCTTTCCCTTGGACGACGCTTCATGTAAGGAAAAATTATTTAAATAATTTTTTTTAATATACCACGTTTTTAAAACGGACGAAAAAGCGTAAAATAATTTCCCCTAGCCTCATACAGATTTTTAACCCTATACAGATTGTCCTGAAAACTTGTGATTGTGAATTTTTAACAGCTATGAAAATACTTGTAACATTTAAAACGGAAAACGTGGGGTGCCTGCATTAAATAGCCCCACGTTTTTTCGTTTTAAATCTTACAAATATTTTCATAGCTATTAAAAATTCACAACCACGAATTTTCAGGATAATCTGGATGGGATTAGCAATCTGTATGGACTTATAAATCTCTATGGGGCTGGGGGAAATTATTTTTATTTTTTAGTCCGTTTTAAAAACGAGGTATATTAACATTTTTTATTTAAATAATTTTATTTTTTCTCTTTCATTAAACTATATTCAATTTCTTTACTTATTTGTTTTCACAATTTTGTTCCTCTTTTCTCTCTCTCTCTTACACACTTAATTCTTTAATTCGAAACCTGTTGCAAACTGTTAAATATTGTATATATTATTTAAATATATACAATATCTATTTGTATATTATATTATATAATATTGTTTGGATTATTATGCGTAATTTTCGTTATTTATATTTATCTTGTCTGTCTGTCTGTTTGTCATCCAGTTCTGAGCTATGTTTAAAGTTTCAAGTCTCTAGCTCATTCGGAAATTAGTTTAAAATCGATTGCAAAATGTGTACCAGGCAGACAAGAGAGCGAGTTAATAAAAAAAAGTGGTGAAAAGGACTTGCTCGTTAGACACCGGTTGGGCCGGGATAAATTAATGAGATAGCAATGTGGAAATTTCTGTCTTGCACAATTCTATTTTGTACAACAAAATTAAACAATATTTTTTTATATGAAATTCTGTCTTTTCAATTTTACATTATTAGAAAAATTCCAACGTACTAACAATCCAAATTTCTCCGCCGTCCTGCTCAATTTAATCACTACATCGCTCCTATGATACTCGACTTATGATAAAAAAATCATTGGAGTATCTCACAAGAAAGTTACACGATCAAAGTCTTCCTGAAAATTTGAACCTTCGTGATGATAAATCCTTCGCTGATTTTCGCGAAATTAAATTACATTTTGACTATGGTACGCTATGTGAATAATTATGTGAATAATGATTCACATAATTCTATTATATTATTGATCCTATTAATAATATAATACAATTTATATTTCCGAGCTACGTTTAGAGTTTCAAACATTGACGATAGCTCAAAACTTTAAACATAGCTCAGAAGTGAAATATATTAATATAATATAATAATAATTAGATATATTATATTATTAATACTATTCACTATACTACGCTATGTGAATAATTATTCAATATTGGCTTATTATTGTCGATTAGTTATATCGTATTGAGTATCCGGTTCATCAACTAGATACTAAAAATAAACTTGCTCATATTGCTAGCTGTGGGAGCGCCAATAAATTAAATAAGGAAGCAATATCCGAGTTTCTAACTCCTTCAAGTCTCTATTTGCATTGGACACAATCTTTATTTTCGGAACTTTCTAGTGTCCTGCGGCGAGAACGTACGTTTCATTTTGTAGAGATCCAAGTACGACGAACTTTTTCTGGAGACCTGATGGGAAATTTCGTAACACTATCAGCAACACTTTTTGGTAGCCAATCATTTTTCAGAGACCGAACTAGCGTGGGATGACTCAACTAATGGGGTCGTGACAAAAAAAAACAATAAACGAATGCCCAATAATAAACAGTAATATTTAAATATCGGAGTATGCGATTAGCAAACCGCCAGGTCCTCCTATGGTTGGTCAGCTTTCACGGTTCTCGTCATCGCCCCTTAATGCTTATTTTTCGACGTCCCTCTTGCTCCGTCACGATCGTCAAGGATGCGAACCGTGAAATCGAAGGGTTTTAAATTTCTCAACGTGAAAATTCCGTAGGAAATACAGCTGATACTCGGACATAATTGACAAAATTGAATTCTCCGAAGCCTCACCGTCGTCATAATGATAAACTGTGTCACCAAGGAGCGCCGTCCCAACGAACGAAGTGCATCAATGCAGTTAGCGTTGATTAAATTTATTTATCAACAAAACGTATATATATATGCCGTTTGGTTATAAATAAATAATGTAATAAATTTATAATTATATTATATGTATATATATATATATATATATATATATATATATATATATATATATATATATATATATATATATATTTACAAATAAAATATAATTAATATAAATATAATATATAATGTTTATAAATAATATAATAATATAATAAAGAAGTGAAAACTTCATCACGAAAGTTTTCACTTCTTTAGACTATGTCTTCACATGTTTACTCTTTTTCTGCAGAAGAGAATTGATCGAACCCTCACAACATGATTATCATTTAATTAAATAATCAAACGATGCAATCTTATTTTGTTGGACAGTTGAAAAACATTTTTTATCCATATAACTGATCCTTATAGTATAGTACATATGGAGAAAGTCAATTTTGAAGATATTCAACTTCGAAAACTTGCTTCATAATAGCCAATAATCCTCCATGCTGAACATTATATAAACTTCAATATTTTTTCAAATCAGCTTCAGACAAATGTAAGAATATTTATATTCTCATTTCGACCACCAGCCAGGTCCCAAAAACAACAATGTATCTGAGAAATTATAGAAAACGGTCGTCAAAACAGCGAGATGTGTTAATACCCAAAATTACACAGGTACAAGGCGTTCAAAATATCCTCTCCCTGAACTCTCCCCACGCACCGACACTTTTTCTTTCAGCGACAGAGCGCTAATTCATACGCGTCTTCCAGCTAATTAACAAAAGTATTTACTCATTGATTATTCAACTCCGTCAGAGTTGGGCCGTTTCTCTTCCTCAAATATTATTATAGGCATTGCTCTTTTCCCTGTCTACTGGTGACTTTTTTCCGCAGTTGCGCAATCTTCGTGACGAACCGACGCCTATCCGTCTCTTCCGTAGACCTGAATGAATATTCGAATATCGCATTTATTGAACTAAGCTCGCTATAATTCATTTGTAAAACTCACTTATTTGCAATTGTTTTTCACCTGAAGGGGTCGCTTTGGAGAAAACAGTAATTCCGAGGGATCGAGTTTTTAGGCTGATCACGCACTATTCTGTTGAAAGATCCGTGAAAAATGTGTATAAATAATTATTAAGGCGTTACCCCCACTTGTAGCGCAAAAAAAGGCCTTTTTCATGAATTTTTTTAAAGAAAACTACAAAACTTTTTTAATCGATCAATATACCATCTTAAAGAACACATCTTGAAGAACTTTCAGTAATTTTTTTATTGAAAAATATTACATTGTTTAGTGGCAAATGGCCGTCAATGAAATAATGTTTTTCTATACACGGTTTGCGGTAACCAACATTGCGGCGAAGTGGATCATCTGAAGAAAAAAATGCGGATGGATTTAGTCAAATATAAGTATAAACTAGTCTTTAATCGAAGGATTTTAAAAAATATTCATTTTTCACAAAATGGCGGACAGTCAAAGTTAATGGTTCGATTTTAACGAAAAAAAAACGGTCGTTTTTTGGCTATAAAACGTCCATTTTTTTCGAAAAAAAAATCGAACGATTAAAGACTACATTTTTATGTATTAAATAAGCCTGCAAAATTTCAAGAAGATCGGTTCATTAGTGTTCGAGTAATCTTGGTCACCGACTTCAGAAATGCCATTTTGAGAAAAACGCGTTTAAAGTTTCTCTTTCAACGCTCTTTCAACGCGGATTCTTCTCTTTCAACGCTCATATCTCAGTCAATTTTGTTCGGATGGACTTGAAATTTTCAGGACATATTCTCAGATACTTATACGTCAAAAAAATGCAATAAAAAAAATCGATTTTTTCAAAATCGCAAGTGGGGGTAACCCCTTAATGTTCATAACGACAGAATCAGTCGATGACAATATTCGAAATTCCTTATATGAAGTGCTGTTTTTTTTGTCAATCGCCACCAAAATCAGAATTATATCATCGTAGAGGTGTTCGGTATCATTCACTTTAAGGGGGGAGATCTCTTTATAACTTAAGGCGGGATATACATTTAGATTGGACAAAAATAAGCAATATTGAGGGATTTTTTAAACTAAGAAATTATTATTCCACAATTATCAAACTTTGGGTATACTTTAATGGTATATTCAAGTATACAAAACAATTCTTTTCGTTAATTCATCATGAAAGTGACGGTGCTGTGGCAGAGTGTTACAGCAAGGTCGCCACGGGAGTTGCAAATCGGCGAGCAGTCTAGCTTCTCGAAGACTTTGATTTGCAAAAAAGTTCAAACATTTTTTCAGTTGGAATATGTGAAGTTTCTATGTGACGGTAATTGAAATGAAGAAAATGCAAATTTAAGAAAATGGCACGCATTTACAACAAAAAATCAACTTTACACGCAACATTTCTGTAAAATGTGGATGAAAAAAGTAGTTTTTTTCCAATTTTTCAAAAACCATTTTCGTCAAGTAGAAGGTACCAATATTATCAATATTTCTACCAACTTTCAACGCAACTGGCTTAATAGTTTTCGAGTAATCCTGCATTTTTTTCGACGATTAAAATACCCTGATCAGTGTGATTTAAAAACTACTTTCTCATTAATGAATACTATGGTCAAAAATTTCATGGAAAATGGAACATTTTTTTAAAACACGTGCCATTTTTCGAATTTTTAATTTTCTTTGGATTTTGTAGGTTCACATAGAGTGTATGAATGTTAGAAACCTAAAACATCTTGGCTTTGATTTTTTCGATCAATGCGCCGGCCGCTAGATTCCACGCCGTGAAACAACTCAGGCGGCAACCGTCTCCGAAGCAAGTTTCGTACAACCGCCAATTTCAAATACTAAAAAAATCCGAGAAAAATTACGAGATGTAACAATATATACATAAAAAATTTTATGATGTACAATAAATACTTTCGACACAAAAAAATCTTGAGTATTCGATTATTTTCAGTTGCCTAAAGGGATCCCACTCTAAAGAACCGCGGGCTTCGCCGGATTTCTTTTTTTCGTCGGTTTTTCGTGGCATACTTCCAATTCATACTTCCTTTTTTCAATAAAAAATTCCGTGTTTTTTTAACTTTCGTCGAGACCGAAAACGACACGAAAATGTGTACGTAGAAAGATTACGAATCTTGGCTGGCGAATGAAGAGCATTGTTGCCAAGCTCAATGTCCGCGATGTTGCCGTATTTCGACACCATTTAATATTCATTAATGGTGATAATAAATAATCTCGCGATAAATATAAATAGGCATAACTATAAATAATTCAAAATTCCATTCTGAGTGGTATTAAACATTCGCTAACGTAGTATTTTAAAATAATAATCATCGATAATGTTTTTGTCACTTGGTAGTAACACAAAAGTTTTTCTTATTTACGTAATAAAAATATA
This sequence comes from Ophion ellenae, assembly GCA_963210295.1. Lineage (NCBI taxonomy): Eukaryota > Metazoa > Arthropoda > Insecta > Hymenoptera > Ichneumonidae > Ophion > Ophion ellenae. The sequence goes on along the minus strand of OY723394.1, from coordinate 32,472,802 downwards.
AAAATGCATAATTTTGCCCTTTAATTATATATTTTATGAAAAATTAGCACGCATGAAATAAATCTCATAATAAATATCTCGTGTGCATTTTTTGAAGTTTATTTCCTTTTAAATCCATAAACCGTAATTCGACTCAACTGGAACGCTCCAACCTCCTCAACAGAATGACAATATAAACTCTCTTCCTTATTTCGTGAATTTGCTGTTCTCAACCGTGCAATACGGTCTGCTGAACTTGTAACAAGGCGTTAAATTGCTTGTGTAATATTTGATGCGAGTCAAGAGCAAGTTCGATGCTAATCGGTTTCTCTTGAACTTCGTGGAAAACCACAGATTGATCCAACCGCAAAATGATTCATGAAGGCTGCCTCTGTCATATGTGTACACGACTTCGTTTCATCTTCAAATGTGTTCACTTCGTTCATCTTCAAATGTGTTCACTTCGTTTCATCTTCAAATGTGTTCAAATGTGTTCACTTCAAATGTGTTTCACTGCATATGTGTACACGACTTCGTTTCATCTTCAAAACGAAAAAATTCTATAGAAACAATAATGAAAAAATGAGATTTTTATTTTAAAAACAAATACGCGATAAAACAAATTGGAGCAAACTTTCCTTTCGCTCCCAAAGCGCCTTCTACGGGCAACTGTTTTTTATTTTCGCGTTTGACTATTTCGAAAACAAAAGCAAACGGCGTAGCAAGGAAAAAGGAAGAAGAAAAAAAAAGAATTTTCTTGCACGCCTTGAGAAAACGCCAAACGAATTTTGCAATTGAGACGTTACCATGATATTGTATCGTTATCTCGTGATGTTCGTCTTTTTTTCGCATGGTGCGCACGGTGAAAGTTGCCGCGCGCTCGCCGCCTAAATGACTAAATTCCTATTTCCGGAACACGCGACCGGGTAAGGAGAAACGGAAAAAAAAATTATGTAAGAGAATTTATAGATATATCGTTTGGGCATTATAAACTAGGAAAACAAAATACACAAGAAGCATTTTAAAAAATCTCTATTCTTCATTCATTATTCTTACTATCTTTGTTGAAGGTACCCTATTGATGTTTGCATCGTTGGAACACAACAAAAAGATTTTTTTTTGCATTTGCCAATTTTTCTAGCCTATTTAGACTGCAAAAGTCATCGAAATATTCTTAAAGAACCTTATTAGGGATCCGTAACCTAAACATGCACCAAAAATGACTTAGGTGGTTACAAAAATTTTTTAAATGCAAAAATAAGGACGAATTTTTATTGCACGGCAACGGTGCAAACTTCCATACCATGTTGAATGTTCATTACGGGGAGACACCACGTCGCAGCGTCAAAACATCGATTTTTGACATTTTCTCAAAGTATACATATTCGAGAATATGTGAATAGAATTTGAAGTTGGAATATTGAAAATTGACTAATTTACAGACGAGTTAGTGAGAGCAGGTAGCTCAACGATTTATGTATACTAAAACTTTCAATCGCGTTTATCTCGAAACGACTTTTCTCGACGTGGCTGGAACATAACTCTAGCTATAATTGTCCAATCTTCAATTTCCAAAAAATCAAAGATTCCGCAATTGCAGCAGCTATCGTTGTACATAGCATTTTTTTTTATTTAGTATTTTTTAAGCCCCCGAATACAAGTAAAAATTTCGCCAAAATTACACTTTGTTTTAAACACCCGCTATTTTATGAATTTTTTTTTTAAACAGCTACATAACTCTAACTATAATTGTCCGATTTTCAATTCCAAAAAACCAAAGTTTCCGTAATTGCAGTAATTATCGTTGTACATAACAATTTTTTTTAATTTGGTATTTTTCAAGCCCCCGAATATAAGTAAAAATTTCGCTAAAATTACACGTTTTTAACTTATTTTCAATAAGTTAAAATTAACCATTGAAATTAACTTATTTTCTTATTTTCAATGAGTTAAAATTCAATAAGTCAAAATTAGCCATAACTTATTTTCAACTTATTTTTTAACCTTGAAAATTATCTTTTCGAAAAACGGCTACGTACAACGAGAACTACATTTATAGAGATTATCAACCTTTCTTATTTTTATTCTTCAGACGAAACCTTGGTCAAGTTATCGATCCGGCCATTGGATCACATTTTTTATGCAGAGGCTCTATTATACCTCAATCACATTTTTATTTTGTATTTTTCTTAAACAAAAAGTTACAGGAAGTAAGCTCAATGTGAACTCAATAACATCGATTTTTACCAAATTCCAAATAACTTATTTAGTAGACAATAAAAATTCGTAAAAAACGACCTCTTTCGGCCCGTCACCAGAGCAAAAAAAGATCATCCTCAATCGTGCAACGTTTAAGGGGGGATTGTCTTTTTTTTCGCAAAATTTACCGCTTTTTGGGAATTTTTTTGTGAAGAAAGTATACAACGGAAAACTTGTGAAACTTGGCATATAGTTTTATTGGTCTGTTTACTACATACAAAAAAATGTTTAAACAATTTCATCAAAAAATCCGCCTCCCACCCCCCTCGACGCGCGATGGTCCTTTTTTGATGGTGTGCACGATTTCTCAAAAACTATTCAACCGATTGCCTTCAAATTTGGACAGAATGCTCAGCTGACATCCTTTTATCGTTTAATGAAGCAAAAAAGCAATACGTTTAATAGTTTTTTATTTATAACAAAAAATCGATCAATTTTTTTCGAAAAATCGATACTTCAAGTTCAAAACGTCACCAAATCGTCCATTTTTTTCCCCTTCATCGTACGATAGCTATATGTGTCTAAAGTAAAATGCTTTTTGGGTTTTTGTTGCAGGATGAACGTGAAGGCTGTAATCGTGCACACCATCAAAAAAGGACCATCGCGCGTCGAGGGGGGTGGGAGGCGGATTTTTTGATGAAATTGTTTCAAATTTTTTTTGTATGTAGTAAACAGATCAATAAAACTATATGCCAAGTTTCACAAGTTTTCCGTTGTATACTTTCTTCACAAAAAAATTCCCAAAAAGCGGTAAATTTTGCGAAAAAAAAAGACAATCCCCCCTTAAACTTATCTTCTGCATTCCACTGAGTTTGGAAAGAACGATTTAGTTGTAAGAAAATATTATTTGTTACTCAATGATTAGCTTGTATTATTGCAATAAATTGCTCTTCAACAAACTCCGCAATTTCATGTTAAAAACATTATATAGATCAATATCTTAAAATATCTAAAATTGGACTTATCTAAAAAGATCTAAAAATATCTAAAATTGGACAATGTCTAAGAATTGGACTTTGTTGGCTTATTGATATTTCTCTTACAAAACTTCTAGCTAAAGAAAAACTTCTGGTAGCTCTTTCAAAAGCTCTAAATACCAAAATCCAACAAAATCCGATTTTCAGGATTGCTTCAGAAAAAATCAGAACCCTTAAGGTGAGACTTCGAAAACCCAAAATTCGACCTATGTTAGAATTCCCTAATTTGGAGTCAATCCAACCGTGAGAATGGAAAAAAATTGGGTTAACAATTGTCAGAGATGTATAGCATTTGGGGCAAAATAAAATCGTCGAGTACTGCGTCAGTGAATGCCACAGAGAATGAATTTTCATGATTTCATTATGACCATTTTTGAGGTTATTTTGACTTTGTACATACTCTAAAGAATGACGTATATGATCATCCAGCTACCTCGAGTTTGTTCGGCCTCTATCTTTGTTCCAACATTCTTGAACGTAGCACCGGATCAATCACACCGGTTGATCCGGCTTCCGAAGATTTCTCCGAACACTCTATATCTTCCTTCGTTTATGCCGCTGAAGGGATGATACATTGAAAGACGTGGAAACAGGATGTATATCCCACCAAACCGCCAGAATATCCCGTACAAAGATCTTCCGGATCTCATCTAGACGACGTTCTTTTTCACGTAACAAGTCAACATTCCCCGCCATAAATCGTATCATATATGGCGTATCTGTGCGTATTTATATATGACTCACGCAACAGAACTGCAGGAAGGAATGTGGTACACTTTCGAAATTGCTCAATTCTTTATATGACCATCTTGTCCAACTGCAATTAATTCGTCATGCCAATATTAATTAATATTCTTAGCACGTTAACATTTGGAATTACATCTTTTGTATACGAAGTCTGTCCATTTATGAAAATCAGAACGAACAAAATATCAGCCTTCATAGCATGCTTCTAGATAAAGGGAAATACCTATTTGTCCAGAGACAAGATTCTTGAATCAAGTTTTTAGGTAACATCTTTGTCGTACAGAATTTACTTTCTCGTATTGTTTTTGAATTTGTTTTTTTTTATCGTGGGCAAACACAATGATTTTGTTTAAAATAATATAAAAAGTTGGTAACGTGGGTGGCCTCATTAATTTATTTCGCTGACAAAGCTCATCAGATAGGCAAGTTGGTTTTTTTTACGTATAGCTACTATGGGTATGTCTGTCTTTCGAGGTGGCTTACTCATGAAGGAAGCTTTGTGTAAAAAAAAAGACTTGCTCGTATAGACACCGGTGGGGGTGGAATAAATTAATGAGAAAGCAATGTGGAAATTTCTATTTTGTACAACGAAATAAAATAATATATGTTTATATGAAATTATGTCTTTTTAATTTGACACTATTAGAAAATCCGCTCAATGACCCGGACATTGAAAAAAATACTTGCTCATATAGCTAGCAGTGGGAACGCAATAAATTAACGGGATATCCCTCTCTGGAAGCCCAATTTGAAGGGTCAGGATGATGATTTTTTTCCTAGCAACACATTGGTTGGAACAAATTAATTTTTTCCCAGCATGTTGTACACATGTTTGTTGTTAAAATGTAATTTTTTCGAAAGAAAATCTTTCAAAATGTTCGTGGTGCTGCAGTTGGCGTTGCAGTCCTCCAGCGGCGTGGCCCGAAACGACGGGATCTCTACCAGGCTCAAATGTAATTTAAAACGAAAACAAAAAAAAATTCTTTAAAAATATCCAACTGGCTATGGGTTCACGATCCAATTTTCGAAATTTCGAAAAATACGTAAAATGCCAGCTACTCCAAAGGATACCTCATTTTTCTCTTGAAAAACAGCATGCTGAAGTTATTGTTATTGACAAATTATTCATCCAATTAGAAAATGCGATCGTGAACCGAAAATGACTACTGTTTGAACGCTAACTGTGCACACTCAGGTCAATAGTGCGGAAGGTACTCAAGGTACCAATCCCGCCGTGTCAAGATATGTAGTTTGAAGACAATCGCCTTCAAACCCGACGGATCCCGGTAATCCTGACGCGACGCCCACTGTTCCACTAAAATACGTGTAACTTCGTCAATTTTTAGAGTGTCAGGGTCCGGTTGGTCTAAAAATATTCTTGAAAGTTCACCCTATAACAAAATGCAAAAAAAACGTTTTTTTTAGGTTTCCAGAAAGGGATACCCCCTTAAAGAAAGATCAATATCCGAGTTTCTAACTTTTTCAAGTCTGTATTGGCATTGAGCACAATCTTCATTTTCGGAACATTCCAGTGTCCTGAGGTGAGAATTTACCATTTCGTAGAGGTCTAAGTACGACGAACTTTGTCTAGAAACCCAATGGGAAATTTCGCAACCCTAACAGCAACATTTTTTGCTACAAGATCATTTTTCAGTAACCGAACTAGCATGGGACCGTCACAAGATAAAACAGACAACGAATGTCCAACAATGTACAGAACAATGATCATTTAAAAAAAATTCAAACCTACTAAAAATCAGAATTTCTTGGTCAATTCCTGCTCAATATTGTCCTGGATATATTTGTCACGTATAATTTATCGTCTAGTAACCATCTAAAAAACAATTCCGAACCCCGTTAAGGGGAGGATATCAGCGTGAAAAAAAAAACACTTTTTTGCGATTTTTTTTCATCTATATGGATAGAGTAAATTTATTGAAACCTTTTGTACATTGTTAAATGTCATTTCAAGAACATTCCGTGAAATTTGTACGCAAAAACATCCACAAACAAGCCGGTGACAAAGCTTTTCCAAGAACGCCTTTGGAAAAGCACGATTTGCGGTGTTCACTGTATGTCAGCTAGAAATTATCTGAAATCAAGTACCATTAAAATTTAGTCAAAGTATCATCAAATCCTCCCCCCAACGGTCTTTGATAATTTTTTTTTTCATTTCTAAATTTTCGGTCGTCATGTAAAGTGAAAAGTGCTATTTTTCACGAAAAATTCCGCCATTTTGGGGGTGGAAAACCCCCTCAATGTAAAAAAAAATCTCAAACTAACCGTTGGGGGGAGGTATTTTATATGTAGAAAGTGTGTACCAAGTTTGAAATAAATCGGTCATGTAGTTTTCAAATGGCAGTGAACACGGACTTTGAAAAAGTGGTTTCGAGAAAAACGCGGCACCGGCTTGTTTGTGGATATTTTCGCGTAAAAATTCCACGGAATGTTGTTGAAATGACACTTAACAATATACAAAAGGTTTCAATAAATTTACTCTATCCATATTGATGAAAAAAAATCGCAACAAAGTGTTTTTTTTTCACACTGAAACCCCTACCCTCCCCTTGAGTGCAATATGGAAAACGGAATGAAACCAATGCGAATTATGAAACGTGGGTTTCAGTCAGAGGCCAGTACCTCTGGCGATTGATGGTATTATACAGTATACAATTTCAAACTGCTCGTCGTCGCAAGCAAAATAGTTTCGGAATCCACCTGGAGGGGGGTGAGTCGTGAGGCATCTCGTTCCTGCCTCGTAAAGCAATACCATCGCCCCACCGACCCTCATTCCCTTCTGCTACAATTCCGCCCTTTTTTACCCTCTCCTTCCTCCCTTCTTCCTCGATTTCCCTTCTTTTTCCTCTCGCGGTATCTCGCGAGCGCATTTTCTTTCAATCTACTGGAATCTCGTTTCGAGTTATCCCCATCCACTGAGGGTGTCTTCCCCTTGGGTTTCCTCCCCGAGCATCGGTTAACCTTTTACCCCTTTATTTCCATTCCTCTTTCGAACGTCCTCGTAGCGAAAATAAACGCGCACGAACACATGTTCGCTCGTGGGAATGGCATCGAGTTTCCTCGCTCCCTTTTGGAAAGTTTCAAGGGCGCTGGAGCTCTCCATTCTCACGGAACGCGATCTATGTACATCTCTTTTTTTTATTTTATTTTATTTTATACGCTAGACGGGAAGAGCAGGCGAGTCGGATACGTATGGAAGCTGAAAATACTGCAAAGGATGGTCGACTTTGAAGAAACGCGAGAAGACGCGGGAAAGCTGAATGAGAAAAACGACCGAGGGAAAAAGAAAAGGGGCCGAAGGGGGTGCACCGGGATACCAAAGATTCCTTCGGAGATTGCGAACGAAATTTCGCTGCAGTGACGAACGTACTTCGTCCTGTCTTATATTCCCTGTGTACCGAACTAAACTCACGTTAAGGGGGAAGATAAGTTTGGGCGAGGAAAAAATTTGCTGATTTTCGTGAATTTTTTTAAAGGAGAAAACATTTTTTGAATATTTTTTAAACTTAGGGTATGTATTGTTACTACTTTTGGCTGTAACGTGGTATTTTTCTAATTTATTTATTTTTTAAAACGGCGGAGGTATGACGCGGTCTTCTAAAATGCATTTTCAAAACTGGCGTGACGTATAGCTGAAATACTAATCGATCGATTCTGATGAAATTTGGTATAAATATTTCTAAGCTTATTATCTAAAACATGAGCCTAAATGTTTTTGAAAATAAAAAAGTGCTTTTTATTGGAAAATGTAGCCAATTTTTTTCGAAAAATTTCAATCATTTTGGTTCAAAACGTACCATTTCATCGATTTTCAATATTTCGCACTTTTTGTTAGTTCATATTCTGCGTATAAGTGTTGATGAAAGAAAAATCTTCCTTGATTTTTTTTCGGATCAATCCCGCCGACGCTACGTGTCACGCCGTCTGACAACATCCGCCGCAAACCGCTTAGAAGATCGGGCCATGCCGCTGCCATATTTAAAGAGTAATACAAAAAATGTACCATGTAAAGCAAAAGGAAGGAATCTTTCCTTTAAAAAGAATCATGAAAATGGGCAATTTTTCCTCGCCTGCCGGTATCTTCCCCCTTAAACCCTCTACTCGCCTTTATACATAGATACGTATGGGCTCCTTCGTGTACAGGAGTCTTGGAATACGTGGTACATTCGTGAAAAAAAACCCTGAAAATTGTGATATGTAATCCCTCCTTCTTCCCTTTAGACGGAATTCGAGAGTTGTGAAACGGAAGAGAATTTTTCAGTAGGATACAAATACCGGGAAAAGGAACGAGCTTGCACAAAAGTTTGAGTATAATATCGGCTTTTTAGCGATATTGGTTTCTTTTTAATCAGCAATGGTCAGCTACTTGGGTGCGAGGAAGCGAATAAACGATTACAAAGCGTGTCGCTTAAAAGTGTGAGTAATCGCATTGAATGTCGATATTACACACATGTGACAAAGAACATCAATTGACATTTTTGAAAAAATTATACATTTTACAAAAATGATTTATTTTAGTCACTATTTATAGACGAAAATGATAGTTGAAAAATGTCCTAAAAAATTGTAGGTCTGCGCTGTTGATAAAATCTCGGAGATGGATTATGCGAAACAAAAAAATCAAACGGTTTTAGATTCAGTATGTTAATATTATATTATTTTTTATTATTATACGATTATATCGCATATTATACGATTTTTGATATCTGCAAAAATAACAAAATGACGGACATTTTTCGAAAAAAAAAACACAAAAAAGGAAAGTGTTTTATCACCATTTTTGACAAAAAAATAATTGATATCAAAATTTAAGGGGCTATACCAGTGTGACACTTTTAAAAAATCGATTTTTTTTGCCTTTTTCCTTTGCCATTGTATGGGCCAGGTATATCTGATTAGCAGTTTATATGGTAAATATCATTTTATCTTGCAAAAATCTATAGTTAAATCTTCAAACGCGTTTTTCTCGAAATGAGATTTTTCAAATTTGCTGACATTGTAACTTAAAGAGCAATTATGCGATTGACTTGAAATTTGAACTGAGTACTCTTGAATATATTTACTCTACAATGACGTAGGATATTTTCGATCGGATGAAAATTGACGATTTGGCATTGAAAAACGACCATTTTATAGGCAGGAAAATAGACTTTTTTCATAACTACGACATTTTGTTAGATTTTGATATTTTTCGAAAATCCTACGTCATTGTCCAGGAAATACCTTCCAGTTTAACAACTTTTTTTCCTTTTTCGGTTTCAGCTACTCAATAGGCCGGAATCATGTCAGCAGTGGAGGAACTTTTTTTTGCGTCTTCGAAGGCAGCACATAAGTCGCTTGGATCTCAATACTTTTCTATGAAAAAATTATGTAATATAGGTCAAATATAGCCAAATAAATTCTTAATTTTCCGAAGCATTTAATTGAGCACTTTTCTTCCAAAAAATTCCCGCATATCGCCCAAACTTTCAGCGTTTACACTGGTATACCCCCTTAAAGAATTCCTTCATAGGCGCTATAGCTATAGTTGTAAAGAATATGTGGTTAAAATTTCATAAGGATCGGGTCAGTAGTTTCGAAGATTTTATCAACAAGCCGTCGAAAAAGGTTGTTTCGAGAAAAACGCGTTTAAAGTTTGTTTGCGTTGCATAAATACATAAAAAAAATTGTTTATGCATTTCGAAAGTATATTTATTAAGTGTAACAACTTTTATATCAATATCTATAATATAGACCTATCAAAAAAAAATGCATGAAAATAGCCTTTTTTACCATCTAAAATGAGAAGAACCCTTAATTTAATTATTTTTAAATTATTCTATAGTGGATTTTTTATCGCTTTAGATTAGAAGAATTTTGGTTTTTGTGTCATTCAGATCGGTGGACTGCTTGTGGGTGAACTGCAAAACCACCCCTCGACACGCCTTTCTTTCGGGGGTGGCTTCGCCCCTTAACCCCGTTTTTCCGCAGATAGAAGAAAATACGTATCTAATAGTTTTTCACGGTTTATCACATATATGAGTTTCAACAAAATCGCCGACACTCAAGTGATGTTCCGTGTGAGTGTACACATTTTCCCTGTCAGTATAGCGGCCAATACGATCGAAAGATAGCGCTCAGGAATGTTTCACCCTTTCATTATTGAGGAAACGAAAATTACCTTTTTTACAACTTGACTAAAAAAAAAACGTTTTTACAAAAGCACCTTGACTCGTACACGGTCTTTGTATCTGTACGAAAAGCATCGCGCGGAAGATGTACGTACGTCGGATGAAATTCCAAAGGCGGAAGAATGGGAAAAGAAGAACGCAGCTTCAGTGGCAAAAAATGGGGAGAGACAGGGAGGAAAAAAAGTAGCCAAAAAAGCGTGGTATGAGCAAGCTGCTGTCACGAAACGATCCCCAGGAAACAACGTCTGTCGGTCTGTTGCACCATACCCACCATACACGCGAATTCTCGACGAGAGAGGAAAATCGTATCTCAAATTCACACAGCTCGAAGCCCTGAAGAAATAAAAACGATTAAATGTGTGTTATTTCCAAGCAAACTTTTGTTTTTATTGTCCATTATGCAATTATTTTCTCCACCAAGCGGGATGTAAGATTTATAACAAAAAGGACCGAAACTCGTGTCACTGTAATTTGAGCTTTCGACAAAAACTCGGTGTTATTTGTAGTCAGCGGAGAATTTCCTGTCAAATAGACCCATGGAGGGGTGTAAAAGTCGAAAAAAAAGTTTTGACGCTTTTAGGTCGTTTTTCGGAATCGTTTAAATCGGGAAATTTCAAACAGCCGTAGCGGCGGTTCTGTTTGAGTGACGTATATTCAATGGGGGAGTTTTGAAAAGGTTTTCGATAGACTTAGAGAATCCCGCTTGATTCGTGCCGATATCTAAATTAGTTTTCCCGGAAATTCCACTTGAAAAATGGACGAAAAAGAGGCAAAAAGGGGTCTTTGAAATTCTGCGAAAAATCGAAAAATGAACCGAGCTCAATGAACCTAATGGGATTTTATAGATAAAACGATAACGAAGAGAATGAGCATAGCGTTTAGTTCCAAATCGGAGCAGGACAAAAATGATCGACGATTCAGTGAAGCCACTTATTTTTGGCCGAGATGGGAAATAAATTTGAATTTCAAATATTTTCGTCGAAGACGTATCGAGACATATTTTTCACATTTTTCCAGCTTAATATTCGGTTTTTGGCAAAAACTCGGTGATATTCATAATCAGCAGGAACTTTTCCTCGAGATAGACCCTTAAAATGATTTGAAAGTCGATAAAAAAATTCCGACCCTTTAGCCACATTTTGAGAATTGCCAAAATAGCGAAATTTCAAACAACCTTAGCATCGGTTCTATTTGCTGGACGGAAATTTATCGAAGGGGGTTCGGAAGGGATTTCGGCAGTCTAGATAATGCCGTTGGGTTCAACCCGATGTCTCAATTACTTTTCCCGGAAAGTGGACTTTAAAGATGACCGAAAAAGAGGCGAAGTGTGGAAAAGTTGCAAAAAATCGATGATCAGTCTTTGAAATTCTGCCAAAAATCGAAAAATCATCGGAGCTCAATGAACCAAACGGCATTTTAATGACCAAACGATAACGAACTGGATGAGTACTGAGGGGAGTTCCAAATCAAAGTAGAAAAGAAACGATAGACGATTCAGTGAAGATACTTTTTTGGGCCAGAATGTGAAAAAAATTAGGACTTTTATTATTTTTTTTTATAAGTCCCTATCGATGTATTTTTACCCCCTGAATACGAATTCACCATTAATTGCGCCCTGAACCCCGAATTTCTATTGAAAATATTCGGATCTGTCTGAACACAGATTTTTCGCGTTTAACCCGTTTATCTTTAACCATTCGACAAAAACTCCGTGATATTCGTAATTAGCGGAAAATTTCCCATCGAATAAAGCTTAAAATGTTGTAAAAGTCGAAAAAAAACACTTTTGACCCCTTTAGACACTTTGTCAGAATCGTCAAAAGATCACAATCAGAATGAGCAGTCAAAAGGGATTTTGGTAGAATTAGAGAACGTTGCTGTATAAATATTCCGATATCTGGACGAGTGTTCGAAAAATGCACTTGAAAAATCAATTAGACGACGAACTGATTTTCTTGCGTGTAGGAACCAATCTGAACACTCTTGTATACGGAGAATCGAATGGAATAGATTAGAGGGGGGATCCACATTCAGACGGGGAAAAATTAAGCAATTTTTAGGGATTTCTTAAACTGAGAAATAATTATTCTACATTTATCAAACTATAGGTATACTTTAATAGTATATTTAAGGATACACAACAATTTTTTTTAATTCATTTTTCAACAAAATGGTGAAGCTGTGGCAGAGTGGTACAGCAAGATTGCTGCGGGAGTTGCGAATCGGTATGCAGTCTAGCTTTCCGTAGACTATGATATGCAGAAAACTTCAAAAATGTTTTCAGTTAGAACGTGTATAGATTCTATTCAACAGTAATTAAAATGAAAAAAACTTTAAATTTAAGAGTATGGCACGCATTTACAAAGAAAATCAACATTTGACGCAACATTTTTGTAAAATTTGAATTGAAAAAGCAGTTTTGTAAACAATTTTTCAGAAACAATTATTTTAAGTAGGAGGTCGCAATATTATCAATGTGTCTACCAAGTTTCAACTCAATCGGCTTAATAGTTTTTAAGTAATCCTGCACGCCAATTTCGAAAATGCAGTTATGAGAAAAAGGGGTTTGAAGTTTACGCCCACTCCCAATCCAAACGGTGAGGCACAGCATTTACGTGCTGTGACGTTTGAATTTTTTCGAATTTCGCTTCGAAACTTCGGGAAAATATTTACATATATATATATGTGGTATTCAACGTGAATCCGGTGGACTTTTTCCCTGACCCCTGCCAATTCGATTAATTTTTTTTAATCTGATTCCATTGACTCTAAAAGACACGCTGATTTTTTTACATTTTTCGAAACAAAAAATTCACCGGGTCAAAAAAAAATTCTCCGGAAAAACGCCCCTACTTAAAAATCTGAAAAAATTCCCAAAAATGCGTGATTATATGTAAAAATTCTCAAGCTATCACCCGCATTGGAAGTATGATTTTTTCTATGCCTTCTGAGCGATTAACGTTTTAAAAAATCCCAAAAATTGACTGCTTACTGTCCAAGGTCCATGATTCTGATTTGGTTATTCAAAAATGGTGAAAAAAATTCATTGTGGGTATCAAAATATTTAAATATCCGCCCGGTTCTAGAATTTTTCGCATTTTTTCAACGTTAATCGCTCAGAAAGCACAGAAAAAATCATACTTGCACTGCGGGTGATAGCTTGAAATTTTTTTTACACATAATTACGCATTTTTGGGAATTTTTTCCGGTTAAAAATTTTTTGACTAAGGGTTGTTTCGAAAAATGTAAAAAAAAATCAGGGTGTCTTTTAGAGTCAATGGAATCAGTTCAAAAAAAAATAAATCGAATTGGCGGGGATCGGGGAAAAAGTCCACCGGATTTACGTGGAATACCTCATATATATCTATCGTTTAAAGACTAAAACAAGAAGTCGATTTTTTTATCGTTGTAAATGTATATCCCGCCTTAAGGGAGGATATCAGTCTAAAGCGTGCAAAATCGGTGAAATTCGACAATTTTTCATGGACACCCAGTTGATAGAATAAAAATTCCAAGTCGTGGTCTTTATTCTACATATCTTCCAGTATCTTTACAATTTTTTTCGCGAGATTTCGTAATGCCGGTGCTGAAGCTGAATGAAGCTAGCCACCTACGTCTGATAGTGCCCTGCGAGACAAAAAGAACGAGATGCCAAAGAATACGAGGTGGACTGTGGCCATGATCGTGAGGCCTGAGTACTCAAGGCCGTCGCGTAAACTTGAATAGCTTCCGAGAGGTGAAAAAAATGTAGGTCCCTCTCACGATTGTTGACTCCCATTTACAGGAGACGGGAAAGTCTCAGCTATACTCACTGAACTCTTGCCCGATTGATGGTACATACATACGTTCATATATATTCATGTGTGTTAGTGTCTGTACAATTTTGTTTGGGCGATGGTAAGATTGAAACTTTCGAACATACCGGAACTCCGCACATTCATCCTCATTCCATTAGCGTTGTGGGATCTTATCGAATATTTATGAATTCCTAAGTTCGAAATGTTCATGAATCCTCGAATGACATTGTGTGTTTCATCATCAATTCGCTTTTTTTCGAGAAGGTGACTTGGACTTGGACGTTTTTAGGAACGTCGGATTGGTATTTATGTTCGATCGCAATTTTTCAGTCATTTTGGCAGAATCAATCGAAGTTGCAATGCATGTTGTAATGAAAAAATGTTTTTGATTAAATCGCGATGAGGAAATTAGACGAAAATGAAGATTATGTAGCTTTTGATACTTTTAAATGTGCACTACGAAGCAGTATCATGAAAAAAGTCGATCGGTATTTAGTACAGTCATGGTATAAGTTTCCCAATGTTAACCGGGCATTCAAAGAAAGATGGCTACTTGGCGAGGAATCCATTTCTCATTATTCGTCCCCCTTGCCGCTTGCATTAAAAATTCCATATCAGAGAACTGGTGGCTGGAGAACTGGAAAACATTATTTAAAATCAAATTTTCAAGAAATGAATTATTAAGGCGGAACACCGCGGTGACGGATAACATTTTTTTGTATTTTTTCAAAGTTTACATATTCAGGAATATGTGAAAAAAATTGAAGTTGAAGTATTGAAAATTAACCAAGTTGCAAATGATTCAGTGAGAGCAACGAATTTTAAGGTAGCGCGACGAATTGCGTATAACGAAACTTTTAATCGCGTTTTTGTCGAAACGACTTTTCTCGACCTGGCAGGAATCATAACTCTAGCTATAATTGTCCGATTTTCAATCTAAAAGAATAAAAAATTTCGTAATTGCAGTAGCTGTCGTTGTACGTGGTAGTTTTTTCAAAACTGAGTATTTTTTATACACCCAAATATATGTTAAAATCTCGCCCAAATTACACTTTTTTAACACCATTTGTGAAATTTATCTTTTCGAAAAACAGCTACGAATAGTTCATAAACTACATTTATGAAGATCCGGTCGTTGGACCACGTTTTTTATACAGAGGCTCTATTATACCTCAATAAACTGATTAATTTGTTGTTTTTCAAAATAAAAATTAATGCGAAATAAGTTCAATGTATGCTTAATAACATACCTTTTTTCCAAATCCCAAATAAATAATCTAGTAGACACAAAAACAGAAAAAACGACCTTTGTTTTTTTGCTTAAAAAATACTTTGTGGTCATAAAAACAATATGCAATTGGTTCTGTACCAATTTTATTTTTTAAGTTTCAATTATTGATTTTGCCGTCGCACCTCGGACTTCTTTCAGGCGCCTCGTACAATTTTAAACGCGTTTTTCTCGAAACCACTTTTTTTTATAGTAACAATTTACTGCTTATTTTTTGGGCGAAAAATCGATTTATTTCATTCAAAGTGCGCCATTTTTTCAAAATTTCATTTTAAAACATCCCTACGTAGTCCCATAGCTAACAATATATAGATTATAATTTTTTTGGTTTTCGCTCCAGGTCTTATACTTTACGCGAAAACCGTCCTCCAGCGAAGCTATTTACAAAAAACACGTTTTTCAAGATGGGCTCTGTCGCCACCATTTTGCATGAAACTTATAATCATTTTTTAAAATACTTTAATATGTGTTATATAAACCCTCTAAAAAACCCTATTCCTTTTTTCATACCAAAATAAATTGTCAAAGTTAGGCCTTATGTTCTGCCGCTAGAGTGGCGTTATCCCTTAATTAATGAATTTGCCACTAATGAAGTCTCAATAAATTTTTCCATAAAAAGTGGTGCCGCACAAAAAAAAACGACCAGATTCATTGTTTGTCGCATTGCATCCATCTACGATGAAGACAACACCATTCCATTCATTTGGAGATCATATTTAAGAATCCATAATTTACGAAAAATGGAAATTGTCGTAATCACAAATTTATGCCTATTAGAATTAGACCGCGTGTCCAGCATTGCCGGCGGTCTACACATTTTTGGAATACCGCAAACTTTTCAAACCGGTGACTCCCATGAGCACGGTGAAACGGAATTTCCTGGTGAGAGTGTTGAAAAAGTGAAAGGGCACAAAAAATATATATGGAGGAAAAGAAAGAGAGAGCAAGTGTTCGTGAGAAAAATTCGAGGGGGGGATCAAGAGGCCCTTTCATCTGTTGGGAGAGTGCCTCGAAAATGAAGGGCCGTCGGGGAGGGGCTGCAGGCTTTGCATTTATTTATGAACTATTGGCAGTTTCGGACGATTTATGAACCGGATCAAAAAAATATGGAGGTGTGCTATTACTGCGAGATATGTCTTTAGTTCTCTGGGTCGATCGTCGATTTATCGTAAAAGTGAAATGGTGAAGAATAAAGGGGAGGAGGAGAGAGAGAAAGTAGAGAGGCAACAAAAGAGGCGAACTTGAAAAAGAAGGAGTAGATGGTACAAGAGTAAAAAATATCCAAGAAAACACACCCACTTGTGCACACTGATGCAATATCGCCTCCCTCACTCCTCCCACTGCATTAAGGGGTTAGGCTACTGTGAGAATAAAAAAACACTCGTTCGTCGCTTGAGGCAACTAAAATTGCAGAGAAAGGTCCAACATACGGTGCAGAAATTGCAGATTGAAGGAAACTTATGATTACGATAGAACCGCTAGTCAAACTTTAAACGCATTTTTCTCGAAACTATGTTTTTAAAAACGGTGTACACGATTTCTCGACATACAATGGACGGATCGACTCGAAATTTGGTACACTCATTCAGTGGAATAGTAGTTTAGTCTTGACCGATGTTTTTCTTCTCAACATTTTTTTTCGTTACTTATTAAAAATAGTCATTTTTTCTCGAAAAAACAAACGAGAAAAACATTTTTTTCTCGTTATTGAAACACGATAACAAAAAAAAACTCCGTCAAGTTAAGACTTGATCGTTCGAGAAAAAATCGAAAAATCGAAAATCGAGATGAATTTTTTTTAAATCGATTTTTCGAGATAAAATTACATTATTGTTTATGAGTAATGAAAAAAAAAGTTGCGAAGAAATACGTCCGCTAAGTGTAAATTACTATTACACTGAATGAGTGTATTAAATATAATTTTCTTTGAGAAACAAAATGGTTTTTTTGTTTCAGATGATCCGGATGACCAAAATCAAGTACACCCTGGAGCCCCTCGCGTTCAAAGATCCTTCATGAGATTATTTATAACTTCTTTAATTATTGATATTTTAAAATGAAATTTCGTCCAGAACTTTGTTAATGTACATAAAAATAAATGTCCAAACGATTTTTCAATCATCCTTCTTATTTCTTCGAAATTAAGGAGCCAGTCCAATTTGAAAATTAAAAAAAATCGTAAGCTAGCAAGACTTTAAGAAATCGATGATGATGAGCAATCAGAAGGGATTTTGTACGGTGCAGAAATTGACGATTGAGTTTAGGTAAGAGTTTTTCATAGTATAAACGTCAAACGCGTTTTTCTCGAAATAACGTTTCAAAATCTAGCTCCATCGTATCTCTAAAACTAATAAACCAATCTCTTGAAATTTGAACCACATATTGTAAATATGATTCGCAACAAGATGACCCTCGATGGTTTTAAAATTTTGATTTTTACTTTTTTTTGCGAAAAACTGCGAAAAAACGCGTTTTTTTACATTTTTCGTGTTTCATCTGCCATTTTTTTATTTTTTGATAAAACTTTATATCCGAGGGTCATTTTGTAGCTGGTGTCATACTGAATCTAATGGACCTTGATTTTTTTTATTTCAGACAAGCCATTGCCGAGTTGTGATGGAGCTACCTAGCCCACCTATTTTTTAGGCGTTACGTTAAACTATAGTTTTTGTCCTTAAAAATGAATAAAAATGAATTAGAACTTTTTTTTATGTATTTCAAGACTTTATTTATCAAGCCCAACAACTTTTGTATTCATATTTTTTATAAAATCCTCAAAAAAAAAATCGCGAAAATAGCCTTTTTTGTGGCTCCGACGGACTGGCCCCTTAATTATGACTATATACTATTAATGATTATGTTTTTCGAAACGGTGTACACGATTTCTCGATATCTAATGAACGGAATGACTTGAAATTTGATACACTCATTCAGAGTAATAGTAGTTCAGTTTTGACCGACGATTTTCTTCTCAACATTTTTTTTTCATTAGTTATTAACAATTATGTCATTTTATCTGGAAAAATTAAGAAAATGATTCAAAATTTCTTTTCGATGACTGAAACACGATAACAAAAAAACAGCTTGGTCAAGTCTTAGCAAATATTATCTATTTTAAGAAGAAAAAAACTCGTATTTTGTTTCAGATCAACCGGATGGCCAAAATCAAGTACACCGTTGAGACCCTCACGTTCAAAGATCCTTCAGGAGATTGTTTATACCTTCTTCAAGTATCAATATTTTTTTAACGAAATTTGGTCCATAACTTCGTTAATGTACATACAAATAAATGTCCAAACGATTTTTCATTCATCGCACTTATTCCATCAAAGTTATTTTTTTCAAATAATCCCGATTTTTGGGTCGTCAGAGTAGCCTAACCCCTTAAATCCTAACCGAAGATAGAGACGGAATTTAAAGGCCAAGGCAACGTAAATTTTACCCTATTGTTCGCCAGCAGTATCCTTACGTATATACATCGAAGCCCATTAGTAGTATAGGAGAAACAGAGCCACAGAGGCCGCACAGCAACCCACTGCTGCTTGTCTCTTTTCCCAAGTGGAGAAGAATAAGAGAGGGAGAGGGAGAATTTTGTGCCTTCCTGTTTCACCTCACAGACGCCACGGTCTTTCTTTCTGGCCCGGCTCCAAATCTACTCTACAAGCTTTTTCTATTTCACCCCCTTATTTTTCCGTTCGCCTGATTTATCGTTTTATTTCGCGAAACGTGGCGCTTGGTTTTCCGAAACACTCTCGTACAAATGCACACGCACACACGCGCTATTTTACGTGCACGGTGGTTGCGCGGGGTAGGGGGAACCCGTACCTGAACGGTATACATATGTGAATATGTAGTTAGACGCGGAACCATTTGCCTTGTTAGGCCCACTGAGCATCTCGTCGCAACCCTTAAGGCCTTAGGCCACAGTAACGGGTATAAAATCATGTGCAAATTTGACAATTTTTTTCGTACGAAAAAGTGTTCCACTCATAAAATTAATTGGACATCTATTTAATACGAATATCAAGCTGTTAGAAAATAGGGGTGTAGTTCCGAAAAGCCCATACCGCTTTTTTCTTTGAAATTTTGTATACTGATGTATTTTGACTCGCTGAATACGAATATGATAATTAAAATTGGCGCAAATTTGATTTTTAAGATAAAAACTGAAAAAACGGATTTTCGGAGTTTTTTATTTTATTTTAACAAATGTTGATCGTAGAGGAAAATGTCTTTCACGAAAGTTGTAGCCCATCAAAAGACTGATAATTAATGTTCTATACAAATTTTGTCTTGAATCATTATTTTCCAAGAAAATGAGATAATACTACAATAAGTATTTTTTGCTAAACTTCATTAGTTTCAATGTTATCCAAGGTGCCCAACAAACCCGTCCCAGTGATCTACGTACCCCACGATTCCACGCACCCATCCGAGGTGCCCAACAAACCCACCCCAGTGTTCTACGCACTCCGCGATTTCACGTACCCATCCGAGGTGCCCTACGCCCACCCCAGTGAACTACACACCTCACAATTCAACATACCCGAGTTTATTCGGGTTTGTTTTCAATGCTGTTTGTTTTTGTTTTATTTGGGTTCATTTGGGCCCATATCCAGTAAAGTGTGTAAGTAGATGATATTGAAACTAATGGAGTTTAGCAAAATATACTTATTGGAGCATTATCCCATTTTCTTAGAAAATAATAATTTAAGACGAAATTTGTATAGAACATAAATTATCAGTCTTTCGATGGGCTATAACTTTTGTAGAAGACATTTTCCTCTAAGATCAACATTTGTTAAAATAAAATTAAAAAACCACCCAAATCCGTTTTTTCCAGCTTTTTATCTTGAAAATCAAATTCGCGCCAATTTTGATTGTTATTTTCGCGTTCAGCGAGTCAAAATACATAAGTATACAAAATTTCAAGGAAAAAAGCGGTATGGGCTTTTCGGAACTTTATCCTAAATTTTGGAAAAAAAATTATGTCTAGACAGCAAACTAGTTAGGGAAAGAGTGAAAAAAGTTTAGATTGCCTTTACTATTCAGTTTTGCTTAAAACGTTCAGTAGAGACAGAACAATTCTCCGTAAAAAATATTTGTCCCCTATAATAAGAAGACATATGGCAACACCGCAGAACAGTATTGTTCAATATTTCGAGAAAAAAAAATTATCGTTTTCCCAAAATTAAAAACTTTTATCATGAAAAAATTTTTTGCGTTATATATATTAATATTTCATATTGTTTATGTTATCTTCAATAACAAATAAAAGTGTTGGTTAATTCATAACGAATTCAAAACTTTGTTCGATTAAAAATTACTTCCAAATGAAAATTTGTGTTGCAGCATTATTTTGAACAAATAAAATTTCATGTATTTCGGAAGTGTATTTATGAAGTGTAACAACTTCTATATGAATATCTATAATATAAACCTTCCAAAATTATTTCTAAAAATAGCCTTTTTTAGCGTCTAAAGTGAGAAGACCCCTTAACTTTTTTAAACTAGATATTTGATTGGGTAATGCTTTTATCTGCCTTAGTTCTTAGATAACACTGAACCAAAATCATATGGGGTGATGATATCTAAAGAAAGCTTTGTATACTCCTGCTGTAAGATAATAATGAAAATATACGAAATAATTGTTACCTCAATATTGACAATACCAAATGACTTATTTTTGGAGTCGATACCAGTCAATTGCCAATATTGTCACATTTATCGCAAAAAAAAAGGAGGCGAAGAAAAATAAGCGAAATATACGATCTACAGTCATTTTTTAATTTGCATGGGTAAGTTTAAAACTTTGGAATTGTAATGCGTATGCTTTTTAGCCTTTTAGCTCTGCTGGAGGCGTCATGGAAAAGAGCAACTTCTTTTATTACAAATATATGCTTCAGTAATGCAATTGCAAACCCAACCCGAGCAGACGTCAACATTGACATTGTATCGCGACGTCGGATTGGACAAACCAGAAACTTTATAATGGTTTGTGGATTCTCCACATTTTTAGTCCAACGCAGCGACGTAATTGAGGCGAATACATTCGTTGTACTCCAATGGTCAAATGGACATCGTTAAAGTCTGAAAGTGCATATTGAAGAACATTGCAATGGAAAACTACAGAAATCGATAACAGTTCGATAAATCCTTTTTTTTAACTCGTGGTGGATATAAAATTGCCAGATTCACCTCCAACACAGGCTCTATGGTTGATTATCGTTTGTGTGCGAAACAAAAATTGAAGATTGGGTGTTGGACAGTGAAAATCGCAAGTGGGTCAAGTAGTGACTAATGATTGTTTTTTATTTTGTTTGATATTTAATGATCTCATTTATAACCATGATAATTAGTTTAAGTTTTAGAGGAAAGAGTTACCTAACTTTTCCAATTATTCATATTTTATTTCGATATTTTATGATAAATAGTATCAAAACGTCAAACGCGTTTATCTCAAAACTGCATTTTTTGAGTTGGCCGGAAACATAACTGAGACAATTTTCAACCGATTCACTTGAAATGCTGAATTTATCTTGAAAAATACATTGTCTATGGAAGTACGAAATTTTTTTTTATATTGCCTAGTTCATTTGTTATTAAAAATTATCTGACGATTTTTTAGGCAAATTCTTCACTTTCCACTTTAGGAGTGCGCCATTTGGCCAAAAGTCAATATATCGAAAAAATCCTACGTACTTCTATAGCAGTTATTATATATAATCGAAAAAAGTTCATTGGTTCATTATAATTTAAAAGTTACAGGAGTTGTTTGTCCGGCCGTGGACCCTGGAAAAACGGAGACGTCATCGCAAAAACGCTGCAAAGCCGCCATTTTGAAATTAATCGTTTCAAAAAAATTATTGTATACAGTCACTGATATGTATGATAAACACCCTTTTTCGTAATCTCGATTTATTTTGTAGTTTTTCTTTAAAAAAATCCCCAAAAAGCCTATTTTTTTCGGCCTCAAGAGAGGCCTAAGGCTCCACTTTTCAGAACATGTCAATGTTCTGGCCGGGTAGACGTTACGTGAAGATGTACTTGCTCGCAATGTATCCCGGCCAGAAGATTGTTTCCAAACATAGAGGGTAAACCGTAAACGAACGATTTTGCGATCTTTCCGGTTTGTTCCATGGGAGGGTCAGGTAAATCAGACAAGGCAAATCTGGTCAGGGACACAAGTAGGGAATGCCCGGTCACATTTCTGCACAGGTAGTTGTGCATGGCCGATACTTCTGAAACCTTGGTGTAGAAACTTGAGTAAAACGTCCGTACGTCAGAGAATCAGGAAAATACGAGTTTGTCCATACCGGTACGGGTTTTCCACAGTTTCCCCGTACCCTCGACGAATCCCGTAGGGTAGCTCAAGATGGATGTCGACGCAACGAAAGTGAGGTTAGACCAGCGAAGTACGCGTAGGGAGCGATAGAAGGGTTCAATTGGAAAGGGCAGTGCGTAAAAACCCACAAAGGGTTTATTTGGGTTTGTTTGGGTTACGTTGCCCAGGTAGGAATTGACGATGAAATACGGGCTCGCCAAGCTCTGAAACAAACTCACATTTTCCAATTCAGGCTGAGCACCAGCCTGATTTCAGGCCTCGCTGAACCTCTGAATGATAACGCGGTTTCAGGCTCTTGCACACAGGCTTGACCAAAGGCTGGTAGAAAAGCCTGTACTAAGCCTGAAACGACGAAACAACAAGGTTCAAAACGAGCCTTAATGAAGTCTTCACGAGCATTTATGACCAGGCTTATCCCAAACTCTTCTCGAGGCTATATGAGGCCTGTTTTTAGTTTTCTATATTCTACATTGGGGTAAATTTAATAGATTTGTAAAGAATTCATTTTATTTATTATATATATTTATTATTCATTATATTATTTGTTATAAAATATATATAAAAAATATTTTAAACACAATACTTTTATTTATTTATTGTTTATGGGACACGCAATACACAGAGTGTACGCAAACTCCAGAGAGTGAGTATATACGAAATCTGTGTGTGACGAGAAAAAAACTTTTTTGTCTACCTCATAAATATCGATAAGAGAATATGTTTAAATGTTCCGAGCTGCCTCCTTCGCTTTCGTTTTTCGTGCCTTCGGACCCGACAAATTTATTGCTAATTTTTTTTTTTCATAAACGTACAGAAAAAGTATTATTTAAAATTTATTTTATTTCATCACAACCTGAAACAAGCCTGCATCCAGCCTTGATTTTTTAGCCTTAAAATTCACCGGCTGAATAAAGCTTGAAATAACCCTGAGTTTAGGGTAAGCAGCCAGTCTTGGTTCCAGGCTGCTCCAAACGATGCAATGAAACCTGGCCCAGGTCTGTCTCACTCTTGCTCACTCAAACTTGCGAAACGTTAAGTATATGCTCGGGTCTAGCATGAGGAGAAAAAGTGTACGAATCCTTCGGGATTCGCGATCTCCGTTAAATGTGCAAGTACATAGAGAAAGAAGAGCTCGAAAAATATTCGAGACATTTTATATCCGTTATCATTCGAGTATGCGTATCACGACGGGTGACGTCTGTCTTGGTGTTTCACTCGCTATTATCTCTCGGGCACTTTTTCGACTGTTTCGGAAAGATGAGAACTCGCACGAGAGCCGAAAGATACGAGAAAGGAAGAAATTCCGCTGGGATTTCTTGGCTTTCCAGTCTCGAGGTATCAGCCGGGATACCCGAGCGCGTTCAACGTACACGATTTATTCATGCTGCTTTACCTCTCTGATGATCTTGCAGCCCTTGACGTTTCCGATCTGGGAGAAGAGAGTGCACAAAAGATCCTCCGACACACTCGGGTCGAGATTGCCCACGTATCTGCGAAATACAAAATTAACATTCATGTTTTTATACGTCCTGGCGCGAGGAAACGAAACATCTGGTTTATTAACGCCGGGGGAAAAAGATGGAAAAGGAAACGGAACTGTTTGGAAAAATTGCACAATTCATGACGACTGTCGCAAAATATAACTTGAGATATTCTATAATTTCTTGTAACAAATTTCTATTCTTTACTGAATAGTAAAAAAAACAGCTGAAAATAAGGCCTTAATGACATGGATAATGGACATTTTCCATTATCCATGCCATTAAGGGGTTATATACAGTTAAAATTTTCGAAAAATCGATCAAATTTTTTAATCGATCATCGATTAAATCGATGATCGATTAAATGATCTGAATAAAATAAAAACCAAAATTCTTCTAATGTAAAGCAATGAAAAGTCCACTATAGAATAAGTGGAAACAATGAAATTAAGGGGTGACATGCCTTGCTTTGAGGGGTCGTTTCCCCCTTAACAACGTTTTTCCGGAGATGAAAAAAAATAGCCGTCCAATGCGTTTTCAATGCTTTATCACATATATGAGTTTCACCAAAATCGGAGGCGGATACTTAAGTGATGTTCCTTGTTAGATAGATTTTCTAGCCTGGTACACACGATTCTTACGATCGATTAACAATTACGGTTTTTATAAACAAATTAAGGCCGTTTTTTTTCGTTGAAAATGCGAAGTTTTTTTCAAAATGGTGTCAAATTTAGAAAAAATCAATATTTTATAATAATCACCTGTATTTCGCTAGCGAAACTTATGCGTAGATAGCGAAAAAAAAATTCTACGTCCTTATGTGCGCCTTCAGAGAGGCCACCCGTGAAAGGTCTTAAAAAGACGTTCTCTTTCTACCGGTCACTCCGCCGCCATTTTGTATTTTTTGGAAAATAAAAAATTTATTTGAGTACCTACAGATATGTTAAATTAACCCTGCAAACCTCATTTTGATTGCTTGATTAGTATTTTCAAGAAATAATTCCCACAAAAAGCCTTGTTTTCCGACCATTCAAAGGTATCTAAGACCTAAAACCCTTAGGAATCGTTCATAAAAACGAGTACAGAGAAAGTAGGATACGAGCCAAGTTGTACCACTCTGGGGTAGTAAAAAATAGACGAAACTGGAAATTGTCTTTCAGTTTTATTGACAATTCAATAACTAACTTTTTTTTAACCATTCATCTTTAGAAAGGGTACGAAAAAAACCGCAATTACCCACCAAAAAAAAAGCGTAAGACCGTTCCAAGATGATAAAAAATGCACGCAGAGATCGGCAGTGGCAGAATGAGTGAAGAAAACCGGAAATAGAATATACGACTAGTAGAGTCTGAAGTAGCGAACTGCGCCAAAATGCCTTCGGGATATTTGAAATTCGAAGTCGATCGGACCGTGAGCGGAAGTTATATCTACCATTATTTCACCACGTAGCTTGTCCTGTCGAACCGGCACATCTTATATATGCGCATAAACATATATATAGTATACAATTACCAGGGCCTTAGGCAGCCACTCGATGTCAAGAAACGTCGTGGGATCTGTGGCGATACGACAGGACGTTGCATAAAATGAGAGTACGTGGATAAAAGCCAAAAATTCACACGCATCCGTTCGCTCGGTACTGCAAGTAGTATAAGTACAGTATGTACACAGACGTGGCTCAGACGTCAAACCAGAGAAATAACGAAAGGAAAAAAATCGAAAAATTACGACCGCTCCTTCGAGACCTTTTTATTTTATTTTTTTTTCCCGGCAAAATGAAATACAAGGGATGAAAAAAAGGAAAAACAGAAGTGATGAAGATTTCAAGTATTCCATTTTCGGATTTCCAAAGGTGCTATCCGACGTAAAGTTTACCGCTGGTTTCGAAAATCCTACCGCGGCCCGCGGAAAGGTGATGTTTACAAAAAATATTTTCGGAAAAACCCATTTTGGGCGAAATCATGATGCTCCTGTTTGAGTTTACTTTGATTTTGTTATATTTGATTTTGCACATCGATTTTCACATTCTCTGGGGACTTTTTATAGAAAGAATGGGGGTAGCCGAATAAGCTCGATGGCAGTCTAACAAGGAACATCCCTCAGGTGACACTCTTCGATTTTGTTGAAATTTGGATATGTTATAAAGCACCGAAAAGTAAGCGATACGTATTTTTCCGGAAAAACGGTTTCAAGGGGTGAAACGAACCCTCGAAAATAGGGGTGTTCTTCGTTTTTCATCGATAACGTTATCGTTCTCATCTCCAATGTATAGTGCACAGAAAATTAAACATCGTCGCAATTTGAATTTTTTAAATATCTCGTACTGTCAAATCGTTATCGACGAAAAACAAAAAACATCCCCATTTTTGAGGGTCCGTTTCAGCCCTTAAAACCGTTTTTCCGCTGATCAAAAAAATACGTATCGCGTACTTTTCGGTGCTTTATAACATATCCAAATTTCAACAAAATCGAAGGGTGTCACCTGAGGGATGTTTCTTGTAAGGGTATCAAAATTCTATGTCAAAATCAGTAGATTGGCGCAAAAAAAAAATGGTGGCGTCACAACGATGCAAGCTTCAGATCCATGGTATCCAACGATTCTCGACGCAAGTCCTTAAACGGGTTGCACCAAGCTCGCAGCCGGAAAAAAAGAGGAATTTTTTACTGGGGAAACGTGTAAAAATTTTGCAAATGGTTTTTTTTTCAAATTAAAGAGTATGGTTTTCAGTATCTTTCACAATTTTCGTATTGAAAAATATTGTTAAATGTGGTAGATACAATAGTTTGTACTGAAGCGCATTTACTTTTTGCATGAAATTATCTAGTGCTTGCACGCAGGATTCAATAAAATATGAATTTTTGAAAAAATGGCCGCAGTCCAAAGTGAAAGTATCGATTTTCGGTGAATAAAGGCTCTATTTTCGTTGATAAAAAAAAGTTCTTAATATAATATGTAAACAGAGCTCCTAAAGTTCGAAGTTGATCGGTGCAGTGATTTTTGGAATATCGTGGTCACCGATATTGAAAAATTCATTTGGAGAAAAACGCGTTTGAAGTTCGCCGGCTCGTAGAACCTACCTACAAACGCCCATAACCTTCTCAATTTCCAACGGACCATCTTAAAACTTTTGGAGAATATTTTCGAAATGTTATATTTTAAGAATTTATCGAAAACCAAAAATCGATATTTAAAAAATATTCATCTAGGTATACGCCCTTAAGATACAAGGAATACCTATTCAATAACTTGTCACTCGTCTCGCTTCATCACGGTTAAAATATCGTTCAGCAATGGTTTCTCTCTGTCCACATTGCATAAAACGACAAACGTTGCATTTTTAAATAAAAATAATGCCGTGCTTTTAAGAGCTAAAGCCCTTCAGTACATGAACGTACGATTTACACGCATGAACTTCTTCTACGATTATTTTATTTTTCCGATTTATATTAAAGGGGAAAAGATGAGACAAGGAAAAAATTTGCTGATGTGCATGATTTTTTTTTTTAACTACAGATTGATTCACCGTTTTTGAGACTTAGGGTATGTTTTGTTACTACTTTTGGCTATAACATGCTTTTTTTTATTAATCTTCAAAAATGGCGGAGGTATAGCACGGTCTTCTAAACTGCATTTATATACACCTAAAAAACTAATCGATCGATTCTGATGAAAGTTGGTATGAATCTCTCTCATCTTATTATCTAAAACATGACCTTAAGTGTTTTCAAAAATAATGAAATTATAATTTATTGCAAAACGTAGCCATTTTTCCGGAGAATTCAATCTTTTTGTTTCGAACCGTACCATTTCATCGATTTTCAACATTTCTCACTTTTTCTTGGTTCATATTCTGCGTATGAGTGTGGATGAAAGAAAAATGTTCGTTGGTTTTTTTCAGATTAATACCGCCGACGCTACGTATCACGCCGTCTGAAAAAATCCGCCGCAACTCGTTTGGTGCCATACCTCCGCCATTTTTAAAGATAGAAAAAAATTCTACACAGCCAAAATTAGTAATAAAACATACCCTAAAACTGAAAAATGGTGAAGCAATCTTCCCTTTAAAAAAAAATCATCAAAAGCAGCCATTTTTTCGTCGCCTAAAGGTATCCCTCCCCTTAAGGGGTTGCCCCACTTGCGATTTTGAAAAAATCGATTTTTTTTTACTGCATTTTTTAAGTATAAGTATCTGAGAATATGTCCTGAAAATTTCAAGTCGATCCGAACAAAATTGACTGAGATATGAGCGTTGAAAGAGAAGAATCCGCGTTGAAAGAGAAACTTTAAACGCATTTTTCTCAAAATGGCATTTCTGAAGTCGGTGACCAAGATTACTCGAACACTAATGAACCGATCTTCTTAAAATTTTGCAGGCTTATTTAATACATAAAAATATAGTCTTTAATCGTTCGATTTTTTTTTCGAAAAAAAAATGGCCGTTTTATAGCCAAAAAACGGCCGTTTTTTTTCGTTAAAATCGAACCATTAACTTTGACTGTCCGCCATTTTGTGAAAAATGAATATTTTTTAAAATCCTTCGATTAAAGACTAGTTTATACTTATATTTGACTAAATCCATCCGCATTTTTTTTTTCAGATGATCCACTTCGCCGCAATGTTGGTCACCGCAAACCGTGTATATAAAAACATTATTTCATTGACGGCCATTTGCCACTAAACAATGTAATATTTTTCAATAAAAAAATTACTGAAAGTTCTTCAAGATGTGTTCTTTAAGATGGTATATTGATCGATTAAAAAAGTTTTGTAGTTTTCTTTTAAAAAATTCATGAAAAAGGCCTTTTTTTGCGCTACGAGTGGGGGTAACGCCTTAAATTCTACATTACTGCGAACCCTAACCCATTATCATATGCAGTTGCAACGATACGCAATTGCCTATATAAAATACGAATACGAATAAAATATAGATGCAATTGCATCAAAAATGTGTACAACACAATTGTACACGTGCGCACGTGAAAATCCAGCTCTTTATTTCAGTCGCCGAATTTTCGGCAGATTTCGATAGTATAATGCACCTGCGCGAGAACGCGCAACAAGAGAGAGGATGCGAAAGTCTCGTTCGTCAATGTCAAGGCCGAGATTGCGTGTGGCGAGTGAAAATGTTGAGTATACGTGTAGCATGATGAGATACCCGTGGCAAGACGAATATCGTCTCGTCGACCGCACATCCGTGTCTTCTCTAGCCGGACTAAATTCGTAAAACTGGTCTGACCCGATTACTAAGTGCTAGACGGCCCACGTTCGTGCTCTTGGTGCGCGTAACTTATACACTTCATTGTAGTACGTACGACCCAACACAAACCAATCTATAGAATCAAATTACCAGACTGATTAAGGGGTTAGGCCACAGTAACGGGTATGAAATCATGTGCGAATTTAACAATTTTTTTTCGTATGAAAAATTGATTCACTCATAAAATTAATTACACATCTATTTAGTATGAATATCAAGCGGGTAGAATTTTTTTTTTCGACGTACCAAATGGCCGCCTACTCGAAACTTCTCGAAACAGCTTTTTTCCAATTGGCGTGACAAATAACTTCGACAATTTTCACTCGATTTACTTCAAATTCAAAAGTTATCTTCCTAATTGCATTCCGCAGAGAAGTACGTACGGAATTTCTGATTAATCAAAAACTTTTCATTTTATGAGCAGTTTATGAGCAGTTGTAACGAAATTTTTCACTGAAAATTCATTTCTTAAGTTCAAATACCTACAACTTTTGAATACAACAATATTTTTTTAATTTAATTAAAAATTTATTTGATTTAAATAAAAAAGATAAAAGAAAATATGAATAGTCGGCCATTTTGTACTTTAAAAAAAATCCTAATAGCTTGATATTCATACTAAATAGATGTGTTATTAATTTTATGAGTGAATCATTTTTTCATACGGAAAAAGTGTTAAAGTCGCACATGATTTTATACCCGTTACTGTGGCCTAACCCCTTAACGTATGTGTCTGTGTGATCCTAGTGTATGCAATTCTGAATACTGTCCATTTCTAATTACTAAGTACAGGCTATCCAGAGTAGATTATAAAAAAAGCAAACTCCTAGGCACGATAGAACTTGTGTTACCTCACGGTATAATTCTTCCGTGGTCGCGTGCTTAGCACACACGTGACGGAAGAAGATCGTTTGGAAATGGATGAGATAAAGTGGAGAGAAAAGTTAATGGAGGCGATAAAAAAAGGATAGACGAAAGAAGAAAAAGTCACGTGATAAATAGCATAGCTGTAGGTATACATGCTTTCTGTATGGACGCCAAAAAAAATAGCCAATAGATGCATTCTAACGCCAAAATCCACTAGCATAGTATTCAAACATTTAAACATTATTTTTCCAATACAAAAATATAAGACAAGTATACCGAAATGTTAAAACTAATTTGTCAAGTGATTTCAGCGTTCTCTTTAACATATTATCGAAGCGAAATGACGTTGAAACATGTACAATAGTGTATAATTCTGTCCTGCTCCCACCACTCTGCAGCGCAAGCCACCGCGCCGCTGGCTCCGCCCCTTTTCCGCCAGGCTGCTACCCCATTGGCGCGCGCTCAATCTGCGGTGGGGAGTCTCGTCGCTCCCTTACGTCAGCGGACAAAATACCGTTCCTAACGGAGATTTCACTGTATGCACGTGAAAATAAGCCTATAGCGGCAACGTTGCGTACACAATGTGCATACTCACAACGTCTTGGGATGAGCTACAAGCTCGCCCGCGCCCGTAGACATCGCAAAAGCAATTATAACCCGGGTAACACTGTGAACAAGCGATCGGACAGAGTAGCACACGCTTTAAAGCCACGAAGCACACTGGTTAACTCGATCGCTCGGACCTCGTGCTGTAGACATAAGCCTTACACTTACGCCAGCTTAACGTTCGTCGAGCTCACTCGCCCTCTCTGTTACATAAAGTAATTTTATTTAAATACCACCTTTGTGAGCGTTCATCTATATAAAGCATTGTGTATATCGTTATATGCATATGTACGTATACGTATACGTGTGTACATCTAATAAGACTCATGCTGGTTGGTTGGTGTCGCTCGCCAGAATACGATACTCTCGATGTACTTTTTAGTGTGCATAATAGCGGCTCTTGGACCGCCTTTTCTTCATGATTCGCTCTCCCCCCCCCCCCCTCTCGAATAAGCTCGCAGTCTTCGTTCGCTTTAGTAAGGGATTGGACTACTCTCAAAGATAAGAAACACTCGGACGTCGCTTGAGGTAACTCAAAGTGAAACCCAAACAAACCCAAACAAAGTGAAGGTAAACTTATGATGAAACTTATGATTTTAACGCATTTTTCTCGAAACTATGTTTTTCATAACGGTGTACACGATTTCTCGACATCCAACCAACGAAATGACTTGAAATTTGGTACACTCTGTCAGTGTAATAGTAGTTTAGTCTTGACCGACGTTTTTCCTTTTTACAGTTGTTTTTCACTAGTTATCAATATCATCCTATATGATGTGATGATGTTATTAAAGTCATCGTATATGACAGCTATTTTTATTCGGTTTTTTCGGGATTTTTGTTTAATGAACCATTAAAACACACTATTTTTGCAATCGTACCACACGTTTTTTAACAGTTTTACAGTCCGTCAGAATTTCATCAAACCAAAATAACGAGTTTCGACTTTACGACGTTCGAAAGATACTCGTGTATAAAAATAATTGGTTGACGGCTGCCATGATTCCGGAGGTATGAAAATAATATTGGAGATAAAACAATCAAACGGCAATTTTATTTGTAGACCTGAGGCTATCGCCGGAACTAGAGTACAGTAAAAATATCGAAAATTGAATTGGCTCATCTCAAATAAATAAATCAAACGGCATTTTTATTTGTAGACCTGAGGCTCTCACCGGAACTGGAGTTGGACCTTTTCTTCATGATTTTTGGAACTCTCTCTCTCTCTCTCTCTCTCTCTCTCTCTCTCTCTCTCTCTGTATATCGAAAATTGAGTTTTGGCACGGTTTTAAAAGTTAAGTTCCACGTTTTTTCATTTCTTTTCGACTTTTTCAGCTTAAAAAAAATATGGCAGATATCGGAAATTTTCTAGTTCGGGGGAGAGCTATAGATTCACTGACTATGCCATCAAAATTTGAGCGAAATCCGTTCAATAGTTTTTGAGATATCATGGAAGCCAATTAAAAAAATATAGTTTTGCGGAAAACGCGTTTAAAAGTTCACCATTAGTCCGCTATGCCGGGTCCATATAACACGCACATATTTTTTGCAATTCGTGCAAACATTGTTTTTTCTCGATTTTTTGGACCTGTCACATGGCCTTAACAATAATGTCATTTTTCCTAAAAAAAAACACGAAAAGTCAAATTTTTTCTGATGATTAAAACACGATTACAAAAAAAGCTCTGTCAAGGCGTAGCCAATATTATCTATTTTAAGGGAAAAAAAACTCGTTTTTTTCGGATCAACCGGGTGGCCAAAATAAAGTACACCGTTGAGCCCCTCACGTTCAAAAATTCTTCAGGAGATT
Source organism: Ophion ellenae (assembly GCA_963210295.1). Taxonomy (NCBI): domain Eukaryota; kingdom Metazoa; phylum Arthropoda; class Insecta; order Hymenoptera; family Ichneumonidae; genus Ophion; species Ophion ellenae. The sequence continues at coordinate 32,440,200 of OY723394.1, read as the reverse complement.
GACGATAACTTCTTTAATTTTATAACTTTTTATAAATTTAATTGTTTATAAGTTCTTTAATTATTAATATTATTTATGAAATTTGGTACACGACTTTCTTAATGTACATACAAATAAGTGTCCAAATAATTTTTCAATCACCATATTCCTTGAAAATTACATTTTTTCAACAACCCACTTAGTCACAGTAGCCTAACCCCCGAATACCGCGATCTTGTCACTTATGTTACAAGCGCGCAACGGAAATAAAATTACACAAATAGAGTGCCCGAATTCAAATTCAAAAAGCTACCTCGCGCGGTATAGTTTGAAGTTTTTTTCAGTATTTCTACTTTTATTGTTGACTTTTCATTTTACATTTGAAGGAAAAAAATTGATTTGTTCACAATGATTGCAAATTTATGGAATATTTAATAAAAATATTCATTCCATCTAAATACTATCGAATGTTCACGATGTCAGGCAGCGTTTTTGTTTTTAAGTAAAAAAAAAATCTTTTTCAGGAATATACGCACATACTTTCATAACAGAGATAGACTTTTGAGTACAAAGCCTGGTTACTTTACAAAAGTTTCCGGTACTTCTCGCTTGGTGAAAAAAAAATACGAAAGGGTTACTTTTAATAATTTCGTAGACGAATAATTTCGACCCTTTCAATCCTCAACTCTCTTCCTACGAGCAGTTCGACCTACTTGAAATTCTTCGCACCATGAGCTTTTGTCGAGAGTGGCTCTTTAATCGTCCGCTTAATCTCTCGGTCTTAAATATGCCTCGCCAACTTTTTCTCACTCCTTTTTTCCATTATTTGAGGAAGGAAAAACCAAGTAAAGGCCCTAAAACTCTGAAGAACCCGGACATGTCGAGGGCGTTTGATTCATGGAAATGGAACGGTATTCGTGGGGGTTTTTTTTTGCCTCTCGAACACTTAGGCACACCGAAATCTAAGGGGTACTTTGCATCCTCGAAATACCTCAGGTATAAACGTTTTTTTTTTGTATTGCAAAAGTAGGTTCAAACATTTTGAAAAGCCTTCGTAATCATTTTGTAAATAATTGTAAATTATAATTACTGCGCGAATTATATTTTTTCCAAGTCAATCTTTTTCTGACGTTTGGTAAATAATTTTTGAGCACGAATTTGATTTTGTTCAACAATGCAATTTTTTTCTCAATCCCTTGCTCGTTCACTCTACCTCTCTTTTGCATTTTTTATCGAGAACTTCCGTGGAAGTTAAGTAAACACTGTAAATAATTCACAAAAATCGTAAACGTTCCGCGTTTTTTTCCACGGTATAAATCACTCCTACGATGGCTGACGGCGAGGAAGTTCGCGAGTGAAAAAAAATACTAGCGTTCCGGAATAAATCCTTTTTTCTCGTTGCGTGAACTCGCCTTTATTGCCTGCTGTCTCTGACGTGCAGTACTAACGTCAGGAGAATGATGGTCTTAAACAATACACGGCTTGGCCGTACACTCACAACTTGATTTGTCTCACCGCAGGAATTATTTTATCTTTATGCTGTACACCTCTAGCCCTTATAACTTTGACCGTATATACTTTTCACGCAACGAAGTTTTAGACCTTTTTCCAAGCTACGCTTCACGTTCTTCGCATTGCTTTCTTTTTCTAATTTTTTACCTACTCGATGCAACTCGGTCTGGGAAGATCGAAAATTTCGATAAATCTTCCTCATATAAAATCTTTTCGCGTAATATTTGCACGCGATATTCCTTAAGGGCTTAAACTTAGATGATATTTTTGAAAATATCGATTTTTCGACGCTTTCTCAAAATATAACATTTCAAAAATATTCTTTGAAAATTTCAAGTCGATCCGTTCAAAATCGAGGGTGTTATGGACCGGCGAACTTTGATCGCGTTTTTCTCGAAATTACTTTTTCAAAATCGGTGACCACGATATATAAAAAATTACTGCACCGATCGACTTCATATTTTACAAGCTTCTATTACACATAAAAAAGCAGTACTTGAACGAAGGAATTTTTTTTCGATGCATAGTCTTTTTTCCACCGAAAATCGATACTTTCACCTTGGACTGCGACCATTTTTGGAAAAATCAATATTTTATTGAATCCTTCGTCCAAGCACTCGAACATTTCGTGCAAAAACGAAATCCGTTTGATTTTTTTATTTCGGACGATTTGTTTCTGAGCTGCAGTGGTCACCGTGAAGTTTCCAAACAGCGGTCTGCACGAACCATTGTATCGACCACATTTATAAATATTTTTCAGTACAAAAATAGCAAAAGATACTAAAAACCGTATTCTTTAATGAAAAAAAGAAAACAATTCGAAAACTTGCACACGATTCCTTAGAAAAAAATAAGTGTAACCCGTTAAGGTAGTAGTCTCGCCAAGGCGTTTATCTACGGATTTTTTTATTGATCTTAAGAACACATTCAAGACACTATTAAGTGATTACCTGCAAAATGTCAAAACGATTCAGCGTTCTGTATTCGAGATATTGACAATCAAAGATTGGAAGGCTTTACATGTGTCCTTTGGGGCACGGTGGAGAATTTCACATTTCATGCAATAACTTCGAAACTTTTGTAAAGATTTTTCTTAAAAAAATCTCAATTACAGAGGAACATATGACGAGGTGGGTAAAAAAAATCATGAATTTTGACCGTCTAGTTTCAGAGATATAGCGATTTAAATTAAGCAATGTCTAGCGACGCTTGCGCCACGTAGCGACTGGAGCAGACTAGAGCCGGCGATCTCGCAGCGCTGCAAGCGTTCGGCGCGTTCATCGGTAGAAAATGTATCTAGAGACGCGGCAGATTTTTCCTATTTACTTTTCTATATTACAATATATATATATATATATATATATATTTATATGTTGCTAGGTCAAAATTAGTGAATGAATAAAATTTAAAAAATCGTTCAAACAATAAAAAACGTTTATTATCAATACACCGAAGTGAAATTCATCAATTCAACGATTCACGATACGATGTCCCATATTTTCGTTGTTCATAACCTCCACATGGTTCTTCATTTCATTTTTTGCACGGATCATAATTTCGACCGCTTTCCTATTTTTGACGATCGTTTTTCGTTTGGCAAATTTGCCTTAATGTCGCACTCGTTCCATTATTCCGGCCACAGCTCAAATTTTTCGTTTCCGTTTATACTAAATACGACGACAAAAATTCGCTGGGCTTGCGACGTTGCCACGATCTCCGCGTTCGCTAGACTACAGTAGTGCGTGCACTCAGAAAAAAGATTTATTAAGTCCAAAGAAGTTTGTCTCCCGGCGAATAAGTTTTCTCATTCGTATGTCGGCCTACTACGATTTTATTAAGAGCTAAACATTTGTTTAGCTAAGCTTATGTTTAAGATTTACTAAGAATTTTTCTTAACATCTAATGTGATATATAAGTTAGAAGAAACAGGTGTTTTATATCCGACAAATAGAGTTTTTCTTAACATCTAATAGGATTCTTCATAATCCCCCAGCTGGTTTTTTTTCGAGGAATTGTGTTATCTCGTCCGTCATTATTTTCTCACTTGAACGTTTTTTTCTCACTTTATATTCTTACTTACACTTAAATAATTCCGCACATTCAAGTTTCTCTACTTCCGAAACGCAACATTGACACTTGTGCCGAAAGCATTCGCATAGGAAGAAGCTACATGGTAAGCGCATGCGTGAGCTACATCTGACGAGCGGCCTGCTGTCGGGCCCGTCGCGTTGAAGGGCAAAGTGCGCATGCGCGCATTAGTATCATAGTCGCGAAATAAGACGTTTTCGTAATTGGGAAGTAGTGTTTATTTGATTTGAAGAAATATTTATTAAAATTTTCTATTTTAAATATGGCTTTTAATTGATGTGAAAAGTCAGCACGTAAAAAAACATATTTAGTGACGCCGAATGAATGCTGTAGTTACAATCACATAAAAACTGTCTCCATACGAGTAAACATTTATTAATTTCTAATAAATTATGTTCTAATGTGCCAATTTATTAGAACATGATAAATCTTTTTTCTGAGTGTGCATATCCGTATACGCGGAGTGTCTACGTATTAGTAGCCGAAATGGATAGTCTGATACAAAAGTGAGGGTTAGGTGATGAAGGGAACGTCGTTATTTTTGGAACTCTAAACATTATATTATGTATATTATATTAGGTGTTTTCATTATATTACCTTATAAGTTTGTACATCCTGATAAGATGTACAACCTACATTATAAAGATATTCCGCAATATTTCGAAGCTTTCATCGGTTGAGCGGAGAATAAACTTTTTAACGTGACTGTGACGAGACTACTACCTGAAGAACTTGCGTCGAGAATCGTTGGATACCATGGGTCTGAAGCATCGTTGGGACACCACAATTTTGTTTAAGAGGAGATATACACTTAGGAGCCGGAAAAAGGTCATTTTTGTGAATTTTCTCAAGGAAAACTATTTGAAATTTCGGATTGGGGTATTAATTGTCTAAAAGTATATACATTCAAAAATATGTTTAAATTTCTTTATTTAAAAAATATCAAACATATACAAGGATATCGTATGCTAAATATACAAGGATATTCCTTGAAGCGTCGTAAAAAAATCTGCGTATACGGTACCCACTGGCGTTTCTTCAAAAATCATCTGAAAAAAAACCAAAAAGTTTATTAAATTAGATACTATAATCTAGTACTTGTCATAGCCGATTTTGAAAATAACGATTCATGACAAAATGGCGAACGTTTGAACATAAATAGTGATTTTTGGGCCAAAAATTAGTTATTATTTTGCCTATAAAACAAAAACTAAGTACGGAAAAAAAATCCTATGACAAGTACTAGATAATGGTGTATTAGAATAACCACAAAATACCTCAAGGCAATCGGTTCATTGGTTTTCGAGAAATTTTGGGTACCGATTTGAAAAACGTGGTTTTGAGAAAAACGCGTTGGAAAATTTGAGAATGAATAAATCATGAAGTTTGTCAACTTACATGAAATCACCGATACCAGGCCCATAGTTGTAGGTCTTCTACGGTCGACGGAATGTTCATAGCTTCTAAATCCTCTACCTCGATCATCTAGGTGTATATCTCCCCTCAAATTGTCTCGCCCTAATCCACTGATTTACGCTTGTAAGTACGTTCCCTAGAACAGTTTTGCTAAACGTAGAGAATATTTGTCAATATAAAAATTGCAAAATATACGTAAGGGCTAACACCACTGTAAACATCTAAAATGAACCGTTTTTTTTTTAGGTCGAAAGACTTCTTATTCAAGAAAGAAATAGACCTCTTATTCAAGGATGTTATTAATCATATCTTCAAGGGAACCAAAAAAAAATTACATTAAAAGATTATACAAAATGGTGACACTGGAGCCACTCTCGCGAGGCATGTTGAATTTGAGACGCTCTGCGGCGCGCACTATAAATGACGCAAATTT